>JBBBDQ010001616.1:785000-1262500 GCA_037127315.1 Ascarosepion bandense | reverse complement strand
ATGAACAGATTGAAATATGTACATAGATATGAACAGACTATAGAAAAATATATACATACCTAGACAGATATACAATGTTTGAATAGATAGATAGATAGATAGATAGATAGATAATGAACAAACTGGGATAGATAGATAGATAGATAGATAGATAGATAGATAGATAGATAGATAGATAGACAGATATTGTTAAAATTGAATATATTATTATTATTATTATATATTTATTTTATTTATTTATTATTTTTATAATCGTGTCGCCCCAAGCAAGGTATTTTACTGCCACTGTTGTGCAGGAGTTACATAGGAAGAATTTAAGAGGAATGTGAGGTTGCAGGGGGTGTCAGGAAGAGAGTAGAAAACGGAAGAGATTACTGATGAGAGTGGGGTGGACGAAGATGAATGTTATGAGGAGTAAGATGTTGCAGGGGTGTCAGGAAGAGAGTAGGAGAGGGAAGAGAGTACTGATGAGAGTGGAGTAGATGTAGAAAAGCATGAGAGAGAGAGGATGTAAGTTAGTAAGACAGGAGATGACTATTGACTTTACATTTAAATTCTTAGAGATTGTAACTGTCAGGAAAGCAAGACTTCCAGAGGCGGAAAGTGCGAGAAAAGAAGCTGGTGGAGTAGAATTTGCGTTTACAATTTATTGGTTTCACAGTAAAAGGATGGGACCTAGTTGCTAATCTTGTGGCTCGAGGAAATTCGTATATAGGGGGTACCAGTGAGCTAAGTTCATCGGAGCAGAAGCCGTGAAAGTATTTGTAGAAGAGACACATGGAAGCCACACAGCGTCTGTGAGAAAGCGTCTGTATCCTGGCTGCCAAGTCGGGATCGATCACATTACAGATTCTCCGCTGGATTCGGTCGAGGACACCTAAGTGGATAGCAGGGGCACCCGACCAGATATGGCAGCAATACTCAATGCACGGGCGGATGGTATATTTATATATGTGCAGGATTGTTTCAGACGAGAAAAACTTCCTGGCCCTACACAGAGAACCGCCCTTTTTAGCAACGGATTTAGCTATGGATCTTTTTGGTCATTCGATTTGAGGTCTGTTGTGAAAGTTAACACGAGGAGACGCAGTGTTTTGCTTTCAGGGAGACTAGCCTGATCCATGCTAATGGGGGATAGGAGCGATTGTCTGTGGTGGATTACTAGATAGCACGAGCCATTTACGAGCCATTTCTTACCCTAGTCCGCCACAGACTGGAGGTCTTTTTGAAGCTCGGCAGCGAGGTTTGCTTTGACAGCCTCGGTAGATTTATGATCAAGGCGAGAGTAAACCGCCGTGTCTTCATCTGTAAGTTAATTGTCCAGTATTTAGTGGCATGAAAGAGGACCGATAATACGTAACGCACTAAAAATGACCCTGTTTATAAATATCGTGCTTTCTTTCTGAGTGTAATCTATTGTTTTACAGATTTATGTGCCATGTATACGAAAACTACTTGCTGAAGATCTAAACTTATTTATAAATGAATCTTTGTCTGTGTGTGTGTATGTGTGTGCCCGTTACCTATAGACTCCGAAACGGCTGAACCGATTTACTTGAAAATTTACACAGTTGTACTATAAACGTCTGCGAGTGTTCTTATCTAGGTTTTGTGTCGAGGTACCTCCGATAAATATCGATAATCGATAATCGAAAGAATCGTATTATAGAAGGAGTGGTCCAATTTTAATCAAATTTGATACACTCATAGACAAAGACATACGAAACGATATTCAGAAGTTTCAAGGTTGCAGTTCTTACAATAGTGCAGAAAATTTGATATCGATACCAGGAAATTAAAATTTGACTTACATCTATTCATTTTTCTTTCAGTCTACGGTTTCGCTTTAACTGGAAGCAACTATTGCTTTTTAGCCTTTCGTGCCAACGTCCAAAGAGTCTGAGCTCCAGGACCATGGATTAGTTTTAAAGCTTTCATTACACCCGAGCAACGCCGAGCTATACTGCTAGTCATTTAATAAAAACATAGAAAAAAAGGAAATACGCTGACTCCATATTATCAAAACGTACAGCAAGCAACAGTAAAAGTGGTCCGATATAAGGGCTCTGGGAATATCATAAGTATAAAAAAGTACTTGTTACAAAATAAATTTAATATTTAGTATAATGGCCTGTTGCTTTGATCACAGCCTTCATTCTATCAGGCATTGACATCACAAGCTTCTTCAATGTATCTCATGAGATATCCTGCCAGGCAGCTTGTATTTGCTCCCAAAGTGTGTCTTGCGAAGTAACATTAGATTTACCAATTTTTTTATCCAAAATATCCCATAGATGTTCAATAGAGTAGTTTCAAAATAACTTGTGTTTAATAGAAAATAAGAAAAATTAAAGATATGACTGATTGGGCAGAAGATTATCCCGCAGTAGGTTGCCATTACTTTCTGCGGTAGACTCGTTGCCAGCCAAGGCTATAGAACCCAATCTGTCTTATTATTTAACCTATAACTGGAGGAAAGAGACGGATTAATACCTTTTCCAAGTGTATTTGTGCGTAAGTGAATGCAAGGAATTAAACTGGAATTCGAACTTGGCACCCCGATTTGTCGTTCCTAGTGGAACCATTACTCCGTTGTTATACCATGGTAGAAATCAGAGGACAAAAATTGTTTGGCGTGATCAATTTCTGGATACAGGGCCATATCGCCCAAATTCTTGGTATTGATGACTTGTAACTGTGGGATAGCAGATCCATCGATAGTTTCAGAACAGTTCTGTCTATCCATTTTTTGTCAGAAGGATTGGGTTAACTTGTGATATGATTTTTTTTCAGGCACTTTACAAAGGTGCTGTCGCGTTGGAATCGCCACCCCACGTCGATTACATCAAGAAATCATCTCGACAAAAAAACAAAAAACAAAAAAAAAAACTATTCGGCCATGCACGCCCATAAGAGGTGATGAGCCCAATTCAGTAGAAGCGAAAACTGTTCGCAAATAATAGTTTTTTTCGGGATGGAATTGACAGACCCATGCCCAACCAAATTTGAATTCAGACTTGTCTTTCATCTAGATTGGTTACCAACAACAGCTAAAGAATTTTACTGTTTAACCCTTAGCAGGGAAAGAAAAGTGATGGATTCATATGCTTTCAAAGGTTATTTGCGCGAAATTGAATACAACGAACTCGACTGGAAATCAAACTCTGCTTTTCGATTTCTCTTTCTGAGCCCTATACACACATCGCCCGCACATCATAGGAAATTTAAAACATAAGCTATAAGCCGGATATAAGAGAGTTGCAGGGACCTGATAAGGGTCCTCTTATATCCGGGTTTCTCTTATATCCGGGTCACTTATATCCGGGTTATACTGTATATTCAAGGCAAGAGATTTAGGTGATGTATGGTTGGTAGAACAACGATAAAGACGGAGGTAAAACCTTATAAGGACAAGAAGTTGTGGAGAGCCATAACTTCCCACGCCCTAAAAACACATGACATACAGCAGAATCTTTTTTATCACCTTTTTAGAATAAAGTCGATTTTGGAAAATAAATATGAGCTGATCACTTGAACGTTCATCCAAAAACCGTTGCATAAAAACTCTAAAAACTGTTTTTATTCCCTAATCCATGAATAATCCCCACACCCCCACGTGAGGCTTAGATTTGATAGCGGAGTTGACAGATGTGTAATGTTCAGCTTAACCGAAATTTGACCCATTGTGTAAATATAACTGACAGTTTTACGAGGGTCTTGATGAGACCGGGTAGTGGGGGAAATCGAATGGCTTTCAAAGAGAAATCAAATTATGGAACACTAGTAAATGTTTGTTTTCTTGAATACACTGCACTTTAAGCTCTAGACAGATACTATCTATCTATCTATCTATCTATCTATCTATCTATCTATCTCATTTTCTTCAGATTCATAGCTATCTATCTATCTATCTATCTATCTATCTATCTATCTCATTTTCTTCAGATTCATATCTATCTATCTATCTATCTATCTTATTTTTTTCATATTCATATCTATCTATCTATCTATCTATCTATCTATCTATCTATCTATCTATCTATCTCATTTTTTTCAGATTCATATCTATCTATCTATCTATCTATCTATCTATCTATCTCATTTTTTTCATGTTCATATATATCTATCTATCTATCTATCTATCTATCTATCTCATTTTCTTCAGATTCATATCTATCTATCTATCTATCTATCTATCTATCTATCTATCTATCTTAGTTTTTTCACCCCAAGCAAGGCAATAAATATACGCGGTGTTACTGAGTCTTAGAGAATATAATCACTGTCAAGTAGAGAGACAAAAACCAATTGACAATAATTAAGAAGACAAAAAATAACAATTGACACTGCATTTAAATTTTTTTAAAATGAAAGTTGACTGGGAAGCAAGCAGACGGAAAAAAAACTCTTCCACAAGCGAGAAGTGCGATAGAAAAAACTGTTAGCATAGAACTTACGGCTGCATCTAGTCATTTAAAAATGTAAAATGATTAGATCCTGCCACCAATCTAGCACTACCCTTAAATTAATGAAGTCTAGGTACCACAGAGGCAAGTAATGTTTATTTTGAAGATAATAAAGGGTAATATGTGCGTAAGTGAATGCAAGGAATTCAAGTAGGAATTCGAACTCGGCCTCCCGATTTCTCGTTCCGAGCCGATATCCATTGCACCACAACGCACATCCCAACGCACATTTCATCGATTATCTGACCTAGATATTTAATCTTGTTCATAAAAAACTGACATTTCTATTCACTGAATTTGAAACCGTGATCATGCAATCTCTGGGGTACTTTCTGAATTAGTTTTACGTTCTGTATTTTCGTAGCAGTCTTAATAAGTCTGTCATCTATGTAAATGACGGCACCGTCTAGTCCAGACAACACCGTATCTATCATTTGCTGGACATCAATAGTCAAATACTTCTGGCATTCCTTTTCCACAGGTAATATTTTGAAAAAGAATTACCAGCTTTAATTTGGCAAATATATCCTCTGGAGTTCGAAGGGAATATACCTTAAAAAATTTCTCTAGAAACAAAGAAAAGAGTGCTGGATAGCTATGTGATGTCAGTTCTTCAATACGGCAGTGAATGCTTGACAATATCATAGAAAATGTGGACAAAACTGGAAGCAGCGGAAATGTGGTTCTACAGAAGGGTGCTGCGGATATCGTGGACTGAGCATGCAAGCAAAGATGAGGTGTTGGAAAGAATGGCAACAAAAAGGAAATTGATAATGAGCATCAGGAAGAGACAACTGAAGTTCCTGGGACATGCAATGAGGAAGGAGAGCCTGGAGAACCTGATACTGACTGGTCAGATAGAAGGAAGGAGAGACAGAGGAAGGCAGCGGATAATATATTTGCAGGGCCTGATCAGGTGGATGACGGAACGGGGGTTGCTAGGAGTAACAGGAGCAAACATACTAAGAGCCACAAGGGATAGGGAGACGTGGAGAACCATGATCGCCTACGTCCTGAAGGGACAAGGCACATAGAAGAAGAAGAGACATTTATTCAACGCAGTTGAAAAATCTGAACATCAGAATCCATCTTGCACTTATACAAGTCAACCATCCGTCCATGCATGGAATACTGCTGCCATATATGGTCAGGCACCCCCGCTGTTCATCTCAGTGTTCACGACAGGCTCCAAAGTATCTACACTCAGTGGTGGACTGGGGTAAGAAGTGGCTTGTAAATACTTCAAAAATGAAACTGCTACCTGTCAACCATTATAGGCAAGCTCTCCTGCGCCCCATAAGCATGGGCCAAACAAGTCTCTCTGAAACCAATATATTGAGCCACCCAGGCCTTAACCTATCCTCCAACCTCAAATGGAATCATTACATTGAGTCAATAGCTAAGTCCACTGCTAGGGAGGTTGAGTCTCTGTGTCGGGCCAGGAGGTTTTTTACGCCTGAACCTATCTTGCACATATTCAAATCGACCATCTGACCGTGCATAGAATACTGCTGTCATATATAGTCAGGTGCCCCTGCTGTTCATCTCAGTGTTCTCGACAGGCTCCAAAAGTGAATCTGTTACGTGATAGGTCCCGACTTGGCAGCTCGACTCCAGCCACTTTTTCATCGGCGGAATGTGGCTTCCCTCTGTCTGTTCGACAAATATATTAATGGTTTCTGCTCCGACGAACTTAAGTCACTGGTGCCCCTGCCACAAGTATTTAGTCGTGCAATCAGAGTATCAACAAGGCCCCATCCATTTACAGTTAGATCAACCAAATGCAGCAGACCATTTTACTCTATCAGCTTTTTTTCACGCACTTCCCGCCTGTGGAACTCCCTTCCATATATATGCTTTCCTGACGACTACAACCTTCAGAAATTTAAATGCAATGTCAATACCCATCTCTTATCCACTTGGCACCAATTATTTCTACATCACACTGTATATCTTGTTCTGTGTTATTCTTTTCCTTTCTCTCTGCCTTTGCAACTGTCAGGAATTTAAATGCAATGTCAATACCCATCTCTTATCCACTTGACTCCAGTTCTTTCTACATCACCCTGTATATCTTTTCCTTTCTCTCTACCTTCGCCACTATCATCACACCTTTATTCCCATCCTTTTCTTGCCCTTTTTTTGACACCCACTGTAACTGGTCCGTCTTTCTCTTTATTCTCTTCCTGTCTAAACATTTACCTTATGTAGCCCACCCCCCTGCACATCAGTGGCACTACCGCCTTGCTTGGGGTGAAACGATAAAAACATAAACAAATACAAAAAAATTCTTATTATTTTTCTTTCTAATAAAATCCGCTGGCGTAGGCCACTCTGAATAATCTATTTTTTCAGTAACTCCGCAGTTTTCTAACCTATCAAGATCACTGTTAATTGACTCAAATGCAACAAAGGGTATTGTTCTTTTAGCTTAAAATCTGGTAATACATTTTCTTTTAATTTGAGAAATACCTTTGACGTGGTACATTTTCTCAACTTCTCTGAGAAAATATTCGTTAATTTGTTTTTAAGTTTAATTAGTGTTTCATAGTGGCTCTCTGCAGTTCAGAACTTACAAGTGAATTGCTATTCTTGACAATGAGGCTAGGAGTTTTAAACTTTCTGTAGTAAATAATATATATATATATATATATATATATATATATATATATATATATATATATATGCGCGTTGTGGTGCAGTGGATATCGACTCGGAACAAGAACTTGGGTAGCCGAGTTCGAATTCCAGTTGAATTTCTTTCATTCACTTGCGCGCAAATACTCTTGGGAAAGGTATTAATCCGTCTCTTCCCTCCAGTTATGGGTTAAATAATAGGACAGATTGCGTTCTATAGCCTTGGCTGGCAACCAGTCTACCGCAAAAAGCAATGGCAACCTATTGCAGGATTAACTTCTGCCTATTCAGCCATGTGTCTTTCGAGACATGATCGCCCAAAGCGTGTATCACGTATGACACTTAGCTGACAGATATTCAAAATATCTGCCAATCTGGCCCAACTTCCCATAATTGCGATGATGTGCATACTAGACAATTACTATTGTCTAACAATTCAAGGCTTAAACGATACCCAAATTAATAAATATAAGATATTCATTTAGAAAAGTGTCTCGATCAGGTCAAAAGCTTTTCAGTTTCCTCTTGGTTAGTGAGTTTGATTAACACTGTGAGCTTGTGACATGTAAGTTTGTGTCAGTGTGTGTTAAGTCGAGTGAATATCGCTGAACGATAAAGTGTAAAGGGTGTGCTTCTTTAGAGAAAGAGTGAGAGGGAGAGAGAATAATAGAGAGAATGAAAAATAAATGACCATAGAAAAAGAGATAGATGCAAAGAAAATAAAATAAAGAGAAATCAAACGAGGAAAATCAAGAAAGGAGGAGAGAAAGAGAGAGAGAGAGAGAAAGAAAAAAGAGAGAGAGAAAGCGAGAGAGAATGTTAGACCAAAAATGTAGGGAGAAAAAGGAGAGAGACAGAAAGAAAGAGGGAGAGAGAGTAAGTGACAGGTTACGAGTTAGACCAAAAAGATGTAGAGAGAAAGACAGAAAGAAACAGAGAGAGTGTGAGAGAGAGAGAGAGAGAGAAAGGGAGAGAGAGAGAGAGAGAGAGAGAAAGAGAGAGAGAGGTTACGAGTTAGGCCAAAAATGTGTAGTGAGAAAACAGATAGAAAATGAGATAAAAAGAAAAATGAAAAAGAGAAAGTATTAAAGAAATACAGTAAGAGAGAGAGACAGAGAGAGAGATAGAGAGAGAGAGAGAGAGAGAGAGAAAGAAAGAAAGAGAGAGAGAGAGAGAGAGAATTTACGAGTTAGGCCAAAAATGTGCAGAGAGAAAAACAGACGGAGAGAGAATGCGAGAGGGAGGTAACGAGATAGACCAAAAAAGGAGTAGGGAGAAAGACACAGAGAAGGAGAGAGACAAAAAGAGAAATTCAGAAAGAGAGAGAGAAAAAGTATAAAAGAAATACAGTAAGAGAGAGAGAGAGAGAGGGAGAGAGGGAGAGAGAGGTTATGAGTTTGACCAAAAAGGTATAGAGAAAAAGAGGAAGAGAGAGAGAGAGAGAGAGAGAGAGAGAGAGAGAATGAGAGTGGGAGGTTACGAGTTAGACCAAAAAAGTCTAGGGAGAAAGACAGAGAGAAAGAGAGAGAAAAAGAAAAATTGAGAAAGAGAGAGAGAATGTATAAAAGAAATGCAATGTGTGTGTGTGTGTGTGTGAGACAGAGAGATAGAGAGAGAGAGTGTGTGTGTGTGTGAGAGAGAGAAAGTATGAAAGAAATGCAGTGAGAGAGAGTGAGAGAAAAGTGCAAGAGAGTTAGAGAGAGAGAAAGGTGTAGAGAGAAAGACAGACAGACAGATAGAGCGAGAGAATGAGAGAGGGAGGTTTCGGGTTAGACCAAAAAGGTTTATTGAGAAAGACAGAGAGAAAAATAGAGAAATTGAGAAAAAAGAAAGAAAGAAAGAAAGAAAGAAAGAAAGACAGACAGACAGACAGACAGAAGAGAAAGAAAGAAAGAAAGAAAGAAAGAAAGAAAGAAAGAAAGAAACACAGAAAAGAAAAAGAAGGAAAGAAAGAAAGAAAAGAAAGAAAGAAAGAACGAAAGACAGGAAAGAAAGAAAGAAAGAAAGAAAGAAAGAAAGAAAGAAAGAAAGAAAGGGTAGACATTGTGGAAGAGAAAGCCTAAAAATACGAGTGTGTCTAGAAACTAAAATGATTTTTTAAATACACGGAAGATTCATGATATTCTTCCTAATCCCTCTCTATCTCCCCTCCTGTTTATGTCTCCCCTCTGACCCATCTTTTGCATTTTACCATCTAACCCCACACAAGACCACGAAGAACCGCTCTCCAGGTTCCGGAAGACGTAATTTACGACCCGTTTCCACTGAATTTGAAAAACTATCCGGAAGTAGGTATGGTTCAGTTTAGAGAAAGTTCCCTAGGGGTTGAATGCGAGTCTCTCTTTCTCATTTGTCGGGATCGAGCCGTTTGTGGGCTGTGAGGGGCCGATTGACAATATGAGAGGTAAGTAGGAATGTTGGAAGAGCACGGGGCAGTGTTAAAGCTAGTAAGGGAGGCCACGGTAGTATTAAAATAGGCTAATGAGGATCCATGACCCCCATCGAGAAAGGTATAGCTCTTCATTCCTTTTTCACAAACACCTCGACGCACCCCATGAATTCAAACTTATCCAATCACTTCTTCCTTTTGTTGTTGTTGTTCTTTTTTTTCTTACTCTTTCTTCCTTTTCTTCTTCCTTTTCTTCTTTTCCCGTTTCTTTTTTCTTTTTCTTCTTCCTTTTCTTCTTCTTTTTCTTCTTCCTTTATTCTTCTTCTTTTCTTTTTCTTCTTCCTCTTCTTTTTCTTCCTTTTCTTCTTCCTTTTCTTCTTTTTCTTCTTCCTTTATTCTTCTTCTTTTCTTTTTCTTCTTCCTCTTCTTTTTCTTTTTCTTCCTTTTCTTCTTCCTTTTCTTCTTTTTCTTCTTCCTTTATTCTTCTTTTATTTTTATTTTTCTTCTTCTTCCTCTTCTTTTTCTTTTTCTTCCTTTTCTTCTTATATTTTTCTTCTTCTTCTTTTTCTTCTTCTTTTCTTGTCTTCTTTCATTTTCTTCTTTCTTTTCTTTTTTCTTTTCGTCTTCCTCTTCTTTCTTCTTCTTCTGCTTCTTCTGCTTTTTCTTTTTTTTCTTCTGTTTCTTCTTCTTCCTTTTCTTCTTTCTTTTTTCTTTTTTCCGTTTCTTCTTCCTTTTCTTCTTCCTTTCACTTCTTCTGTTTTTTTCTTTTTCTTGTTTCTTCTTCTTTTTCTTCTTCCTCCTTCTTTTCTTCTTTTTCGTTTATCTTTTTCTTTTTTCTTCTTCTTCATTCTTTTCTTTTTTTACGTTTCTTCTTCTTTTTCTTCTTCTTTATCTTCTTTTTCTTCCTCTTTCTGTCTTATTTTTGTATTTATTTCAAAATTCTTTTCTATAATTCATTGCTTTCCCCTTTGTGACCGATGTTTGGATCCGTTCTGTAAATTAAAGTCGGTCTTCTAAGGAGTTCGGGACTGGCTGGGAAAGGATTTTTGGGTCAGGGTTGGGGTCATTGCAAGAACCACCTGCCGCTTTAGAGATCATTGCCAATTAGGGCCCCATTTAAGAGTCTTAATTATGAAAGTTTACCGTTCGTAAGATTGGAAAATATGACGATCATTTCATATTGTGATATTTATAGAATTCGTGCTTATTTGCATTCGACAAATCGATGAAATACAATGAAAAAAAATATTCATACATATACATTTATGCTTTTACTCAGAGGCAGTATCATTATTAAATTTTTTATACATACACTAACGGCCATAATTATTAGGCCACCCCAGTTTGTTTTTAAAGAAATGATGTATTTCATGCTATTTTTAGTATTTATTGCCAAATAAAAATGGAATGGTTCTGTTGCTATTATTACTTTGCAAAATTTTACAATGCTATGATGCAAAGATGAAGTCGTCTGAATCACCCTAAATTTGCTTCATTCTTTGGTACAGTGGATATCGGCTCGGAACGAGAAACCGGGGAGCCGAGTTCGAATTCCAGTTGAATCCATTGTATTCACTTACGCGCAAATACCCTTGGGAAAGGTATTAATCCGTCTCTTCCTTCCAGTTATGGGTTAAATAACAGGACAAATTGGGTTCTATAGCCTTGGTTGGCAACCAGTCTACCGCAGAAAGCAATGGCAACCTACTTCTGCCCAGTCAGTCATGTCTCTTTCGAGACATGATCGCCCAAGCGTGTATCACGTATGACACTTAACTGACTGACTGATGCAATTATTAAATATTTATAAATTCATTTCGTGCACATGTTGTTGTGCAGTATTAACAAAAGAACCACTTTATTCTCATTTACAATAATTATTCACTTGGTAATAAATACTAAAAAATAGTATGGAATACACCATTTTTGTAAACACTGGGGTTGCCTAATAATTATGGCCGGTAGTGTATATATATATATATATATATATATATATATATATTGCAAATCTAGAGGGTGCGATGGGTAAATTGTCGTTATCTGCCTTGCAAAATTTTACAAAGTAATAATAACAAAAGAACCTTTCTATTTTCATTTAGAATTATCCACTTGGCAATAAATACTAAAACATAGTATGAAATACATAGTTTCAATCTACTTGGTGCGATGGGTAAATTGTCGCTATTTGCCTTGTAAAATTTTGCAAAGTAATAATAACAAAAGAACCTTTCTATCTTCGTTTAGAATTATCCACTTGGCAATAAATACTAAAAAATAGTATGAAATACATAATTTTTTTTAAAACACTGGGGTGGCCCAAATAATTATGGCCGGTAGTGTATATATCTATACTTTCACGCACATGCACGAAGACGCGTGAACACACACATACATATAAATGCATGCACACATACATAAATTGGTATTCTGTACATATACATAGCGAATATAGGCACCTCCACATGGTGTAATGATTAGCAAGCTTGTCTCACAAGTACCTATTACAACTGAGTAGTGAGGCACCCTAAGCTTTCGGCCTTGTGCCACATTTAAGCAGAGCGTAGAAAATCAACATACGTAGAGAGAATAAAACGTTGCAAATAATGGCTCGGGTTTGAATTCCAGTTGAATTCGTTGCATTCACTTACGCACAAACACCTTCGGGAAAATATTAATCAGTCTCTTTTTCCTCTAGTTATGGGTTAAATAGCAAGACAAATTGCGTTTTATCGATTTTGCCTATAGCAAAATCGATAAAACGCAATTTGTCTATCGCAGAAAGTAACGGCAGCCTACTACGGGAAAATTTTCCTCGTCCTCAGTCATGTCTTGAAAAAGACATGATCGCCCAATCGTGCACCACGTATGGCAATTAACTGACTGATACAGATAATTCTAGGCGTCTACGAGTATCCACTAAAAATAGAGCCTGAAGTAAGTAATAAACATATCAGATGAAAAATAAATCCAATAATTCTTTATTAATTAATTTGTTTTGGAGACGAATCTGAGCAGATTTGCGATTTCTAGATTAACAAAAACGATGAGGTAGGCTTTGGTCAAGAGGGCAAGAAACGGCTCTCCGACGAAGTGAGACACAAGTTCGAACACTGCTAGAGAGCACATTTCCTTTATTAAGTTTATATATATATATATATATATATATATATATATATATATATATATATATATATATATAGTTGTCAGTCCGTAAACGGTGAGGATAATCCAACAAGATTTCCTTAATATAAATTATTAATAGGTAAATCCATATAGAGAGCTCGATGGGTGTTAACCAGAGCGATAGTTTATAACTAATATGACGTGTTGAGTTTTCTTTTATAAACTATATATATATATATATATAGGAAAAACTACTAAAAAGTTGTAAGTTTAAAAATGTATTTATTTTACAGTATTTATTTATTTCTATTATTATATATATATATTTGATATTTCAGACCGGCCTCGGCCTTTCATCAGAAACAAATGATTTTAAAATTTAAACTAGAAGCGTTCGCCTCGAGATGTTTACATCACGTGACGTAGAAAGCGATAGAGTTTTTTAGTATTTGTAAACGTAAACCTCTCTCTAATCATACTTTTAAATGTTGTTTTAATGAAATTTTTTTAAAGTGTATCAAAAAAATGTTTTAATTATTGAAATATTTATAAACGTTCAAAATACCTAAGTCCCTATTTAACCGTAGCCTATATGTATTTAATTTTAAAATCCAGTATTTTTCTTTCTTTCTGCGTGAGTATGTGTAACTAAAATCGGAATCTATCAGTAAACATTTGCAGTTTTCTAATGTGTGTCCCGGTTGATTGAATACTTCAATTTATAATATTGATTCTTTACTGCTTAGTTTTGGTCATAATATGATTAGACCAGTGCACATTTGTATTAAAAAGTGTTCGATACAATTACATTGTAGAACTTTGGAATGTTTTCCATTTTTAAACGAGTTATTTAGCTACCCAGATTTCTACCATGAAACACCGTTACAAGAGCGTTCTTAAAAAGAAAAACGGTAAAAGGTAAAATCAGTTATTAAAAATCGCCTGAAGACACCACTCATAATAGAAGCCTAGGTAGCGAAATAACTCGTTTAAAAATGGAATATATATATATATATATATATATATATATATATATATAAGGTTATGTATGTGCATTTGCATATGTGTATATATGTATAGGGATGCGTGTGCATGTTTATATGTTTATATATGTTCATCTGTCATATATATATATATATATATATATATATATATTTTTAATCATATCACCCTGAGCAAGGCGGTAACACCACTAATGTGCAGGGGGCTACGTAAGAGTGAAAACATTGGGAAAAAGAAAGCCGGAAACTACTCCAATTGAAAAAAAAAAGAAAAAAGAAAAGAGTGAAATGGTTGGAAGAGTGAAAGCCAGAAACCAGATCCTAAACAGGGAACAAGGGATGAGCCTCTTCACCTGTTCAATAGACGAGGGTGGAGTGTGAACCGGGCGATAGTTTAGTCTATTGTCTGCATGTATGTAATATTAATGCATCATTTTTACTTAATCCGAGAACACTAACCATGGGTATGTAGTATCCAGCGCAAATGACACCATTTTAATTACAATTTTCAGTCCCTGATTTTCTTACCTAAATGTTTTTCAGTTCTTATTAATGTTAACTCAGAGTACACATTTTGAAGTGTCTGCATGTATAATATTTCAGATAAAGACTTATCTAAATCTAATCTAATCTTATTTATAAATGGAACTTTGTCTGTGTGTGTGCGTGTTACCTATAGACTCTGAAACAACTGAACCGATTTTCTTGAAAATTTACACAGTTGTACTATAAGCGTCTGTGAGTGTTCTTAGCTAGGTTTTGTGTCGAGGTACCCCCCGATAAATATCGAAAATCGATAATCGAAAAAATCGGGTTATAGAAGGAGTGGTCCGATTTTAATCAAAATTAATTGACTGGATATGGTAACAGATGGTTTATTTCTAAATTTTAAAATTTACATATGATACATAACAGTAAAAAATTTCACTTCTTGATGCGGTATTAACAAGTAGCACCAAACCATGACAGCTCTCGTGTTGCACAAAACTATGTTTTATTTTAATTACCTAAAATAAAAATATTATTAATATGAAATTATTGTTGATCGATTCTCGTATTTAAGTAGATATGCTGTTTTATAATCAAACAATATATTTTTTGTATTTCTACCAGCCTGATAATTTACGATAAATATTGTTACGAAAATGTGCATGATCCGAACCTGTGACCCCTATCCACATAGGAGAAACCACCAATTAAACTCCCGACCACGAACATCTAACAGTCTAAACGAGGTCAAATCGTGCCTATATAACACAATTTTCGATTCACGTAAATAACCATATCTGCTCTGAAATGTATTGTAATATCAACAAATATAAACATGTTACGGAAATTAACGAAGATTAACGAATCCTGCACACATTTTTGTAAGAAAATTTATCGTAAATAACCAGGCCGGTAAAAATAAATATATATACTGTTCGATTATAAACAGAATAGCTACTTAAATATGTGTATCAATAAAAATACGATCAAAAATAATGTTCAAATAAATAATTTCAAATTTTCGGTTGTTTATAAACATTTCTGTTGGAGTCGTATTCACGTCTGCATTTGGTTGATCTAACTGTAAAAGGGTGGGACCTTGATGCCAGGCTGGTTGCCCGAGTAATTTCTTGTATTCGTCGGAGCAGAAGCCATGAAAATATTTGTAGATTGTGAAAGGCATGATTCCAAATCTTTTTTTTTTTTTCTAGCTTTGGGTTAAATTGAAGGGATAATCAGGCCTCCTAGCTTTAGCTGGCTACCAGACTAGGAGTAGGACAAGCTGAAAAATTGATGGGTACCGTTCTAGATAAATCCACACGTTGTGCTGCAATGAGGTTAATATTTTACAGGAATCTTGATCGTGAACATGAACTTACATTATCATATATTTACCTATTCATCACCCCAAACAAGGCACAAGAGCCAATCAAAGTAGAGAGTTACTGATTGAGGTTCTTGTATTTCCGTAAGAGCAGGAGGTGAGAAGTTAGTTTATGAGTATATGTTGGAAAAATAACAGTTCGCTTGAAGAGCTTAAGAATATAGTCATCAGGAAGTATCCTCTCAGGAGTCTGATTGAACAAGGAATCAGAGAGCTGAGTTCGAATTTCAGTTTAACTCGTTGCATTCACTTACACGCAAATACCTTTGGGAAAGTTAATTATCTGTCTCTCATCCATCAAGCTATGGGTTAAATAGTAAAACAAACTGGGTTCTAGAGCCTTGAATGGCAGCCAGTCTACCGCAGAAAGTAAGACAACCTGCTTAGGGGAAATATTCTGCCCAATCAGTCATGTCTCCAAATAGAGCTTTGTAGTAATAAAAATAATGTGTCGCATTTTCCGTTCTCTGTTAAAACATTTCCCAGATATTTAAATTTCCGTTCTAGCTTGATTTTACTAATGCCTTTCAAATCGCACAATGAAGATAGTATTGAACGGACATGCCTCCCAATACTATCATACGAACGCGGGTTTCCCTCAAGGCTCTAATCTACGTCCTATGCTTTTCCTTATCTACATTAACGATCTCCCCGATGTAATAAGATCCCAAGTAAGCATATACGCTGACGACACTACGGTTTACTCTCGCATCGATTAAAAATCTGCCGAGGCTGACAAAGCAAACCTCACTGTCGTGCTTGAAAAGGACCTCCAATCCGTGGCGGACTGGGGTAAGAAATGGCTCGTGAATTTTAATGCTTCCAAAATGAAGCTGCTATCTAGTAAAGAACCACAGACAATCGCTTCTACCTGCCCCCTTTTGGATAGATTAGGCTAGCCTCACTGAAAGCAAAATACTGCGCCTCCTTGAATAAACTCTCACATTAGACCTCAAGCGGAATGATTATATAGAATCCATAGCTAAATCCCTGCATTGAATACTGCTGCCATATCTGGTCGGGTGCACCTGCTATCCACCTACGTGTGCTTGACAAAATCCAACGGAGAATCTGTCATGTGACCGAGCCCGACTTGGCAGCCAAGATACAATCACTTTCTCACCGGCGTAATGTGGCTTTCCTAGGTCCCACAATTTTACTGTGAAACCAATCATATGTAAGCGCAAATTCTAGTTCATCAGCTTCTTTTCTCGCACTTCCCGCCTGTAGAATTCCATTCCATTTACTTGCTTCCCCGACAGCTACAATCTCCTAGAATTTAAATGTAAAATCAATAGTCATCTCCTATCTCACTGACTTGCATCCTCTTTCTCATGCTCCTTTCTCCGTCCACTCCACTCTCGTCAGTATTCTCATCCTTCTATTACCCACTTTCTGATACCCCCTGTCACTCTTTCTTATAACTTTCCTCCTATGTAGCCCCCTGCAAAACAGTGGCAGTAAAACGCCTTGCTTGAAGCGATATGATTATAAAAAAAACAACTGCTATGTTATTATAATGTGGATATAAATTGGGGGATCAATTCTACATTACAATCGATATATAAACTGATCCCCCAGTTAATGGCCACAATTATTTTTTCTTACCCACTTTCTGACACCTCTTATAACCTGTCACTCTTTCTCATAACGTTCCTCCTATGTAACCCCCTGCACAACAGTTGCAGTAAAACGCCTTGCTTGAGGCGATATGATTACAAAAAATTGGGATGTTGGGCTCCGCTTTTTGCTAATGAACCTGCAGTCAATTTTATTTACCCATAAAATCAGCATCTAAAATCAGGGAATTTAGCAGGGATTGAACGTCTGCCAAGAAATCATATGCAACTATTTCCTGTAAACATCTTGATATTTTTTAAGGCTTAGCTTAGCATGGTGTCATACCAACTAGGAGGAAAATATGGCGCACTCCAGTTTTCTAAATGAGAACGTGTGGAGAGTCATGGCGCATTTAATGAATATTTGAGAAATATTAGGCTAGAAAGATAATAAATGCAAAATGAGTTCAAATTCCGGTCAAGGTAGTTGCGATCTTGGCTCTCCACAATTTCCTCACTCTTTCAACTTTTAATAACTTTTGTCTTTTTGCTATCTCTGTCATACCTGTTCCACCACCCATTTATTCACTTGTTTTTCTTTATCTTAAAATCTGTCCTGTGTGTTTCATGTTCTCTAAGCCCTCCTTCCTCATTGCATGTCCCAGGAACTTCAACTGTCTCTTCCTGATGCTCAGTATTAATTTCCTTTTTGTTTCCATCATTACCAAGACCTCATCATTGCTCACATACTCGATCCATGAGATTCGCAGCATCCTTCTGTAGAACCACATTTCAGTTGCTTCAAGTTTTTCCTTCATCTTTGATGATATTGTCCAGCATTCACTGCCATATTGAAGGACAGACAGCACGTACCAATCCAGTACTCTCTTCCTAGTTTCTAGCGAAATTTTCCTGTTTCTTAATACTTTACTCAACTTCTGGAATGCTTCTTTCGCCATGCCAATTCGCTTTCGGATCTCTGTGTCGCCCTTTCCGTCTTCTGTTATAACGCTTCCCAGGTATTTAAATTTTTGTATCTGCCTGATTCTGCGCTTTTTACTGATGACCATGCATTCAGTTTTCGTGCAGTTTATTTCTAGTCCTTTCTTGTTACTTTCTTCTGCTACCTTCTGTAAGAGGTTTTATAAAATCAGCATTTGAAATCAAGACTTTTACCTGGGCTTGAACAGCTACTTCTAGCAAAAGTAGATAGATTCAACTATTACTCCCAGTTTTCTGATCAGGAGTAGAGGTTTATCCTTTGTTTCCGGATTAGAATTGTGTTCTTTCTTATGTCAACTCCCACACTATTCTTTTAATGTCTACAACTAAATTCTGAAATGTTATTAATTAACTAAAACGTGGCCTTTTCAAGTCTAGAGTTAGCTATTTTCTTTCTTGTACAGCTGCTAAAAACCTCACTACTTGCCATTTCTTACGCTAATACAACACTAAACAATAACCTTCTACCTAAGTGGCTCTTGGGCCTTGAATTTGGTGAACAATAGCTAAAACAAAGAAGAGAAAACCATATGTTACTATTTCACTCAAACATCGATATTGACTAAGATTTGCTAAGCACGGCATGAGGCCAGATGGTAGAAAGATTATATTATGCCAATTAACTTGGGAGGGTTCGCCTGTTTAGAAACTTAGAATATGAAATCCTAGTCTTTGACTAGGATTGAACGTTGATGTCTGGCCTTTGATAGAAAGTAGAGCAACTATAAAGCAGACCTCGTCTCGCTAAGTATCATGTTTCATTGATATCAGCTCAGGTGGGACCCATGCAAAGATCTAAAAATAAATATTCATGAATTTGATTTTTTTTTTAACTTTTAAGCGTCGATGAAATTGATACGTACCTCCCAACCACTTTCCGTGTTGACTTCCGAAGTAATACGAAAATGGACACAATTTATAGTCTGATCTATTCCTTACAGTATATATATATATATATATATATATATATATTTCTGTAGTATCGATTACATAGTGAAATGTTTTGCTTTACAAATTCTGACATTAGTTTCAAATGGTATGCATAACTTTTTGTGTCGGCTGAAATAGTTGAATAATTCCCACACTGCCATTGATCGAGATTCGAATCTTAGTTAAAAGCAGCATATCATAAGCAGATTTTCAAGACATCGAAGAATGGCGCAATACAATCGTTCTACCGCCGCTCGATCTGTAAATTAGGTATCTTTAGAGATTATTAAAATTGCATGATTCTTGATTTTGTTGCGTGGCTGAGGTGGTTGAGTTTATCTTACCCTCGATAGCTTATATTAAAGCCAAAAATGGAAATACAATGGAACCTGTCGTATGCGATCGCCTGTTGTTAACGACCGTTTTTCTATGCACTAACGATTTGCTAATGTTAATTGACACTTAGTGAGCGACCAACTTCCGAACGCGACCAGCGATTAACATCAACGAGTGAAAATCAATGATCAAGGGACCGCTTTAAAAAGAAAAATCCATGATGGTCGTACACTGCTAACTTCTAAATTAGGAGAAACTAAATGAGTAATCTATTTCATTTTGATTTGATCTTAGTCAGGAACACTTCCTCATTGTTTTGTTATTGTAGTGTTGTATCAACTGTTATTTCTTGTTAAAATGTACATTGCCTGAGTTCACCTCATGGTCAAATATCGGCTGTTTTGTACATGTATTGTATTTAACATGTTCAAGGGATTTATCGCAGTCTCTGTGCTGACTTGGATAAATTCAAGGATTGGGAAAATCACAATTATGTCCTTTTCTCGTTCCTTTTTTTTGTGTGTCTATCTACTATATTTCTATCTGGGTATATTTATCTCTATCTCTCTGTTTCTCTACTTCTACCCACGATCGCTGTTTTTTGTATGTTTTTTTTTTCCATGTATTATCGCAGATTCTCTTTTGCTATCACTCACTTCTAAGGAAAAACTGAAACGGTATACTTTTTTTTAAGTCCACTTAATAAATATTTTTTCTGAATAAATATTTTTGTCTCTTGTTGACGGTTGTAAATACGTTTTTAAAAATTTTTAAATTAATTATGCTGAATAAATTTCTTTAAGTTTAGGACATTTTCTTATGTTCTCATTTATTTATTACGAGATTACATGAGAAAATTCTAATCTGCACATTCTGATGAGTGGAATATACTCTCCTGGCGTAAATAGATCATGACTATTAGCCTTTAGTGAGCGACCCCCTGCTGTATGCGACCAGTTTTTGATGGCAGTA
This sequence comes from Ascarosepion bandense, assembly GCA_037127315.1. NCBI lineage: Eukaryota > Metazoa > Mollusca > Cephalopoda > Sepiida > Sepiidae > Ascarosepion > Ascarosepion bandense. The sequence continues at coordinate 1,242,212 of JBBBDQ010001616.1, read as the reverse complement.
GGGAAGGTCGTATACTCTCTCTGGCTATTTAACTTATAGCTGGAGGAAGACATGTATTAATTTTTTTCTCAAGGTACGTAAGTGAATTCTTAAATGTCTATCTCTTTCGTTCCTTTATTTTTTGTTTATCTATCTACTTTATTTCTATCTGGGTATATCTATCGCTATCTCTCTGTTTCTCTACCCCGACCCACGATCACTGTCAGTTTTTTGTATGTTTCGTTTTGTTTCCATGTATTATCGCAGATTCTTTTTTGCTATCACTCACTTCTAAGAAAAAAAACTGAAACCATATACCTTTTTTTAAGTCCACTTAATAAATATTTTTGTGAATAAATATTTTTGTGAATAAATATTTTAGTCTCTTGCTGACCGTTGTAAATACGTTTTTTAAAATTTTAAACTGAATTATGCTGAATAAATTTCTTTAACGTTAGGCAATTTTTTATGCTCTCATTTATTTATTACCAGATTACATGGTAAAATTCTAATATGTACATTCTGATGAGTGGAATATACGTTCCTGGCGTAAATAGGTTATAATTAGATGGCAGTATGTGTGGTCGCATATGACAGGTTCCACTGTATTTTTCTTTACGTTTACAAATCTGGTTCAACACAATGTTTACTTATATTTTTCATACTGCTATGAAAAATTTGTCCTCCAACGTAATAATGAATGTTGGACAATTTATTCACAGATAAATGACAAGACCTGAAGCAACAGAGCTGTTGTTCTGTAGTGAGATAAGAAATTAAGAATTAAAATCAATCTTCTTCACTTTTACAAAAATTCACAATTACGTGTAAAATCCTGGTTTTTCCCAAATAGAAAAAAGATTGACCATGTGCTTAAAGAAAAATTCGAAACCAGATTTCGCAAGGAGGTTTTAAATTGATTTTTGCCCAATGAGAGCGACTTGTAAAACTTGAAAGGACTTAGCGATCCAGTGCAAAATTCAAAAAGACAATAAAAGGCTCAGATCAGCGTCAGTCAGTAAGTCAGATGGGAGCCGCGAGACGAAACAACTAAAATGTAACTTCAACTTCAAATCGACCCGGAGATAAGGTTAGGTCGCACCTTGTTTTCTTTCTCCTCATTTCTCGTGCACTGATTCCTTTTACTTCTTCTTCTCCATCCTCAACATTCTCATATGCTTCATCTTATACTTGGATAACAAAGGAACATTTTAAATATTTACATTTCACTTTGCGAATCAATTACAGACATTTTCTCTTCAAACATTATTATTCTTCTTACACATTTATGTTAATGTACAGCAAACAAAATTCCACTTATTTTTCAACAACCTAATGATATCCTAAAATGCGAGGATTGTCGGCCATGTTTGGAAGATGCCTTGTACCAGGCATGTCTGACGCACCCTATAGCTACAGTTCTACAGAAGGAGTGTCAGAATACCGTAGACAGAGCATGTTATCAGCAAGGAACTTTAAAGAAAATGGAATCCATTCACGGCTTCTGCTCCGATGAACTTGTATCACTGGTACCCCCAATATACGAATGTCCTCAAGCCACAAGATTAGCAACTAGGTCCCATCCTTTTATTGTGAAACCAATAAATTGTAAACGCAAATTCTACTCCACCAGCTTCTTTTCTCGCACTTTCCGCCTGTGGAATTCTCTTCCGCATACTTGTTTTCCTGACAGTTATAATCTCTAAGAATTTAAATGTAAATTCAATAGTCATCTCCTGTCTCACTAACCTAAATCCTCTCTCTCTCTCTCTCATGGTTTTCTACGTCCACCCCACTCTCATCAGTACTCTCTTCCCTCTCCTACTCTCTTCCCTCTCCTACTCTCTTCCTGACACCTCCTGCAACCTTTCACTCTTCAACATTCCTCCTATATAACGCCCTGCACAACAGTGGCAGTAAAATTCCTTGCTTGGGGTGACACGATTATAAAAAGACAAAAACAAAACAAACCAAAAAGCAGAGGAAAAAAGCAGTTGCAATTTTTAGATACATAACGAGAAAAGGGATGTGCGTTGGTCACCTGACACCCGCTTTAGTATTTCAAGATAATTTTGTGAAATTTTGGTATTTTTGTAAAGATATCTGTTAACATGAGAGATCGGTATTATTTTCAATTTTGCGTCATTTAGACGACAATTTATCCATCGCACCCTGTATTTTTGGCCTCAGTATGATTTATTTCAATTAGCATAGGTGAGAATATACTTTTGCTGCGATTTCAGTTCGAAAAGATTCTTTTAAAAATCAATAAAGCTTTAATCACATTCTAACTTTTACGATTTTTTTCTTTCTCGAGTTGTCAACACGGTCTGACAGGTCATGATTGTCATCTTTGGGGGTTACATTTCTCGGGGTGTGAAGCAGTCTATTTTTGTTCCGTCGGCTGATTTAGATGGTTGCAGCTGACGTATCTCAGAAAGAGGCTGCATTTTATCAGTTCATTAGACTCCATCTATTCATTCGCTGTCAATAGTTGACAAAAACGTACGAAAGCAAGAGGAGGAATATTGACTGCTGTTCGGCGATTCAAAACATAATGTCCAATTCTAGAATCAACTTTTATTCTTGAATAAATGCATTTAAACTGTTTAATTCAGTTAAAATATGAAGTTTGTACATCTATGCATTTCTGCCATCAAATTACAGACTTATTTATGTTTTTACGATAACTAATAAATCTTTAAATGCTTTTTCTGTATATTATTGGCATTGTAATGCCTTTCCCTTACGCGTAAATACTCTTGGGATGAATATTAAACAGTCTCTTCCTCCCAGTTATGGGTTAAATAATAGGGCAGATATTGTTATGAATTACTAATTACTACTTAATATAAAACGTTTCTTCTCCCTCTAGCTATGAGTCAAATAACAGGACAGATTGGGTTCTATAGTCTTGGCTGGTAACCAGTCTACCGCAGAAAGCAATGGCAACCTACTGCGGGATAATCTTTTGCCCAGTCAGTCATGTCTCTTTCGAGACATGATCGCCCAAAGTGTATATCATGTATGGCACTTAACTGACTGACTGATTACAACAGTTAGAAACATAATTAAAACTTTGGCTGGGCATAAAGTGAGGGATCGATTTTATATTGTTATGAATTAATAAACTGATCCCCCACTAGTTACTACTTAATAATATAACACATCTCTTCTCCCTCTAGCTATGAGTCAAATAACAGGACAGATTGGGTTCTATAGCCTTGGCTGGCAACCAGTCTACCGCAGAAAGCAATGGCAACCTACTGCGGGATAATTTTCTGCCCAGTCAGTAATGTATCTTTCGAGACATGATCGCCCAAAGTGTGTATCACGTACGGCGCTGAATTGACTGAATGCTCTTTTTGCGTAAAAGAATTTATTAAGCTGCATGAAGAGAGATAGTGTTTGGTCTAGAAATCAGGTGAATATGGTGGATGCGGCAAAGTCTCTATTTCAGGTTGGCATCAGTATGGCCCAGCATTGTCATGGGCCTACGTCGATTGACCAGTTCCGATCGCACTTTGTTTAACTGTACGTGTACTGCATCCAGTTGCTGGCAATAAACTTCGGCAGTGGTTCTCTGGTTAGATCCCAGATGTTGTAATTGTTAGCGCTAATGACGAACCACCGGACAGTAACAGTAATCTTCTGTTGGTGCAATATTGGTTTCTGAAAAGGTTTCTGTCCTCCATCATGATCAAGTCATTAGACAGATCTTTTGCGAGTGTCATAAAGGATCCGTTTGTTATCACAAGTCCCTATTTGATCCAGAAATTAATCATTTGTATTTTGCAAGTGATTAATGGAACAGATTTCAAAACGTCGAACATTTTGACTGAGTTCATGCGGGACCCATTGATCGAATTTTTTCACTTTGTCATTTTTCTTGAGATTGTTCAATATTATTGAAACGCTAACAACCATTATCTGAGACGTTTTTCTGAAATTTTGACGTGGGCTTTGTTTGAATATTTTTTTAAATGTTGATAGTCAATTTAACTTTAACACATTGATTGTCAAGACTGGTATCCCCACTGTGGAGCTTCAAAAACTCATGTTGTACTGTCTGAAAACAACTAGATCCTTCATCCAAGTTCAGTTAATATTCGCAGAAGTTTTAGAAGCATTATAACCAAGATTGTATGGTGATACCGAGCAACCTGATGTTTGCCTTCAGAGGTCCATATAGCAAATGACCAAAACTGGTCTTTGCGCATCTGGGCTCCACGCAGAAGTTCCGGTGGTATACCAAAAATAAATAAATATCAAATTCCTTTTACGGACGCTTTTCACGACCCGACGTGATTTCAACACACACACACACACACACACACACACACACACACACACACACACACACACACACACATATATATATATATATATTTGAATTTTTGTTTGTTTAACAATATTATTTTTAATGGAAACTCGTGAAAAGTCTGTTTATTATATATATATATATAGACATATATATATACAGTACATTATAAACAGTACAAAATAATTTCCGATGACCTTCATCTGTGGTGATACCGAACAAGCGAGGGACCGGATATTTGCCCTCAGAGGTCCAGATAGCAAATGACCAAAACTGGTCTTTGCGCATCTGGGCTCCACTCAGATGCTCCGGTGGAAAATCAAAAATAAATAAATATTTAAATTTTTTTTTACATATCCTTTTCACGAGCAGACGTGAATTTTGTTTATCGTCCAATGGGAAGCCCAGAATTAAATCCGGGTATGAATTTCCAAATGACTTGTTCGGGGCCCCGAAGACGAAATAAAACGACGACACAGGAAGCATCGCCAGTTGAGAAAACACGAGCATAATTAACACGACACTTGACATACGTCAAGCGATCATATTATGCTTACCTCTCCTTTCTCTTTCATCATCTTCTTCACTGTTCATGAACCACTTACCTGATAGACTGAGTGGAGACTTCAAAGACGCTCCTAACAAATAAACTCTCACGCATACATACGCACAGATTCTTTTCGGCATTTACTGCTATGAACATTTTTAATGACCTTTGTACCAACCAAAAGACATTACTTTTATTTGTCAAAAAACCTTAATTGATAAATGATAATAAATAAATGATAATAATTTGATTTTCTTGTTTTATACCCCTCTTATAGTGGACTATCTGTTAACAAGGCCAAGTTAATCTGTTTCAACACACAGATACACTTCTCTATAACGAATAACCCACTATAACTGAACACATGCTAAAAAGTAACCATATCTTTTCAGGCCTCTGATTGGAAGGTTGTGAGGAGCATGGAACCAACTCTTAGTTGCTGTTGTTCCCAGATCCACCCTGATCTGGAGTGGTAGCACCTGTTAGGGTCCCAGATATGGGCAAATAACCCCCAAACTGGGGTCAAAACACTATGAAAGACTTCTATATACATAAAAATAGACTTTTATAGAAAAATATACATTTTTGAAAGAAAAATACTACCAACAATACTTTTCTGAAGGAGAAAAATTTAACATAACACATTTTTGAAGAAAAAATATTACCAGCAATACATTTTTGAATACAAAACTAGAAGACATATTCAGTTTTTTAAAATAAAAGAAAGTTTTTGATCAAAATCTGACTAAATCAACTATAATTGAGCATTTAAAAAATACCTCAGACCCTACCTCTTTGGCATTAAATAACCCACAGAGGTTGATGTGCCGTTAAACAAAACTCAAATTCAAATTCATGCATTTTCATGATCTAGAAGAGCACTATATAATATTTTAACCCTCTAGGGCCAATCGTATCATATTTGATACAGTATGAAAACAAGCCTTGAAAGAAATATTTTCCTGAAAAATTTTTTAAGAGAAATATTTTATAAATTTCAAATGAAAGCAGTACTGACTGCTCAGTCAATGAATACCAAATGTTTCCTTATAGGGAAATACCAAATGTTTCCTTATAGGGAAATACTGTATCAAATATGATACGAATGGCCCTAGAGGGTTAAGTAAAATTCTGAAAGAGAGTGATGTAAAACTAACATGGAGTACACTTAAATATTTAGAAATGAGTCTATTATTTTTATCTAGCTATTATAGCTATAATAATAATATATTATAAGTGGTGGTCTGTCTTTTTCATCAATGATATCTATATGCAGATGGTGAACTCTTAGCTGACTGTGGAGCCCAATGCGAGAACACAATTACGTCCACAACGTGGACAAGACAAAGAAACTTGCCTGGAGGTTTGGGTGTTTCTACTACTGTCTTCCTTTCTGCACGCGGCTCATCGGTACTGTCACGTCGTTTTTCCTCAAATGTCTCTGTTACTTCGCGCGTCAGGACACGTCAACCGGTTCGATCATATGCTTGAAGGCGATGTTGGCCGTGATGTAGTCTTTGAAACGTTTCAATAGCCTCCCATGTTTTCTCTTTTCTTTAGACAGCGTGTCATAGAGAAATTGCTTTTGGATTCTGTCAATGTACATCCGGTTGCTATGTCCCTTCCGTCTGATTTAGGCTTTAAGGACCAAAGCTTAAGTGTTAGTCGTTTCGGTGCGGTCCAGGATATCAAAAATATAGTGTAACACAATGAAAAGTTTTATTCTAGAATTAGACATTATTTTTCGACCAACCTAATAATTTCTGGCATATATTTTGCTTTCAAAAAAGGGTTTGTCTTTATAATCATAGCAAATGTCATAACTTGGCTTATAAAACGAAGATTTCTTTGTTGTAAGCCTGCCGATTACATGCGAGAGGTGAGCTTTTGCGTAGTCACGTGAAAAAAGTCTTGAAACCAGAGAAAATTCTCTTTTCCATTTTTGGATTGTCTTCTTTTTTTCACGTTTTTTCTTTGTTTTTCTTCGGAATAAGGAGATTACATATCTCTAATAGTAAAACCTTAAAAGCAATATACAGTTAATAATCAGTATTCAGTTAATTTTCTTTCCCCATCTCAAGTTATAATATGCACCACGCTTGTCCGGTGACACGACCATTAACGGCTGACCAATGAAAAACAGTCTTGTACAGAGAAGAGTTTCGGAGCGAGTCTTCAAGAGATGATGATTTCTGGCACAGAAATAATGGACAGCGTTTTGCGATATGACGTGCCGAACTCATAAAAGGGGTCCTTGACAAAATCTAACAGAAAATCTGTATTGTGATCGATCCTGGCTTGGCAGCTCAGATACAGTCACTTTCTCACCAGCGCAATGTCTCTTCCCTGTGTCTCTTCTACAAATACTTTCATGGCTTCTGCTCAGATGAATTAAGCCCAATGGTACCCTCCATACTTTAATTTGCTCAAGCCATAAGATTAGCAACTAGGTCCCACACTTTAACTGTGAAACCAATTAATTGTAAACGCAAATTCTACACCAGCAACTTCTCTCGAACTTCCCGGCTGTGGAATTCCCTTCCATTTACTTGCTTTCTCGATAGCTACAATCTTTAAGAATTCAAATATAAAGTCAATAGTCATCTCCTATCTCACTAACCTGCATCCTCTCTCTCTCTCTCTCTCATGCTTCTTTCTTCATCCACTCCACTCTCATCAGTATTCTCATCCTTCTCTTATCCACTTCCTGACACCCTCTATAACCTGTCACTCTTTCTTATAACTTTCCTTCTATGTAACCCCCTGCTCAACAGTGGCAGTAAAATGCCTTGCTTGGGCGTGACACAATTATAACAAAGAAAAAAATAAATAAGCAAAAATAGCTTTGGTAACATTTACTAGCTTTTTCTTTTGGAGTGGGAGATAATTTTTGAAAACATTTCTACACTTTTTTAGCATGTTCTCTTTCGGAATTACCACAATCTACCCCCGCATCAATAAGAAATCCAGCGAGGCGGACAAACATAACCTGATCTTGAGAAAATTCTACACTCAGTTGTGGACTGGTGTAAGAAGTGGTTTGTAAAATTTTATGCTTCAAAAACGAAACTGCTGTCTGTCAACCATCACAGGCAACCTCTCCTGCCCGCCCCATAAGCATGGGTCAAGCGAGTCTCCAATATATTGCGCCTCCTCGGCCTTAACCTATCTTCCGACCTCAAGTGGAATCATTACATTGATTCAATAGATAAATCCACTGCTAGGAAGGTTGGGTCTCTCTATCGGGCCAGGACGTTTTAGGCCTGAATCCATCTTGCACCTATACAAATCAACCATCCGTTTGTGTATAGAATACTGCGGTCATATATGGTCAGGCACCCAGCTGTTCATCTCAGTGTTCTCGACAGGCGCCAAAGGAGAATTTGTAACGTGATAGGTCCCGACTTGGCAGCTCGACTCATGCCACTTTCCCACCTGCGGGATGTGGCTTCCCTCTGTCTGTTCTACAAATATTTTCATGGCTTCTGCTCGCAAGAACTGGTGCCCCCGCCACAAGAATTTACTCGTGCAACCAAACTGGCAACAAGGTCCCACCCATTTACAGTTAGGCCAACCAAATGCAGCCTCAATTCTAGCCCAGTAGCTTCTTTTCTCGCACTACCCGCCTGTGGAACTCTTCCATATGCTTGCTTTTCTGACGGCTACGACTCCCAGGAATTTAAATGCAAGGTCAATACTCATCTCTTGACTCCAGTTCTTTCTACATAACTCCGTAAGTTTTTTTTTCCTTTCTTTCTACCTTCGCAACTGTCTTCACACCTGTGTTTCCATCCTTCTCTTAACCTTTCTCTGACGCCCACTGTACCTGGTCTATCTTTCTCTTCACTCTCCTCTTGTCTAAAGTTTTACTCTTATGCAGCTCCTGCGCATCAGTGGCGTTACCGCCTTGATTGGGGTGAAAGGATTAAAAAAAAATTAAAGTAAAAAGGTCATTATCGCTATTCCGACAAATACTACCAAGCCATCTTAATTTTCCTTATAAATAGCTGTGTAAAGAGTTAAGATGATGCATTGTAATTATTTACACTATTTATGTGCGTTGTGGTGCATTGGATATCGGCTCGGAACGAGAAATTGGGGAGCCGAGTTCGAATTCCAGCTGAATTCATTGCATTCACTTACGCGCAAATACCCTTGGGAAAGGTATTAATCCGTCTATTCCTTCCAGTTATGGGTTAAATAACAGGACAGATTGGGTTCTATAGCCTTGGTTGGCAACCAATCTACCGCAGAAAGTAATGGCAACCTACTGCGGGGTAATGTTCTGCCCAGTCAGTCATGTATCTTTCGAGACATGATCGCCCAAGCGTGTATTACGTATGGCACTTAACTGACTAACTGTATTACTGAGATGAGGTATTGTCATTATTTACATTTTTTTTAATGTTGCCCTCATGTTTATTGTCATATTCACCATGTTTCGGACGTTGTATGCTACAGACCCTCCCAGGGGATTGGAATTTCGAACCCAACATTTCGGCATATTTTTCTCGTTCCATGCCACTTCCTCAAAGACGCCTGACCCAGTGGATAAGAGCGTTGATCTAGTGACTTAACCCAAGTTTTCTGGGTTCAATACATGGCTATAGCTGTGGTTAAAATATAACTTAAACAGTTGGGTTAAAAGGCGATACTATGATATCCATAAATGGCATGGCTCATGGAACGAAAACAACATGCCTAGTGATCAAAATAAAGGGTTCGGTTCGAAATTCGAATCACCTGAAGAAGACCGGATCGTTTATCGACCGAAACGTCGTAAATAGGGCAGTAAAGATGAGGACAACAGTCTGAATAATTACTTTAACACTCTATTTGAAAAATAAGAAAAGAAATAAGTGATGAAAATCTAAACTTATTTATAAATGGAACTTTGTGTGTGTGTATGTGTGTGTGAGTGTGTGTCTGTGTGTGTGTGTGTCCGTTACCTATAAACTCCGAAACGGTTGAAACAATTTTCTTGAAAATTTACACAGTTGGACTATAAGCGTCTGCGAGTGTTCTTAGCTAGGTTTTGTGTCGAGGTTCCCCCGATAAATATCGAAAATCGATAACCGAAAAATCGGGTTATAGAAGGAATGGTCCGATTTTAATCAAATTTGATACACTCATAGACAAAGACATAAGAAAGGATATTTAGAAGTTTCAAGGTAGCAGTTCTTACAATAGTGTAGAAAATCGATAATATATATATATATATATGTATAAAGGGCACGATGTTTGTGTGTGTGTCTGTTTATCTGCCTGTATGTCTGTAATTTTAGTTTTTGCTTCGGGTTTGGCTCTAAGTAGGTATAATTGTAGTTCTTAGTCTCAGCCATGATACCATTTACTCAGAGGACTTATCTAGCCTTCAAAATTCAGTTTACAACGAAAAAAACTTATTTGATATCGATACTAGGAAATCAAAATCTGACTTACATCCATTAATTTTTCTTTCAGTCTACGGTTTCGCTTTAACTGGAAACAACTATTGCTTTTTAGTCTTTCGTGCCAACGTCCAAAGAGTCTGAGCTGCAGGACCATGGATTAGTTTTAAAGCTTTCAATACACCCGGGCAATGCCGGGCTATACTGCTAGTGTAGCAATAAAAGGAAAAACTAAGCAAGTTCGAGAATTATTTTATTATAATAGGCACTGATTTATTATCTCATCGTTTAAAAAGTACGTGTAGATGTGTTAGACAAGTCAGTTTGAAAATATTCTGTCTGGGCTTGTGATGTAACGGCTGGGCCATCTCAGCGGTCTGGAATTTGCTTGCTGAAATATATTTCAGCAATGGACACTTGTTGCCAGAAGCTGAACTTTGGTAAGTACGCTGCCGATAGCAAGTAAACCTGGCTAAGTGGTTGTTTGTAGTATACAGATAAGGGCTTAAAGAGAAGCGGGTGGAATTAGGGTTAAATTAATCGATTTTAGTAGAGGCACTACAGTTTGGATCATTGGAATAATTCGGATTCCCTATCTTTTTCTATTTATCTCTCGGCCTATTCATATCTATCTATCTATCTATCTATCTATCTATCTATCTATCTATCTATCTATCTATCTCAGCCTGTTCATTATCTATCTATCTATCTATCTATCTATCTATCTATCTATCTATCTATCTCAGCCTGTTCATTATCTATCTATCTATCTATCTATCTATCTATCTATCTATCTATCTATCTATCTCAGCCTGTTCATTATCTATCTATCTATCTATCTATCTATCTATCTATCTATCTATCTATCTATCTATCTCACTGTTCATTATCTATCTATCTATCTATCTATCTATCTATCTATCTCAGCCTGTTCATTATCTATCTATCTATCTATCTATCTATCTATCTATCTATCTATCTATCTATCTATCTCAGCCTGTTCATTATCTATCTATCTATCTATCTATCTATCTATCTATCTATCTATCTCAGCCTGTTCATTATCTATCTATCTATCTATCTATCTATCTATCTATCTATCTCAGCCTGTTCTTTATCTATCTATCTATCTATCTATCTATCTATCTATCTATCTATCTATCTATCTCAGCCTGTTCATTATCTATCTATCTATCTATCTATCTATCTATCTATCTATCTATCTATCTCAGCCTGTTCATTATCTATCTATCTATCTATCTATCTATCTATCTATCTATCTATCTCAGCCTGTTCATTATCTATCTATCTATCTATCTATCTATCTATCTATCTATCTATCTCAGCCTGTTCATTATCTATCTATCTATCTATCTATCTATCTATCTATCTATCTATCTATCTCAGCCTGTTCTTTATCTATCTATCTATCTATCTATCTATCTATCTATCTATCTCAGCCTGTTCATTATCTATCTATCTATCTATCTATCTATCTATCTATCTATCTATCTATCTCAGCCTGTTCATTATCTATCTATCTATCTATCTATCTATCTATCTATCTATCTATCTATCTCAGCCTGTTCATTATCTATCTATCTATCTATCTATCTATCTATCTATCTATCTATCTATCTATCTATCTCAGCCTGTTCTTTATCTATCTATCTATCTATCTATCTATCTATCTATCTATCTATCTATCTATCTCAGCCTGTTCATTATCTATCTATCTATCTATCTATCTATCTATCTATCTATCTATCTATCTATCTATCTCAGCCTGTTCTTTATCTATCTATCTATCTATCTATCTATCTATCTATCTATCTCAGCCTGTTCATTATCTATCTATCTATCTATCTATCTATCTATCTATCTATCTATCTCAGCCTGTTCATTATCTATCTATCTATCTATCTATCTATCTATCTATCTATCTATCTATCTATCTATCTCAGCCTGTTCATTATCTATCTATCTATCTATCTATCTATCTATCTATCTATCTATCTATCTATCTATCTCAGCCTGTTCATTATCTATCTATCTATCTATCTATCTATCTATCTATCTATCTATCTATCTATCTATCTCAGCCTGTTCTTTATCTATCTATCTATCTATCTATCTATCTATCTATCTATCTATCTATCTATCTATCTCAGCCTGTTCATTATCTATCTATCTATCTATCTATCTATCTATCTATCTATCTATCTATCTCAGCCTGTTCATTATCTATCTATCTATCTATCTATCTATCTATCTATCTATCTATCTCAGCCTGTTCATTATCTATCTATCTATCTATCTATCTATCTATCTATCTATCTATCTCTGCCTGTTCTTTATCTATCTATCTATCTATCTATCTATCTATCTATCTATCTATCTATCTATCTATCTCAGCCTGTTCATTATCTATCTATCTATCTATCTATCTATCTATCTATCTATCTATCTATCTATCTCAGCCTGTTCTTTATCTATCTATCTATCTATCTATCTATCTATCTATCTATCTATCTCAGCCTGTTCATTATCTATCTATCTATCTATCTATCTATCTATCTATCTATCTATCTATCTATCTATCTCAGCCTGTTCATTATCTATCTATCTATCTATCTATCTATCTATCTATCTATCTATCTATCTATCTCAGCCTGTTCATTATCTATCTATCTATCTATCTATCTATCTATCTATCTATCTATCTATCTATCTATCTATCTCAGCCTGTTCATTATCTATCTATCTATCTATCTATCTATCTATCTATCTATCTATCTATCTATCTATCTCAGCCTGTCTTTCATTATCTATCTATCTATCTATCTATCTATCTATCTATCTATCTATCTATCTATCTATCTCAGCCTGTTCATTATCTATCTATCTATCTATCTATCTATCTATCTATCTATCTCAGCCTGTCTGTCTATCTATCTATCTATCTATCTATCTATCTATCTATCTATCTATCTATCTCAGCCTGTTCTTTATCTATCTATCTATCTATCTATCTATCTATCTATCTATCTATTCAGCTCGTTCATTATCTATCTATCTATCTATCTATCTATCTATCTATCTATCTATCTATCTATCTATCTATCTCAGCCTGTTCATTATCTATCTATCTATCTATCTATCTATCTATCTATCTATCTATCTATCTATCTCAGCCTGTTCTTTATCTATCTATCTATCTATCTATCTATCTATCTATCTATCTATCTATCTATCTATCTATCTATCTCAGCCTGTTCATTATCTATCTATCTATCTATCTATCTATCTATCTATCTATCTATCTATCTATCTATCTCAGCCTGTTCATTATCTATCTATCCATCTATCTATCTATCTATCTATCTATCTCAGCCTGTTCATTATCTATCTATCTATCTATCTATCTATCTATCTATCTATCTATCTATCACTGCAACACCCTTCAGATATTTAGTTTAACAAGCTGATCTTTCATAGAGTTCCAGCTTTGAGAATTGTTTACTTGTTATTGAAAATAACATTCATTTCGTGTACTTGCTCTATAATTTGTGTTACACATACGTTTTCCACTTTAGTACAAAATGAACACGGTACATAGAAGTAGATAGGTTCTATCTACAATCATAAACGGAAAAGAGAGGATAAACCTTTACCCCCCCCCCAAAAAAAAACGGAAAGGAGTGTAAAGCAGGCAATAGGCGAGCCTATTTAACTTCTTCTTCAGCTTTGTACTTCTAACAAAACTTCTGTCCTGCACTACTATTAATCTACACAGTAACCCACTAGCTTTAGTGGCTCTTAGGCCATGTATTGAGTGAATATTAGTAGAAACAAAAAATCTCGAAATTGGTTTCGCTATGTTCTGGGCCCGACCAATAAATGTTTTCAAAATGGTAAAGAGGATCTGGCCTGTAAAGTTTTGTTTATGGGGTAAACAAGAAATTCTATCTATCTATCTATCTATCTATCTATCTATCTATCTATCTATCTATCTATCTATCTATCTATCTCAGCCTGTTCATTATCTATCTATCTATATATCTAAAAAAAAAAAAAAGCGGTACGATGGGCAGTTAATATAGACGTCAAAAATAGTTGACCCGAGATTGAAGTGGTTCAGATTATTAGTTAAGTGCCATACGTAATACACGCTTGGACGATCATGTCTCGAAAGAGACCAGACTGACTGGGCAAAAGATTATCCCACAGTAGGTTGCCATTGCTTTCTGCGGTAGACTGGTTGCCGACGAAGGCTATAGAATCCGATATGTATTGTTAATTGTCTCACAGATAGAGAGAGAAGAGATATATCATTAAGTAGTAATTAGTGGGGGATCATTTTATTACTTCACAACAATAGAAAACCGATCTCCCAGTTTTTGGCCAGTAGAAGTTTTAATTGTTTCCAACTATTATGTTCAGTCAGTCAGTTAAGTGCCATTAAGTGGTTTTAAACTTGATTTTGATGCCTCATAAAAGATAAAATAGTTCTTGTTCTCATAAATTTTGTCCTAATACTAGTATTTTTAGAATACTAATACCTAATAGGTATTTTTACCATACTAAAAATATCTATTAGGTTCATACAACGATGGATAAAAACGCCATAATTTGTTTTAATTTTAAAAATTGCGCGTTCAAAATTCCCTGCCACGTAAGCGTTCAAAAAAACAAAAAAAAAAAAACAAAAAAAAAACGTCGTTACGTGAGCGTTCTTAAAAAGAAAAACGATAAACAGTAAAATCGCCTGAAGAAGACACAACTTATGGTAGAAACCTAGTTCGCGTAATAACTACTTTACAAATGAAGAATATTCAAAAGTTCTACAATCTATATATATATATTGTTTAATTACTTATTTCTTGTTATAACAAAATTAGACCAGCGCACATTTGTATTAAAAATTGTTCAAAACAATTATATTGTACAACTTTTAAATATTTTCCATTTGTAAACGAATTATTACGCGACCTAGGTTTCTACCATAAGTTGTGTCTTCAGGGGATTTGCAATAATTTTTGCAAATCGCCTGAATACACGACTTATGGTAGAAACCTAGATCACATACTAAATCGATTGTCGATTACAAATAGTATATATGTATATATATTGTCATCCGCAGACAGATCTGTTTCGCCGTATCACAGCTCATCAGTACGGTTAGACTCTGATTGCTTTTTTACCCAGGATTGAAACCCGACCGAAATGGCGTCATATCCTTCATATCAAGATCAGGGGTTTGGATTATATTTTTCCTATGTCTTCATGCAAGATACCCAATAGTAGGTACATCAATATATATATTTTGCAGATATTTTAGATGGCACGGGCCCACTTTTTCAATATAAAGATCTTCAGATCAATTGAGCGTTCATTTCATATGAATATTATGTGAGCTAAAATCTTGAGTAACGATTTTTTCTTAAGAATTAACGTTGTCAAGCGTTTTTGCCCTGTCTATTTAATCTGGGTACTGTTTACTCTACTGTGAAGGTAGGTGTACAACTAAGTAGTAAGTTCAATCATTACTGGATACCCCTTACTTTCAGCCTTGTGCCACATCTAAGCGGCGCTTAGAAAATCAACTAAGGCGGTGGGTGTTTGCATTTATGTTTTTCTCTTTAACCCTCTAGGGCCATTCGTATCATATTTGATACAGTATTTCCCTATAAGGAAACATTTGGTATTTCCCTATAAGGAAACATTTGGTATTCATTGACTGAGCAGTCAGTACTGCTTTCATTTGAAATTTATAAAATATTTCTCTTAAAAAATTTTTCAGGAAAATATTTCTTTCAAGGCTTGTTTTCATACTGTATCAAATATGATACGAATGGCCCTAGAGGGTTAAGGCTTCTACTGGGCATAAAGTGGGGGATCAGTTCTATATTGTTATGAAGTAATAAACAGATCCCCCACTAATTACTACTAAACCCTCTAGTGCCATTCGTATCATATTTGATACAGTATTTCCCTATAAGGAAACATTTGGTATTTCCCTATAAGGAAACATTGGGTATTCATTGACTGAGCAGTCAGTACTGCTTTTATTTGAAATTTATAAAATATTTCTCTTAAAAAAATTTTTCAGGAAAATATTTCTTTCAAGGCTTGTTTCATACTGTATCAAATATGATACGAATGGCCCCTAGAGGGTTAAGGCTTCTACTGGGCATAAAGTGGGGGATCAGTTCTATATTGTTATGAAGTAATAAATGAATCCCCCACTAGTACTACTAAACCCTCTAGTGCCATTCGTATCATATTTGATACAGTATTTCCCTATAAGGAAACATTTGGTATTTCCCTATAAGGAAACATTGGGTATTCATTGACTGAGCAGTCAGTACTGCTTTCATTTGAAATTTATAAATATTTCTCTTAAAAAATTTTTCAGGAAAATATTTCTTTCAAGGCTTGTTTTCATACTGTATCAAATATGACACGAATGGCCCTAGAGGGTTAAGGCTTCTACTGGGCATAAAGTGGGGGATCAGTTCTATATTGTTATGAAGTAATAAACAGATCCCACTAATTACTACTAAACCCTCTAGTGCCATTCGTATCATATTTGATACAGTATTTCCCTATAAGGAAACATTTGGTATTTCCCTATAAGGAAACATTGGGTATTCATTGACTGAGCAGTCAGTACTGCTTTCATTTGAAATTTATAAAATATTTCTCTTAAAAAATTTTTCAGGAAAATATTTCTTTCAAGGCTTGTTTTCATACTGTATCAAATATGATACGAATGGCCCTAGAGGGTTAAGGCTTCTACTGGGCATAAAGTGGGGGATCAGTTCTATATTGTTATGAAGTAATAAACAGATCCCCCACTAATTATACTAAACCCTCTAGTGCCATTCGTATCATATTTGATACAAGTATTTCCCTATAAAGGAGAGCATTTAATTATTTTATTTCCCTATAAGGAAACATTGGGTATTCATTGACTGAGCAGTCAGTACTGCTTTCATTTGAAATTTATAAAATATTTCTCTTGAGTTTTTTCAAGGAAAATATTTCTTTCAAAATTTGTTTTCATACTGTATCAAATATGATACGAATGGCCCCTAGAGGTTAAGGCTTCTACTGGGCATAAAGTGGGGATCAGTTCTATATTGTTATGAAGTAATAAACAGATCCCCCACTAATTACTACTAAACCCTCTAGTGCCATTAAAATATGTTTGATACAGTATTTCCCTATAAGGAAACATTTGGTATTTCCCTATAAGGAAACATTGGGTATTCATTGACAGGCAGTCAGTACTGCTTTCATTTGAAATTTATAAAATATTTCTCTTAAAAAAATTTTTCAGGAAAATATTTCTTTCAAGGCTTGTTTCATACTGTATCAAATATGATACGAATGGCCTAGAGGTTAAGGCTTCTACTGGGCATAAAAGTGGGGGATCAGTTCTATATTGTTATGAAGTAATAAACAGATCCCCCACTAATTACTACATAAACCCTCTAGTGCCATTCGTATCACTGTTGATACAGTATTTCCCTATAAGGAAACATTTGGTATTTCCCTATAAGGAAACATTGGGTATTCATTGACTGAGCAGTCAGTACTGCTTTCATTTGAAATTTATAAAAAAAATATTTCTCTTAAAAAATTTTTCAGGAAAATATTCTTTCAAGGCTTGGCCTTTTTCATACTGTATCAAATATGATACGAATGGCCCTAGAGGGTTAAGGCTTCTACTGGGCATAAAGTGGGGGATCAGTTCTATATTGTTATGAAGTAATAAACAGATCCCCCACTAATTACTGCAAACCCTCTAGTGCCATTCGTATCATATTTATTTCCCTATAAGGAAACATTTGGTATTTCCCTATAAGGAAGTTACTTATTGGGTATTCATTGACTGAGCAGTCAGTACTGCTTTCATTTGAAATTTATAAAATATTTCTCTTAAAAAATTTTTCAGGAATATATTTCTTTCAAGGCTTGTTTTCATACTGTATCAAATATGATACGAATGGCCTAAGAGGTTAAGGCTTCTACTGGGCATAAAGTGGGGGATCAGTTCTATATTGTTATGAAGTAACCAGATCCCCCACTAATTACTACTAAACCCTCTAGTGCCATTCGTATCATATTTGATACAGTATTTCCCTATCTTGGAAACATTTGGTATTTCCTATAAGGAAACATTGGGTATTCATTGACTGAGCAGTCAGTACTGCTTTCATTTGAAATTTATAAATATTTCTCTTAAAATTTTTCAGAAGAAATATTTCTTTCAGGGCTTGTTTTCATACTGTATCAAATATGATACGAATGGCCCTAGAGGGTTAAGGCTTCTACTGGGCATAAAGTGGGGGATCAGTTCTATATTGTTATGAGTAAACAGATCACTAATTCTAAGGCCTCGTGCCATTCGTATCATATTTGATACAGTATTTCCCTATAAGGAAACATTTGGTATTTCCCTATAAGGAAACAGTGAATTGTTAATTAAGCTGAGCAGTCGGCACTGCTCATTTGAAATTTATAAAATATTTCTCTTAAAAAATTTTTCAGGAAAATATTTCTTCAAGGCTTGTTTTCATACTGTATCAAATATGATACGAATGGCCCTAGGAGTTAAGGCTTCTACTGGGCATAAAGTGGGGGATCAGTTCTATATTGTTATGAAATAATAAACAGATCCCCCACTAGTACTACTAAACCCTCTAGTGCCATTCGTATCATATTTGATACAGTATTTCTAAGGAAACATTTGGTATTTCTCTAAGGAAACATTGGGTATTCATTGACTGAGCAGTCAGTACTGCTTTCATTTGAAATTTATAAATATTTCTCTTAAAAAATTTTTCAGGAAAATATTTCTTTCAAGGCTTGTTTTCATACTGTATCAAATATGATACGAATGGCCCTAGAAGGTTAAGGCTTCTACTGGGCATAAAGTGGGGGATCAGTTCTATATTGTTATGAAGTAATAAACAGATCCCCCACTAATTACTAAACCCTCTAGTCCATTCGTATCATATTTGATACAGTATTTCCCTATAAGGAAACATTTGGTATTTCCCTATAAGGAAACATTGGGTATTCATTGACTGAGCAATCAGTACTGCTTTCATTTGAAATTTATAAAATATTTCTCTTAAAAAATTTTTCAGAATATTTCTTTCAAGGCTTGTTTTTCATACTGTATCAAATATGATACGAATGGCCCTAGAGGGTTAAGGCTTCACTGGGCATAAAGTGTCGGGATCAGTTCTATATTGTTATGAAGTAATAAACAGATCCCCCACTAATTACTACTAAACCCTCTAGTGCCATTCGTATCATATTTGATACAGTATTTCCCTATAAGGAAACATTTGGTATTTCCCTATAAAGAAACATTGGGTATTCATTGACTGAGCAGTCAGTACTGCTTTCATTTGAAATTTATAAAATATTTCTCTTAAAAAATTTTTCAGGAAAATATTTCTTTCAAGGCTTGTTTTCATACTGTATCAAATATATGATACGAATGGCCCTAGAGGGTTAAGGCTTCTACTGGGCATAAAGTGGGGGATCAGTTCTATATTGTTATGAAGTAATAAACAGATCCCCCACTAATTACTACTAAACCCTCTAGTGCCATTCGTATCATATTTGATACAGTATTTCCCAAGGAAACATTTGGTATTTCCCTATAAGGAAACATTGGGTATTCATTGACTGAGCAGTCAGTACTGCTTTCATTTGAAATTTATAAAATATTTCTCTTAAAAAATTTTTCAGGAAAATATTTCTTTCAAGGCTTGTTTTCATACTGTATCAAATATGATACGAATGGCCCTAGAGGGTTAAGGCTTCTACTGGGCATAAAGTGGGGGATCAGTTCTATATTGTTATGAAGTAATAAACAGATCCCCCACTAATTACTAAACCCTCAGTGCCATTCGTATCATATTTGATACAGTATTTCCCTATAAGGAAACATTTGGTATTTCCCTATAAGGAAACATTGGGTATTCGTAGGCAGTCAGTACTGCTTTCATTTGAAATTTATAAAATATTTCTCTTAAAAATTTTTCAGGAATATATTTCTTTCAAGGCTTGTTTTCATACTGTATCAAATATGATACGAATGGCCCTAGAGGGTTAAGGCTTCTACTGGGCATAAAGTGGGGGATCAGTTCTATATTGTTATGAAGTAATAAACAGATCCCCCACCTAATTTTACTAAACCCTCTAGTGCCATTCGTATCATATTTGATACAATATTTCCTATAAGGAAACATTTGGTATTTCCCTATGAAAGGAAACATTTAGTGTTCATTGACTGAGCAGTCAGTACTGCTTTCATTTGAAATTTATAAAATATTTCTCTTAAAAAATTTTCAAGGAAAATATTTCTTTCAAGGCTTGTTTTCATACTGTATCAAATATGATACGAATGGCCCTAGAGGTTAAGGCTTCTACTAGGCATAAAGTGGGATCAGTTCTATATTGTTATGAAGTAATAAACAGATCCCCCACTAATATGATACGAATGGCCCTATGATTAAGGCTTCTACTTGTCATAAAGTGGGGGATCAGATCTATATTGTTATGAAGTAATAAACAGATCCCCTACTAATATGATACGAATGGCCCTAGAGGGTTAACATTATTGCTTTCTTTGTTGGAGATTTTCTGTTGATTAACCATAATTAAGTCTATTGAAAAATTGTCCGTTAAACCAACCAACAGTTTTGGATTTGCTTATATATATATATATATATATATATATATATATATACATATATCAGTTAAGTGCCATACGTGATACACGCTTGAGCGATAATATCTTAAAAGAGATATGACTTACTGGGCGGAAGATTTTCCCGCATTAGGTTGCCATTACTTCTGCGGTAGACTGGTTGCTAACCAAAGCAGTAGAATCCAATCTCTCCTACTAGTTAACCCATAAGTGGAGAAAGAATGGATGGATTAATACCTTTCAAATCAATCAGTTAAGTGCCATACGTGATACATTCTTGTGCGATCATGTCTCAAAAGAGACATTACTGATTTTCCTGCACTAGGTTGCCATTAATTTCTGAAGCAGACTGGTTGCCAACTAGGAGTATAGAAACCCAATCCGTCCTGTTATTTTACCCATAGCTTGAGGAAAGAGAGACGAATTAATACCTTTCCCAAGAGTATTTTCGCATATGTGAATGCAACAAATTCAATTAGAATTCGAACTCGGCTCTCCGATTTTTCACCAGATGCATATTTTAAACTGACCGTCGTTTTCTATTTGAATTATTATTTTAGGCATTACGGTTGCTTGAGTTAAGGCCGTTATAAATTATAAATAAAGTCTGCCAATATTTTTATTTAGTTTTATATATATATATATATATATATATATATATATATATATATATATAAAGGTGTGAGAAGCCGTGAACATTTTCTTTAAAATATATATTTATTGTTTAGTATTCATACAAGTTATGGAGTATTAATTTGTCATGATTTGCGCTACACGTGTTTCGAGTCTAAAATTGACACTCTTCAGGCGAACAAATTCGTTGTTTTACATTTGGGTTTCTCTGAGTATATACTCAGAGAAACCCAAAATACTCTTCGCCTGAAGAGAATCAATTTTAGACTCGAAACACGTGTAGCACAAATCATGACAAATTAATACTCCATAACGTGTATGAATACCAAACAATAAATATATATTTTAAAGAAAATGTTCACGGCTTCTCACACTTTTTATTTTATACTAATTACACTCGTTGGAACAACCCTATTCCTTTATTCGATATATATATATATATATATATATATATATATATATATATATATATATATATATATATTCAAATGAATAAGGAACGAAGAAAATATTTACAACGTTCAAAACATCAATTTAAAACAGTGCTCAATATAGAAATAGAGCAATGAATATTTATCATAAACTAGCAGTATAGCGCGGCGTTGCTCGGGTGTAATGAAAACTTTAAAACTAATCCATGGTCCTGGAGATCAGACTCTTTGGACGTTAGCACGAAAGACTAAAAAGCAATAGTTGTTTCCAGTTAAAATGAAACCGTAGAAAAATGAATGGATGTAAGTCAAATTTTGATTTCCTGTTATCGATATCAAATTTTCTGCACTATTGTAAGAACTGCAACCTTGAAACTTCTGAATATCGTTTCTTATGTCTTTGTCTATGAGTGTATCAAATTTGATTAAAATCGGACCATTCCTTCTATGACCCGATTTTTTCGATTATCGATTTCTGATACTTATCGGGGGTACCTCAATAAAAAACTAGCTAAGAACACTCGCAGACGCTTATAGTACAACTGTGTAAATTTTCAAGAAAATCGGTTCAGCTGTTTCGGTGTCTATAGGTAACGGACACGCACAGACACACTCACACAAAGTTTCATTTATAAATAAGTTTAGATAGATAGATTAAACTTTAGAACATCTACAAACTACATGCAAACTACAAAATTGTACGTTTTGTTTGGACATTGAAAAAACAATGTCTCATCAGGTACTAAATAATGATGGTAATAAATGTTATTTTTAAAAAACATTTTTAATAGCTTTTAAAAAATAACGTTTATTACAATTATTACTAACACACCTGATGAGACATTGTTCTTTCAATGTCGAAACAAAACGTCCAATTTTGTAGTAGATTGTAGTTTGTACATGTCCTAAAGCATAATATATATATATATATATATATATATATATATATATATATATATATATATAAATTAAAATAGGATTAATTCATGGATGTTGGATGACCATTTTGATATGAAAATCCCCACGGGGTATAACACATTACCTCAGTAACAAAAAAATCCTTTCAGAAACTGGAGAAAAATAAGTCTAATTTTCCTTTTTAAATAGATTTGCAAAGAAAATAAAAAAATAAAAGAAAAAAGAAAGTAAAAAAGAAAAAGAAAAAGAAAAAAGAAAAAGATAAAACAAAATAAAATAAAATAAAGAAGAAAAGAAAAATTGGCATCGTCTGGGTTCGTAAAAAAGGAAAGAGAATTGTAACTTAAAAAGTTACAATTTTAAAAAATTTTTTTTTCTTTTTCTTTTTTTTTAAAATTTCTTTGAAAATCTATTTAAAAAGGAAAATTAGACTGATTTTTCTCCAGTTTCTGAAAGGATTTTTTTGTTACTGAAGTGATGTGTTATCCCCCGTGGGGATTTTCATATCGAAATGGTCATCCAACATCCTTGAATTAATCCTATTTTAATTTATATTTGCTCTGTAATATTTTATTACATGGAGCTCTCTTCCTCTATCACTTTTTAATATTAAAATAAAATTTTTAATATTAATTAGGATCGGGTTTTTGGAATTTACCTTCCTGCTTTTTTCCTCTTGGATTAAAGTATCTGAATAAAATATATATATATATATATATATATATATATATATATATATATATATATATATATGATCTAATTCAATTCTACTTAATCTCTACTGAAATCTACTTAAGCGTCTAGATAATCTATTTAAAAGCTACGTAAACTCTACTTAAAAATCTACTTAAAATCAACTTAAATCTTCTCAAATTCTACTTAAATCTTCTTCAAATCTAGCTAAATCTATTTAAAAGCTACTTTAAAATCTACCCAAAGTCTACTTGAATGTACTTAACATTTATTTAAAAATCTACTTAAAATTTATTTAAAAATCTACTTAAAATTAACTTTTCTTAAAATCTACTTAAATTTTCTTAAAATCTACTTAAATTTTCTTAAAATCTACTCAAATATCTACTTGAAATCTACTTAAAAGCGATTCCTTCTAATAATACGCTGGTCGACTATTTTTTGAATCACGATCTATCTTAACATATATTTGAGACTTCAAAACAATCACCAACACTTTATATAAAAATATCTAATCCAACCAGCAATCTTAGATTTGTGGGTTTGGCGAAATAAAAATAAAACTATAGCCCAACACAAGCGCTGTGCTTTTTTTTCTTTCATAACTGGGTTAAGAAAAGGTCTGAAGCCGTTTCCAATAACTTGTCGACAAAAGATTTCAGCAACTTGCCATGAATCAACACGCCACCTTACGACATTGCATTTATGGTTTCCCTATTTAATTAGGCAAGGTTTTGGGGCAAATAATTTGAGGGTGGATAGCAGTCAAAAAATAATATTTTTAATGTTAAGACAATCACAAATTTCAATGGAGCTGTCTCACCATCGGTTGACCGTTTACCTGGCGAGTATTAGGTGGGGTGGAATGTAAGATCAATTCAAACAGGCGAATTCGTGAAAGTTAGTGTTATCTTGGTCATGACAAGCAAGCTAAGATAAATATTTAGGCAGAAAGTTGTAGCAAGAGGCAAACAAAGGCAACAAAGGTCGCTGAAAAAAAAAAAAAAAAGAAAAAAGAAAAAGAGCTTGTGGTCAAAAATCCATATATGTTTATATATTGGAATTCACTAATTTTTTTCACCACAATCTCTTGAATTTTTGCCTAGGGATTTAAATTGTAGTAATCTCAAATTCTTGTTTGTTTTATTATTGAAAAAATAATTTTATGCAGAGTGAACATTCAACACTGGAAATGGATTCACATTTAATTATGAAAAATTATATGAACGTAAATATCCGCCATTTTTGAGTTCACACAATCGAGCTCTTTTGATAGCATTCCCCATAACAGTGATGAGTAACACTGGCCGTAGCCGTCAAATTTATGCACAAAGGCTATAGTTGAGTTGTTGAACTATCTGCGGTTTGTTTATGTCTAAACTCTCCTTAATGTACCCTCAAATAAATAATTATATGAATGCCCCCTATGAAATTTAAGATGCAGGAGAGTGGTGGGCTCCATAGCATATTCAAATTGGTAGGAAAACCAAAACCTTGCAGTAGCCCTTAATAAATACGACTGCAGTCGTCAAATAGCGGCACATATCTAATCTTTGAGTTGCTGAATTATCTACTATTTCTTGGTGTATGCATGCCCTTTTTAGTATTCCCTAATAATAATAATGATAATAATAATAATAATAATAATAATAATAAGACAAGACAAACCTCTGCATGGCCAATATCCAGTACGTGCCAATAAATCCAATGTTGACAAAGTTAATACTCATCGATGGTTACGTGCATCTGGATTAAAGCCCGAAACTGAAGACTTTATTCTTGCAGCACGAGACCAAAGTCTTTTCACGAGAAACTTTCAGGCAAATATTATGCATAATAATATGGATCCAAAATGCAGGTTTTGTGAGAAACACCAAGAAACAATAGACCACCTAATCTCAGGCTGTTCTGTGCTTGCCCCAAATGAATATAAAAATCGCCACGATAGAGTTGGGCAATATTTACATTGGGCAATGTGCAAACATTATGGAAAAACTGTAAACAAACACTGGTATGAACATCACCCAGCACCGGTTACAGAAATAGAAGATGTAACCATTCTATGGGATTACACCATCTACACAGACAGAAAAATTGAAGCAAACAGGCCAGACATTATTGTTAAAAACCAGAAGGAGAAAACTTGTCTATTAATTGATATGGCTTGTCCAGCGGATTGTAACATAGCAATCAAGGAATTTGAAAAACTGTCAAAATATAAAGACCTGGAAATTGAAATAGAAAAAATGTGGAAATTGAAAACAAGAGTTGTGCCAGTGATAGTAGGTGCACTTGGAATGATAAAAAATGGAACAAAACAACACATTGAAAGAATCCCTGGAAACCCCAGCTTAAGAGATATACAAAAAATTGTCTTATTAAGTACAGCCCACACACTAAGGAAAACTTTATCTATGTAATGCTGGGGATGATAGGGAAGATAGAAAAACATGAAATGGACCCATAACAACACGTCACTACCTGCCTTAGGTCTCCCCGCAGACTTGGTTGGTAGTGAGACCAAAGCAGAAATCGAAATATGATGAAAAATGACATAATAATAATATAAATTCCTTGCTTAGTTAGTTACTTACTTCCTCCGTCCGTTACACCACTTACTCTCTATACGAGCTTTTCCTTCCCCTCTATCTTTTTAAAGGCTTCTCTCCTCAGCCTTTCTCTCACCTTTGCCAAACGGAAGGGTAGTAAAGAGTGAGAGAGTAGGAGGAGAGCGCCTATCGCATTGTCGAATCAGTAGCAGCTTAAGCTGGTGGTTGTAGCACTAATTATGTGTGTGTATATGTGTGTGTACTGTATAATACAGTAAAAATAGACAGCTTTGTTGTTGTATCCCGCGACCTAATAACGAAATTTCTGGCCTCTACACCATTGACCATTACTCAGTTGGTCTTTTCTGTTTACAATGGACACAGGAGCCCTGATTTTTCAATAATAATAAAAACAAATTTCTCTTTCAAAATCTCTCACAAAATAGCGTACAGTATTTTGGTTATGGTCTGTGCATACGCCGCTTACATTACTTTTATAGAGATTTTAATAAAATTACACTCTCTGTTATCGTTATTATCAAATATCTTTATGCTTGAAGACGTTACTATCATTTGTAGTATGACAATGTAAACTTTTCCAGGAAATCATAATTATCCTTCCGTGGAAATTCCACGGGTTCCGCTAGTAATATAAGATTACAGTAAAGTAGCTTCTATGGACATTACTTTTATAGATATTTAAATAAAATTACACTGTGTTATCGTTTATTTTATTATCCAATGCGTTTATGTTTGAAGACATTACTATCATTTGTAGTATGATAAAGTAAAAATTTTCCAGGAAATCATAATTATCCTTCTGTGGAAATTCCACGGGTTCTGCTAGTAATAATAATAACAACAGTACTAACTAAAAAGAGCAGTCAAAGACCTCAAACCTCCGCCAAGAGAATAACGACATCATCTCAGTGATTAGCAAGGGATGATTATTAAAATGAGAAAGAATAATTACAATGAATTTGACCGCTCTCAAGAGTGAAAATACAAAAATGGATTCAACGCTTTCAAAATTAAATACATATTTAACATGAAACAGAGGAGGATATTCAATATTTGAAATGATTTATGTGTAAAGATCTTATGGAACAACCAGAATAGAAGTTGAGTCTAGCTGACAAAAAAAATCAATCTATTTTTTTTATATATTCTAATCAACTAGAATAGAAGTTGAGTCTAGCTGACAAAAAAAACCCCAAAAAACAAAAAACAAACAAACAAAAAACAAAAAAAACAAAACAAAAGCCCACCATGGCAAATTGGTAGGTGGTTTAAATAATAACCTGGGAGATTCCATTCTGTTACAGGCAAGTCTATTCTGTAAGCATTGATTGGCTGATAATTTCAGTGTGTATATTGAGCTCCATAAATATTGAGCACAATATCCACACTCTTGAATATTCACCTTCCTACAGGGAGACAAAAGGAGACAGCCATGTTGAAAGGTAAGTTATTTGACTTCTACACTATGGAAGATATTTGGCATTTGAAAGGCAAAAATTAAATTTTATTCATAAAACCAGAAGATCACCCAGAAACTTCATTCCGTACCGGATCGAACCCAAAATCTAATTAGTTTATGCTCGTCATGTGGCCAAAATTTTATTCCTTTTAGAGAAAAAATTATATCTACCCAAATTTACTTAATGTAAACAAATACAAACGAAGACAATATTACAAAATTATACAGAAATTTACAAAAATGGGATTAACCGACATATTTCAATTTATCTATTTGAACCTTATTTAAAATATATTCTATATTTGAGTGGCTAGTCTGTTTTTCTTGTCTTCCATGAATCTTCCGTAGTCTAGTGGTAAGACTCGTCAGATCTAATGACAGCATTTCCCCGGTATTAGGGGCATGAAAGTTCAATTCTTCCTGGAATATATATATTTTCCAAATAAGATTTCTAGAACAATTTATAGTAGATTGTAATTTGTACATGTTCTAAAGTATAATTTATGATAAATATTCATTGCTCTATTTCTATATTGAGCACTATTTTAAATTAAAGTCTTGAACGTTGAAAATACTTCCTTTGTTTCTTATTCATTTGTATATATATATATATATATATATATATATATATATATATATATATATATATATAAAACTAAATAAAAATATTGGCACACTCTATTTATAATTTATAACGGCTTTAACTTAAGCAACGTTAATTATACGGAATTATTAGGTGGAAATTTGACAAAATGATTGCAGTCACAACAAAATGTCAGGATTTACTTGATGAGGTCAGGCAGGGTTAAATCCTCAACAGTTGTTCCTGGGAACAGAAATTGTGGGAATTGAAAAATCAAAAGATGATATAACCGAAAGAAGAAAGACAAAAAGAAATTACGCCATGTGAGCTGTTGATATTTTATTCGTCGAGCCATGGCTCCCCGCAAATCGTGTGGGTGGAAAATAATCTCATTGGTCAAACGCTTTGAGTCGGCTAGATCCCCCGAGAGGATTGGGGATGGTTATAAAAATTCGGACTCGGCAGGAAAAAATAGTAGTTTTTGAGAAAAGAGTTAGAGTGAGATTCTGGAATTGCAGAGGTTCCCAACTGAGGAACCATGACCCACGGCTGGTCACCTACCCCAGTACTTATGGCTAAAGAGTTAATGTCAAATGAAGCCTGCCGCCGATTAACTTAAAGAGTTAATGTCGAATGAAGCTTGCCGCCGATTAAATTAAAGAGTTAATGTTGAATATTGCGCCTCCGATAGGAATCCATAAAGAACGTTATTGTTTTTTTTTTAAATCATGGGGGAATTGAAATTTCTGGTTCCTCGTTCGCTCTACTTTGGTAAATTCTGTTAAGCTCTGATAAGAACCGAAAGAACTTTGTATTTTTAACGTTATCTAGAGAATGGGGAGCTCCAATTTTTGAGAATACGTGAAAAGACTTTAACTAAAATTTGAAGAGTTCTGTTACTTTAATGAAACTTAGAAAATACATTCTTATTTTGAAGATTAGAAGCTCCGAGATTTTGAAAACTCTTTCTCTCTCTCTCTCCCTCTCTCTCTCTCTCCCTCTCTCTCTCCCTCCCCCTCTCTCTCCCTCCCCCTCCCCCTCTCTCCCTCCCCCTCCCCCTCTCTCTCATCTCTCTCTCCTTCTCTCTCTCTCTCTCTGTTGTAAACTGGCATTCCGACAACTGTATTATCTGCTCCTGTGACTAATGATTGTTTTTTTTTATAAAGACATTCTTCGTAATTCTCCAGGCGTCTTCGACCATATTCATTTATTTAATTTTTTTTAATTTTTTGGTGCCGTGTTTATTTTTAAGCACAAGTGTACACAAGTGTCCGGTCTGGTTCTGGTGCAAAGACGGCTACTGGACTGGCACAACGGGACTTTCTGAGATCAAATCACAACGTGGGCAGTGGTCCGTTGTTGCAATAGACGTCTTGAAGACCACTTTTGTGAAGAGATCATCACGACCAGCAACAGCGGCCCGAAAGCGTCGACATAACACGTACCGTTTCGACATCATCGCAGCGGGATCCGTTCCCGAACCAGCGAGCGACCGAACCAACCGGCCAGCCGGGTGGCAGTGTCACAATTGGTGCCGTAACGACCGTCGACGAGAACAAGTGTCACAACCAGCCAAGCCCGGGCGAAAGTGCTACAGCTGTTCATCTACTTAACCTCATATAATACGCACTTTTAAAAATTGGCATGCTGAAATTGGGTCCTAATGTAGGCTAATGTTTTCCCTCAACACTCTCTCGCAGTAGGCAACTATTTTTTCTCTAATGATTATTTCTACCCATAATAATATTTGCTTAAACGATATCATTATTATTACAATCTTTTTCCTCATGGATCTACGCTTTCAACCAGGTGATCTTGCATTATAGGTGTTCTCCATCAAATTGCACGATTTCAAACAGACAGCACCTTTCACAAAATATTTGCATAGCCAAGTAAAGCAAACTTTTCAGGTGGTGGTAGGTCTTATTCTAATTTTCTTAATGTAGGTCTTTAGGTTCAGTGGTATAAACTCCAACGATAACAAGGCCAACAGTGGCCTGGACGTCCCACATTCAGCCAACCTCAATCCGGAGGTGAGTATATTTTTTAGGTTTTCAGTATTTTAACCATGATATTGTGCTAACCGGGAGGAGTCATATTGATGAGGAGGCATTCTCTCGGTTTTTTTTAATGGCGGTGGTGTTCGGTTTGATAGCCTCAAAGATGCGGTCTCTTTGGATGCTGAATTTCCATAAGATCTCGACTTGCGTTGTGGTGCATTGGATATCGGCTCGAGAACGAGAAATCGGGGAGTCGAGTTCGAATTCCAGCCGAATTCATTGCATTCACTTTCGCGCAAATACCCTTGGGAAAGGTATTAATCCGTCTATTCTTTCCAGTTATGGGTTAAATAGCAGGACAGATTGGGTTCTATAGCCTTGGCTGGCAACCAGTCTATCGCAGAAAGTAATGGCAACCTACTGCGGGATAATCTTCTGCCCAGTCAGTCATGTCGCTTTCGTATCACGTATGGCACTTGACTGACTGACTGAACATAATAGTTGGAAACAATTAAAGCTTCTACTGGCCATAAAGTGGAGGATCTGTTTTCTATTGTTATGAAGTAATAAACTGATCCCCCACTAATTATTACTTAATAATATAATACATCTCTTCTCTTTCTAGCTATGAGTTAAATAACAGGACAGATTGGGTTCTATAGCCTTGGCTGGCAACCAGTCTACCGCAGAAAGCAATGGCAAACTACTGCGGGATAATCTTCTGTCCAGTCAGTCATGTCTCTTTCGAGACATGATCGCCCAAGCGTGTATCACGTATGGCACTTAACTGACTGACTGACCATTTCTGTTCGCCACAAGTTCATATTTTGTAAATAATCAGAATAATTGCAATGATTGTTTGAAAGAGCCGTCACAAACCGCAAACCCCGTCAAGGCAAGACTGACATCTCAAGAGATAATTAATAAAATGAGAAAGAATAAGAGGAATGAATGTATTCAGCCTCAAGAGCGAAAATACAAAAAAAAAAAAAGAACCAGAAAAATTAAATTCACACTTAAAACGAAACATGGGTGGTAATTCAGGATTTAAAATGATCTATCAGATAAATTCAGTTAATGTACGTTGCGGTGCAGTGGATATCGACTCGGAACGACAAATCAGGGAATCGAGTTCGAATTCCAGTAGAATTCCTTGCATTCACATACGCACAAATACCCCTGGGAGAGGTATTAATTCGTCTCTTCTCTCCAGTTATAGATTAAATAATAGAACAGATTGGGTTCTATAGCCTTTGTTGGCAACCAGTCTACCGCAGAAAGCAATGACAACATACTGCGGAATAATCTTTTGCCCAGTCAGTCATGTCTCTTTCGAAACATGATCGCCCAAGGCGTGTATCGCGCATGGCACTTAACTGAGTAATTCAGTATTTAGCATTTTTTTTTAATCATCTCACCCCAAGCAAGGCATTCCACTGCCACTATTGCGCATGGGACTACATAGGGGAAGGTAAAGAGAAGTGGTTAGACATAGGGAATGTCAGGAGGAAGGTGACAAATGAGTAAGGATACCGAGAATGAGGGTTGGGCAGTTGGGAAGAGTGTTTGATAGAATGGGAGCAGGTTAGTGAGTTAGGAGGTGTCTATTGACCTTACATTTAAACTCCTGGAGATTGTAGCCGTCGGGGAAGCAATCGTGTGGAAGGGAATTCCACAGTCGGGAAGTGCGAGGAAAGAAACTATTGGAGTAGAAGTTACGGTTGCATTTTATCGGTTTCTCTGTAAAAGGGTGGGATCTAGTTGCTAATCTAGTATCTCGTTCAAATTCGTATTTAGTGGGCACCAGTGATCTAAGTTCATCGGAGCAGAAGCCGTGAAAATATTTATAGAAGAGACACAGGGAAGCCACGTCGCGCCGGTGGGAGAGAGACTGAAGGCGGTCTGCCAAGTCGGTACTTGAAAGATAAAGATCATTTTATTAATAAATCCAGAAAATATAACTCAGAAAATGTATTCCTTACAGGAGCGAACCCCAAATATAATCAGTTCGTGCCATTCATGAGGCTAATCAACTCTGAAAGTTTCATCAAAATCCATCGAGAGGTGTTTGAGATATCGTGACAACGGCAAACATGCGACCGAATACAACAACAACAACAACAACAACAACAACAATAATAATAATAATAACTAACAAAGCGATTTAGAAATAATACGGTCAGCACTTTCTGACTGTGTTCATAGGTGATGCTGTTTAGTATTGGCTTTTTCTTATTTATTAATAATGCTTCCATTCTTTTTAGTTTTTTCTTACAAATAGACGAAGCTATTATATATGTATTTTTAACGAGTATGTTGCAGATAAGGTTTGGTAGATCTCCATGTGTATTTAAATGACACTTAATTGAGCTATGGTTAGACAGTTATAACGTGCGTCTTCCTGTAATGCATGTCGTAGTATATCCAAATAATTATTTATGAATTTAGTTTCACCACATGTAAAAAAAAAATACTAGAAATAATGGAAGCATTATTAATAAAAAGAAAAAGTCAACAGTCAATAACATCAACTTTGAACACGGCCACAATGTGCTGACCGTTTTTTGAAAATAAAAAACAGTCCTCTAACTCTAGATATATAAATAAATACTCGATAGGTTGTTATAAGTGAAAATAAAATTATCCTTAGTAATGGCTAAACGAATAGCTGAAAGCGCTTGGACATAGAAAATATTCGATCAATTTCTACATAATTTTCGCCCAGAAAGACGAAAATTATAAAAGCACAAGACAAAATCGATAAAAACTGAAATACCTTGATAGTCGTTTTTTTAACAAATATACATGCGTGTGTGTGTTCGTGTGTGTGTGTTTGTGTGTATGTGTGTTTGTGTGTATGTGTGTGTGTGTGTGTGTGTGTTTATGTGTGTGTGTGTTTGTGCGTGTGTGTGTGTTTGTGTGTACACGATTTTGTGATGTGATTTCGCTGTACATTGTTATTGGCGAATCTTAATACAGGGGCACATTTTTGGGTCACCTAGCGCGGACCATTGTCATTACTCTGTGGTAAAAGACTCACGAGATATGCTTGCTATTATTTACAAAACGTCGAAGCCCCCTGTCTCCGAGAATATGAAATTGTTGCAATGCCTTCAAGTGTGCAAAAAATTATGTTAATGACTGTATATGCGCATGCCCAAATCTGGGACAGTCAAAAACTAAAACGCGGGAATGTGAAGAAGCACGTTTCGACTACCTTGAAAATCACAATTCAAAACCCTGCCCTTTTCCTGAACCCGACCATACACGTATAGAACGTATCACGGTTCAAATAAAAAAGAAAATTCAAATAGTTAAGACTAGTACAAGGCTACTATAACTGAGCCCTTGATAGCTTTTTAATTGTTGCGGCACTGTAGTTGGTTACATTGTTAAATATAATTTAGTTTAGTCCAATGCAAGAAATATGGTGCTTCCACTGTGCATCTAATTATAACAGAAATAATGTATTTACTAATCCCTACTTTATAGGGAGACATGTTATTTACGAATTTTAGCTTAAAATTGCCTTGAGGATCATGCCTTGAGGATCGAATTTACGAAAATAGATAATGGTCTGAGAGAGAATCCCTTGCAATCAACGCCCTAGGGCGAGCCTGCCGCCCCCAGCAGATGTCATCATGATCATTGGATTTGTTGAAGTCCAGTCACCGAAAAGGAATCCGGACTATTTATTTTCTCAAACCATCGGAACTCATGCCAAAAACGCCAGTGTCATAAAATGGCGTCATCACTTTTCGCTTTTCATTTGCAGTTTGTATTTTCCAATTCTGTTTTTCGTTTTCTTTCTTCCTCATTCACGTTCTTCTTTATTGCTTCTTTTTCTCTTTTAGTTTCCTCTTATTTGTCATGTATTGTATTCATTTCTTTCCTTTTTGTCTCATGTTGACGCTTTTCTTTCTTTCTTTCTTTCTTTCTTTCTTTCTTTCTTTCTTTCTTTCTTTCTTATTCTCACTCTTTCCAACGTTTTTCTTTCTTTCTTTCTTTCTTTCTTTCTTATTCTCAGTCTTTCCAACGTACTTCTTTCTTTCTTTCTTTCTTTCTTTCTTTCTTTCTTTCTTATTCTCAGTCTTTCCAACGTACTTCTTTCTTTCTTTCTTTCTTTCTTTCTTTCTTTCTTTATTCTCAGTCTTTCCAACGTACTTCTTTCTTTCTTTCTTTCTTTCTTTCTTTCTTTCTTTCCTTTCTTTCTTTCTTTCTTTCTTTCTTTTTGCTCCTCACTCTTTCCTGCGTACTTTTTCTTTTTTCCTTTTTTCTTTTCTACTCCTCACACTTTACTGCGTACTTCTTTCTTTCTTTCTTTCTTTCTTTCTTTCTTTCTTTCTTTCTTTCTGCTCCTCACTCTTTCCTGCGTACTTTTTCTTTTTTCCTTTTTTCTTTTCTACTCCTCCACACTTTCCTGCGTACTTCTTTCCTTCTTTCTTCTTTTTTCTTTTTTTCTTTCTTTCTTTCTTTCTTTCTTTCTTTCTTTTGCTCTCTCTTTTCTTTCTTTCTTTCTTTCTTTCTTTCTTTCTTTCTTTCTTTCTTTCTTTTCTACTTACTCTTTCCACAATCTTTCTTTCTTTCTTTCTTTCTTTCTTTTTGCTCCTCACTCTTTCCTGCGTACTTTTTCTTTTTTCCTTTATTCTTTTCTACTCTTCACACTTTCCTGCGTACTTCTTTCTTTCTTTCTTTCTTTCTTTCTTTCTTTCTTTCTTTTCACTATTTCCAGTATACTTCTTTCGTTTTTTTCACAAGCCGTTTACCATTATTTTATTTCTTTCGCGTTTATCTTCCTTGTTTTACTTCAATTACGTTTCAATCTTAATGTTTTTCTCTTCCTTCCTATCTTTCATTCTCTCCTCCCCTTCTTTGTCCCGTTCTTTCTCACGTTTACCCTCCTTCCTCTGTTTCTTTTAACCTTTCTTCTATTTGCCTTCATCTTTTTTTCACCCAGCATCAAATATTTTCTTCACTTTCCTTCTCATCGACCCCCTCATCCCACTAACGCATCCAACGAGTTCTTGCATTCGAATCTTCATTGTTCGCAGGTGTTTTTTTCTTCTCTCTTTCCGGCCGCCTAGGCTCAACACAAGTCATGGTTCGCTTACGAATAACATTTCATTCCCGCCTGCCTGGCATCTCTTCTGGGTATCAGCAACGCAGGCAACGCAGCCACCCGGAATTGTTTTCATATCACAACGCATACCCACTGATGATTTCATTTTGGTGCGAACACCTCAAATGGACTGGTTTGATTATTTCTCATCTCTGTTAATTACGTAAACTCTAGTATGGCGACACCGAGTCGCCAAGACCGAAATAGATTTTCGTCATATTATTAAAATTATTTTATTTCTGTTTGATATTATAATTTCATCGGATTAATATAAATATTTTATTTCTGCTTGGTATATAACTTCATTGGATTATTATAATTATTTTATTTCTGTTTGGTATTGTAATTTCATCGGATTAATATAAATATTTTATTTCTGCTTGGTATATAACTTCATTGGATTATTATAATTATTTTATTTCTGTTTGGTATTGTAATTTCGTCGGATTAATATAAATATTTTATTTCTGTTTGGTATTATAACTTCATTGGATTATTATAATTATTTTATTTCTGTTTGGTATTATAATTTCATCGGATTAATATAAATATTTTATTTCTGCTTGGTATTATAACTTCATTGGATTATTATAATTATTTTATTTCTGTTTGGTATTATAACTTCATTGGATTATTATAATTATTTTATTTCTGTTTGGTATTATAATTTCATCGGATTAATATAAATATTTTATTTCTGCTTGGTATTATAACTTCATTGGATTATTATAATTATTTTATTTCTGTTTGGTATTATAATTTCATCGGATTAATATAAATATTTTATTTCTGCTTGGTATATAACTTCATTGGATTATTATAATTATTTTATTTCTGTTTGGTATTATAATTTCATGGGATTATTATAATTATTTTATTTCTGTTTGGTATTATAACTTCATTGGATTATTATAATTATTTTATTTCTGTTTGGTATTATAATTTCATGGAATTAATATAATTTTTTTGTTTCTGTTTGGTATTGTAATTTCGTCGGATTAATATAATTATTTTATATTTGTTTGGTATTATGAATTCATCGGATTATTACAGTTATTTTAATTCTTTTTGGTATTATAATGTCGTAGGATTAATATAATTATTTAATTTTCGTTTAGTATTATAATTTTATCGGATTATTATAAATATTTTGTTTCTGTTTAGTATTATAATTTCATGGGATTAATATAATTATTTTGTTTTGTTTGGTATTATAATTTTATCGGATTATTATAATTATTTTATTTCTGTTCGATATTAATGATTTAATTGTATTTTTTAATTTTTAATCGCATCACCCCGAGCAAGGCGGTAACGCCACTGATGTGCAGGGGGCTACATAATAGTGAAAAGATTGGAAAAGAGAAAGCCGGAAACCACATTCTAAACAGGGAACAAGGGATGAGCCTCTTCACCTGTTCAATAGACGTGGGTGGAGTGTGAACCGGGTGATAGTTCAGTCTATCTACTCCAATTGAAAAAAAAGTAAGGAAAGGTGAGAAGATTGGAAAAGAGAAAGCCGGAAACCACATCCTAAACAGGGAACAAGGGATGAGCCTCTTAACCTGTTCAATAGACGTGGGTGGAGTGTGAACCGGGTGATAGTTCAGTCTATCTACTCCAATTGAAAAAAAAAATAAGGAAAGGTGAGAAGATTGGAAAAGAGAAAGCCGGAAACCACATCCTAAACAGGGAACAAGGGATGAGCCTCTTCACCTGTTCAATAGACGTGGGTGGAGTGTGAACCGGGTGATAAATAGATCTATCTACTCCAAATGAAAAAAAATAAAATAAAGGAGTGAAAAGATTGGAAAAGAGAAAGCCGGAAACCACATCCTAAACAGGGAACAAGGGATGAGCCTCTACACCTGTTCAATATAGGTGGGTGGTGTGTGAACCGGGTGATAGGTTAGTCTATCTACTCCAATTAATTAATATAATTATTTAATTTCTATTTGGTATCATAATTTAATCGGATTATTACCTTTTTTTTTTGTTTGGTATTATAATTTCATTGGATTATAAAATTGAATTTAACTGTTTGGTATTTTAATTTCAACGGATTATTAAAAGTATTTTATTTCTGTTTGTTATTATTCATCAGATTATTGTAATTTTTTTTATTTCAGTTTGGTGTTATAAGTTTATCGCATTATTATAATTATTTTATTTCTGTTTGGTATTATGATTTAATAGGATTATTCTAGTAATTTTATTTATGTTTAGTATTATAATTTCATCGAATTATTAGAATTAATTTTGTTCTGTTTGGTATTATAATTTTATCGGATTATTATAATTTTATTTTTTTAATTTGGTATTATAATTTCATCGGAATTTAGAAGAACCGGGGCGACAGAGACACTTATTTCCAGTACGACTTCAGTTCAGCTCAGCTTAGTCTATCTGTCTGTCTGTCTGTCTGTCTGTCTGATAGGACTACGGTAATTAAGGATATGCCGGCGCCGGATAACGTACAAGCACTGCAAAGTTTTTTAGGCCTAGCAAATTTCTATCAAGTATTCATAAAGAACATGCATAACTTGAGAGCTCCGATGAATGATCTTTTAAAGAAAGATAAAATCTGGAATTGTCACCTGAATGTCAATCAGCATTCGAGAAAATAAAAGATACACTTACGTCAGACCTTTCCCTCGCCCACTATAACCCAAAATTGGATATTATAGTAGCAAGCGATGCCAGCTCTTATGACATTGGCGCCTGTATATTACATAAACTTCCGGATGGAACCAGAAAACCGATAGTGCATGCTTCCCGGCATTTGCTGCCGGCAGAAAGGCAGTATTCACAGATCGAAAAAGAAGCCTTAAGTATAATCTTTGCTGTGACCAAATTCCACAGATATCTGCATGGCAGACATTTTACTCTATAAACCGATCACAAGCCGCTGCTGATGTTATATGGAAGTAAAAAAGGATTGCCGGTGTACACCGCTAACAGACTCATTCGATGGGAAACAATATTGTTGAAATACAATTTCAAAATCGAGCATTTGTCTTCGAAGAATATTTGCCACGCTGACGGATTATCCAGACTCGTTCCTACAAATAAAGAGTTTTTTGAAAACTCGTTAATCGCAACATTGAGAACGGATTGCGCAATAAAAAAACATGATCGCCAACACCATAAGAGAGCACCCAGTTACGTTATCCGACATTAAAAGGGAGGCTTTGAAAGACGAGTTCATTACGTCTACTAAAAATAAAGTTTACAAAAAAGACTCAAGTTGTTCTGTTTGGTATTATAATTTCATCGGATTATTATAATTTTATTTTTTTAATTTCGTATTATAATTTCATCGGAATATGAAAGAACCGGTGCGACAGAGACACTTGTTTCCAGTACGACTTCAGTTTAGCTCAGCCTAGTCTGTCTGTCTGTCTGTCTGTCTGTCTGTCTGTCACTTGTAGCCAAGCTATTATTCCTCTTTCTCTTTGTATCTCTTTGTATCTATCTGCATCTCTTGTTGACGTAATACATGTTCTTGACCTACCACCGTGTTGACTCATTATTTTATGGTCCCATACCGGGTCCATACCCACTGGTGACGAAGATATAAGAATTCATGCAGGGTAGGAAAATCTTTTTCTTTGACCACTGTCGAAATATTAACGAGCGATGAAGATATAAAAATTCACGAAAGAAAAGAAAACCTTTATTCTTCGGCCACTATTGCCATATATCAACTAGCAACGCCGGAAATACGGAAATTGCGAACATCAACGGTCGAACGTGGTTTTTAAGTACCAAAGGATAGACCCAACTTCACATATAATAGGTAAAAAAAGAACGTGAAGTATCAAGAAACGAAAAATATATACCCCATCTGAACCATCCTGCAACTTATTACAAAAAAGAGAAGGCAAAAATTCAGAGTTTAATGAAAAAATTTCCTGCAAGCTCGGAACGGCATCACAGAAAAATGTGTAAGTAGATTTGTTTTGAGCCTATCTTTTTCTCTTTGATGGACGCCATACGAAAAAACTATAAGTACAGTTAGTGCTTTTCCTCTAGTGTTTACGAACAATTGGTCATGTTGAGTTTGAAAAAAAAATGGAAGACTTACAAAAAATGATAATTCAATTAATGAATACTCAGTTGGATCGACAAAAAAAAAAAAAGACGAGCAGTTACAACAACAACAACAATTATTTATGGAGCTACATAAATAACAGATGGATTTGCAAGAACAAGTCTTGAAAAGGACCAAGGAACGACAAAATCAAATTGAAGAGTTACTTCTTAAATTATTAAATGGCAAACAAACTGAGAACGATACTGCTTTTTCCCAGGGTACTATCTGGAGTACAATGGAAACTTTTGAGTATGTACCTGAAGACGAAAAAATCTTTGATGCTTTTAATAGGCGGTGCGAGGATTTATTTAACGTCGACTGTAATAATTGGCCAAATTCCAAGAAAGTGCGTTTATTACTAAGGAAGTTGGGTACAGCAGAGCACAGCAGGTTTGTTGATTTTATCCTCCCCCAAAAGACAACAGACCTGGAATTCTCAGAAACAGTCAAGCTACTGCCGGAATTATTTAGGCCGAACACATCACTTTTTCATAAAATATGGAAGTGCCTAAATTTATTAAAAGAGGATCAGCAGGACTCTTTAACATTTGCCGCTACGGTATATAAATACTGTAACGATTTCAAATTAGCGGAATTATCTACTGACGACTTTCAATGCCTAATTTTTGCTGAAGGTCTGGTCTCAGTAGAAGACGCTGAAGTTAGATGTCGAGTGCTGACAAAACTAGAAAATGAACCGGGTTTAACCCTCCAAAAATTAGCAGAAGACTGTCAGAGGGTCGTATCCGTAAAAAGTGGCTCTAGGAATATCGAGGATTCGGGAGTCGCTCATATAAAAAAACAAAAAAAAAACAATTATGAACAGATCAAAACGCCACTCCCTGGAAAGAGAGAAAAGAAAATATCGTGACAAGAAAATTCATCACCAGATCCGTGTTACATTTGCTGAAAATTACACTGGATGCGGTTTTCCCTGTCCAGAAAGAAAAAAATCTGTCAGGATTGCGGTAAAGCTGGCCATATAACATCAAGTTGCTGGTATGCGAAAAAATCCAGAAGAACAAAAAAATAAAATAAAGCAGACACATTCAAGCGATAAGGAAATTGATTTTTCGGAATGGGCTGCTTCAGTGGTATACGTTAAGAAGGAGTCAAATCAAATCAGAGTATGCACCGATTTTTCGATGGGGTTGAACGCCTCGTTAAAAGACCATCATTATCCTCTACCTAGCCCCATAGAAATATTCAACATATTAAACGGGGACAATTCTTTTTTCAAAAATCGATTTATCGAACGCTTACCTACAAATCCAGGTTGACGAAGAATGCGCCAAACTACTGTGTATAAATACACATAGAGGTCTATATAAATTTAAGAGATTGGCTTTTGGGGTCAAGGTCGCGCCTGCTATTTTTCAACAGGTCATGTACACCATGCTGGGCAACCTTGATTTCGCAACTGCCTATCTTGATGACATTCTAGTTACGAGTGAATCAGTGAAAGACCATCAGTCAGTCAGTTAAGTACCATACGTGAAACACGCTTGGGCGATCATGTCTCGAAGGAGACATGACTGACTGGGCAGAAGATTATCCCGCAGTAGGCT
Source organism: Ascarosepion bandense (assembly GCA_037127315.1). Classification (NCBI taxonomy): domain Eukaryota; kingdom Metazoa; phylum Mollusca; class Cephalopoda; order Sepiida; family Sepiidae; genus Ascarosepion; species Ascarosepion bandense. The sequence goes on along the minus strand of JBBBDQ010001616.1, from coordinate 1,201,167 downwards.
GCCATTGCTTTCTGCGGTAGACTGGTTGCCAGCCAAGGCTATAGAACCCAATCTGTCAGGAAAGACATCATATAATAAGCGTATTCGGTAAAATCCAGGAATATGGTTTTAAAGTTAAAGAAGCTAAGTGCGCATTTTATTTAACCCAAATAAAGTATTTAGGACACATTATTGATAAAGACGGTCGACGACCGGATCCTGATAGGACTACGGTGATTAAGGACATGCCGGCTCCGGATAACGCACAAGCACTGCAACGCTTTTTAGGCCTAGCAAATTTCTATCAAGTATTCATAAAGGACATGCATAACTTGAGAGCTCCGATGAATGATCTTTTAAAGAAAGATAAAATCTGGAATTGGACACCAGAATGTCAATCAGCATTCGAGAAAATAAAAGATAGACTTACGTCAGACCTTTCCCTCATCCACTATAACCCAAAATTGGATATTATAGTCGCGAGCGATGCCAGCTCTTATGGCATTGGCGCCTGTATATTACATAAACTTCCGGGCGGAACGAGAAAACCGACAGCGCATGCTTCCCGATCTTTGCTGCCGGCAAAAAGGCAGTATTCACAGATCGAAAAAGAAGCATTAAGTATAATCTTTGCTGTGACCAAATTCCACAGATATCTGCATGGCAGACATTTTACTCTACAAACCGATCACAAGCCGATGCTGATGATATATGGAAGTAAAAAAGGATTGCCGGTGTACACCGCTAACAGACTCATTCGATGGGAAACAATATTGTTGAAATACAATTTCAAAATCGAGCATTTGTCGTCGAAGAATATTTGCCACGCTGACGGATTATCCAGACTCGTTCCTAAAAATAAAGAGTTTTTCGAAGACTCATTAATCGCAACATTGAGAACGGATTGCGAAATAAAAACCATGATCGTCAACACCATAAGAGATCTCCCAGTTACATTATCCGACATTAAAAGGGAGGCTTTGAAAGACGAGTTCATTACGTCTACTAAAATTAAAGTTTACAAAAAAGACTCAAGTGTGATGAGGTACTATTATACAACGAAAGAGTGGTGATACCAAGAAGTTTACAAAAGAAAATCCTTCGGGACTTTCATACGGGACATCCTGGAAAAAACCGAACTAAAAGCCTCATGCAATGCTATGTCGACTGGCCTAACATGGACAAAGATACAACAGACCTGATTGACGTATGCAAAGGGTGCGCATTTTTTGCTCAAGCTCCACCAGTTACGTGCAAGCCTTGGCCGAAGAAGGGCCAGCCATGGCAGAGGATACATGTCGATTTTGCCGGACCATTAGAGGCTCAATATTACCTCATAGTCGTACACAACCACACTAAATGACCGGAAGTCCTCAGATGTAAAAGACCAACCACAGGATGCACGATAGCTTTTCTGCATGAACTGTTTGCAAGTTTCGGCGTTGTGGATTACGTAGTAACTGATAACGGAACGCAGTTCACATCTTGTGAATTCAAACAATTCTGCGAAACGTTTCAAGTGAACCATATCAGGGCAATATCCCCCTAGGTCCAATGGGCAAGCGGAACGTTTCGTCGACACATTGAAACGAGAATTTAAGGAAGCACAGGCCACACCTACTAAGAAGGCGTTGCAACAGTTTCTGCAGGTGTACAGAATTACTCCAAATCCCAATAAACCAGCGGGACTTTCACCGGCAGAAACGATGTTTGCGAGAAAAATCAGATCAGTTTTCGATAAGATTATCCCCAAGTAAGCTAAATTAAAAAACGACAATCACATTTCCCAGAAAACGTTACTCTTGTGGCGAAAAAGTACTTTTTAAAGTATACAAAAATAGCATGACGTTTTGGGAAGTGAGCGCTATGAAACAAAGATTGGGGGACCTGGTCTACACGATACAGGGTCCCAAGAATATACATAAGCGCCACCAAATCCAATAAGGAAATGTCGAACAACTGACATAAATGATTCACCACCGCCAAACGAAGAGCCGATAGATATCATCTTCGAGAATTCCGACTTTGAGGCCCCAAGCTTCACCCGAAAGAAGGCGATTTAGTAGGAAAAGGAAGTTCACGGATCCTTTGATCGTCGACTCTAAACGAAAAAAATACTAAACAGCTTTTCGGGGGGGGGGGGAGGCTCTTGGAGGTGGAGTGTTGTGGGGAGTTACCCACTTAATTTTTTTTTTTTAATCATTTCACCCCAAGCAAGGCATTCCATTGCCACTATTGCGCAGGGGATTACATAGGGGAAAGTGATTAGAAAGAGTGGTTAAATATAGGAAATGTCAGAAGAAGGGTGATAGACGAGTAAGGACAGCGAGAATTGGGGTTGGGTAGATGGGAAGAGTGTTTGAGAGAATGGATATGAGTTCGTGTGTTAGGAGGTGTCTGTTGACCCTACATTTAAACACCTGGAGATTGTAGCTGTCGAGGAAGCAAGTATGTGGAAGGGAATTCCACAGGCGGGAAGTACGAGGAAGGAAGCATTTGGAGTAGAAATTGCGGTTACATTTTATGGGTTTCACTGTAAAAGGGTGGGGCGTAGTTGCTAATCTAGTATCTCGTTCAAATTCGAACCTAGGGGGCACCAGTGATCTAAGTTAATCGGAGCAGAAGCCGTGAAAGTATTTATAGAAGAGCCACAGGGAAATCACGTCACGCGGGTGAGAGAGTGACTGCAGCCGGTCTGCCAAGTGGGTATCGATCACATTAGAGATTCTCCGTTGTATTTTGTCAAGAATCCAGAGGAGAATAGCAGGGCCCCGACCAGATGTGGCAGCAGCATTTAATAGACGAGCGGAGGCACAAGAAGAAATAAACAATAGTAAATAATAATAAAATAGAATAATTACTTTCGGTTCATGATGTGCGTTGTGATACAGTGCAGTGGATACAGCTCGCAACGAGGAATCAGAAAACAGATTTCGAATTCTACTTGAATTCGTTTCGTTCACCTACGCTCAAATACTGTTGGGAAAGGTATTCCTTAAGATATGGGTTAAATAACAGGGCAGACTAAATTTTATGGCTTTGGTTGGCAACCAGTCTACTGCAGAAAGTATTGTCAACCTTCTGCGGCAAAATCTTTTGTCCAATCAGTCAAGTAACTTTCGAGACATGATCACCCAAGCGTGTATCACGTATGGTACTAAACTCACTGACTTACAAATATTCGCTAACAAATGTACACAAATGATGAAAAAAGACCCCACACTTAATAAAAATAATGTTTTATAGTCAAAATCTTTTTACTAGTATTAAGAAGAAAGACCGAAGTATTTATTATTATTATTATTCTATGTGCCTTGTCCTTTCAGGATATAGGCGATCATGGTCTTCAACGTCTCCCTATCCCTGGTGGCTCTTAGTACGCTTTCTCCTGTAACGTCTCTCAGCCGTTCTGTCATCCACTTGCTCAGGCCCTTTAAAAATGTTATCCGCTGCTTTCCTCTGTCTCTTCTTTCCCTCTATCTGGCCTTTCAGTATCAGGTTCTCCAAGCCCTCCTTCCTCATTGCATAACCCAGGAACTTCAGTTGTCTTTTCCTGATGCTCAATATTAATTTCCTTTTCGTTTCCATTCTTTCCAACACATCATTGCTCACATGCTCGGTCCACGATTCCCGCAGCATCCTTCTGTAGAACCATATTTCAGCTGCTTCAAGTTTTCCATTCCTCTTTGTTGATATTGTCCAACATCCATTACCATATTGAAGAACTGACATCACATAGCAATCCAGTATTCTCTTCTTTGTTTCTAGAGAAATTATCCTGTTTCTTAATACTTTACTCAACTTCTAGAATGCTTCCTTCGCCATGAGAATTCGCCTTCGGATCTCTGTATCGCACTTTCCATCTTCTCTTGTAACGCTTCCCAGGTATTTAAATTGTTGTCCAACATCCATTACCATGTTGAAGAACTGACATCACATAGCAATCCAGTATTCTCTTCTTTGTTTCGAGTGAATGTTTCCCGTGTTTTAATATTTTACTCAGGTTCTGGAACGCGTCCTTCGCCATGCCAATTCCCCTTCGGATCTCTGTGTTTCACTTTCCATCTTCAGTTAGAATACTTTCTAGATATTTAAATTTTCGTACCTGCTTGATTTTAATATCATCTGCCTGTATTTAGCACTTTGGGTTGTTTTTATCTCATCTAAACTTATTTATAAATGGAACTTTTTCTCTGTGTGTGTGTGTGTGTGTCTCTGTGTGTGTGTGTGTGTCCGTTACCTATAGACTCCGAAACGGCTGAACCGATTTTCTTGAAAATTTACACAGTTGTACTGTAAGCGTCTGCGAATATTCTTAGCTAGGTTTTGTGCCGAGGTACCCCCGATAAATATCGAAAATCGATAATAAAAACAGTCGGCTTATAGAAGGAGTAGTCCGATTTTAATCAAATTTGATACACTCATAGACAAAGACATAAGAAACGATATTGAGAAGATTCAATGTTGCAGTTCTTGCAATGGTGCAGAAAATCGATAATATATATACATACAAGGCAAGATGTTTGTGTGTGTGTGTGTGTGTCTGTTTATCTGCCTGTATCTGTATTTTTTCAGCTCTTTTATTTTAGTTTTTGCTTCGGGTTTGGCTCTAAGTAGGTATAATTGTAGTTCTTAGTCTCAGCCATGATACCATTTATTTAGAGGACTTATTTAGCCTTCAAAATTCAGTTTACGACGAAAAAAACTTATTTGATATCGATACCAGGAAAGCAAAATTAACTTACATCCATTCATTTTTCTTTCAGTCTATGGTTTCGCTTTAACTGGAAACAACTATTGCTTTTTAGTCTTTCGTGCCAACGTCCAAAGGGTCTGAGCTCCAGAAACATGGATTATTTTTAAAGTTTTCATTATATTCGAGCAACACCGGGCTATACTGCTAGTTAAATTATAATTTTAATCCGTTTAGCGTCCTTTTGCTTCAAGGAAAGTAGGTTCGAATAAAATTTGTATTTTATATGAATACCTCGCCCTATGAGTTGTTATGTAGTAGAGTGAAGAGCCCTATATTATAATTTGAGAGGGCGAAGGAGACACTTTCACCAGGTATGAATAACTGTGATTGCAGCTGTCAAATTCCTGCATAGATATTATACTTAAGTTGCTGAATTGTCTCCCGTTTATTGATGTACGCCTGCTCTTGAATATATTTCTTAATAATAAGATAAGTTTAAAATGCTGATACAAACTTAAGAAGGAGGAGGGGAACCTCAGTGAAAAATGACAAACTATATGTTGTGGCTTCTGGGATTGGTTCCCGCACAAATAAATGAAGAACGAGTAGTAATTGCGATAGTAAATTAGTGTATTAACGTAAGGATACCGACTTGAATAAAGATTAGTAGTCCAGGAATGCGGGTTAGTAAAAAAGTATATGTACAAGTCTCTGGAAGTGAAGCCGTAGTATATTGAGTATGTCCGCGTCGGAAGCTGACGGGTACTGCGTAATAATCTTCTCGATGATTGGAGCACAGAGCTACTATGAACTACTGTGTACTGACTGATAATCTCTCCATGGACTATAGTATTATCCGGTTAATTCTCAGTGAAACCTCGGTCTCCTCCAGTCTCGCTTCTATAGCAGTAGTATAAGTATACTATGGACGAGTCCATTTTTATGAAAAGGGAGAACCCCACAACACTATAAAAACAAATAGTTTTAACAACAACTCTTAAAAAGAAAACAGGCATATAATTAAAATTAGGGAAAATTTAGGCAATGTTCAGAAAGAGGTGGGAACAAAAATCCCCTACATAGGCCAGACGATCCAAAGATTAGAGGATCGCATGTCACATCATGTCAGTTAAGTGCTATACATGATACACGCTTTGAGCGATCATTTGAAGTTGCCATTACTATCGGTGGTAGACTGGTTGCCAGCCTAGGCTATAGAACCCAATCTGTCCTGTTATTTGAGACATAGCTAGAAGGAGAAGAAATGTATTATATTATGTAGCAATTAGTGGGGAATCAGTTTATTACTTCATAACAATATAAAACCGACCCCCCACTTTATAACCAGTAGAAGTTTTAATGATATTTTCAACTATTATATCCAGTCAGTTAAGTGCCATACGTGATACACGCTTTGGGCGATCATGTCCCAAAAGAGACATCACTGACTGGGCAGAAGATTATCTCGCAGTAGGTTGCCATTACTTTCTACAGTAGATTCGTTGCCAGCCAAGGCTACAGAACCCAATCTGTCATGTTATTTGACTCATAGCTGGAGGGAGAAAATATATATTCTATTATTAAGTAGCAATTAGTGAGGGATCAGTTTATTACTTCATAACAATAGAAAACCGATCCCCCACTTTATGCCCAGTAGAAGCTTTAATTGTTTCCAACAAATTCTTTATTCTTGCAGTCAGCTTTATTCTTACGTTCAGTCAGTCAGTTAACATGATGCACGCTTTGGGTAATCATGTCTCGAAAGAGAGATGACTGACAGGGCAGAAGTTTATCCCGCAGCAGGTTGCCATTGCTTTCTTCGGTAGACTGGTTGCCAGCCAAGGCTATAGAACTCAGTCTGTCGTGTTATTTAACTTATAACTAGATGAAAGAGACGGTGAAATTACCTTTCCCAAGGATATTTGTGCGTAAGTGAATGCAAAGATTTCGCCTGGATTTCGAACTCGGCAACCCGCATTGTCGTTCCGAGTCGTTATCCACTGCACTACAACGCACATTCACCACAACATGCATCCCGTTCTATTCGCGAGCACTGCCCTACTTTTTAGGGTTCACAGACGCCCGAATCTGCCATTGGTGAACATTTATTATCTATTAAAGAATGCGGAGACTCTTCTTCTGCAGAGCAATTTTCTATTTTGCGCAGAGTTCGTTTTCCATTCCACTTAATTGGTTAGAAGCTTTAACGATATTGTCAAACACCTTCCTTGTGGAAATATAAAGATATCAAGCTTCAGTTGGAATTATTTGGATCTCTGGGTGAAGGTTTTTTGATGATGGGGACTTTTTGTTCCCCTCTCTTTCTGAACATTACCTAAATTTTACCTAATTTTAATCTTCTTCTTCCGACATATACCCATGACTAGTTTTGTCGGATGAAAGGCTTGCCTCGGATTTTGATTTTGATTATTTTAAAAAGAATTTTTAAAGTTTTTAAAACGATATTATTAGAACTATCTGTTTTTATAGTTTGTCATTTTTTACCATGGTATTCCTCCTTAAGTGTGTATTAATAATAATAATAATAATAATAATAATAATAATAATAATAATAATAATTAGTTTAGACCCTGCTGTAACAATAAAAGAATTAAAGCCAGAAGAAGTTTATAAATACCTAGGTGTAAATGAGAGTGAAAAACTCACCGTAAAAAATGAAGGAAATAGTGCGTAAAGAGTACTTATAGAAGGCTACGACTTATATTAAAAACTGAATTGAATTCTCAGAACAGAATTATGGCCATTAATAGCCTTGCAATCCCAGTTGTCCAATATAGTTTCAACATCTTAAACTGGACTCAAAACGACATCATGCGAATGGATTCTAAAACAAGAAAGCTTCTTTCTAAGCATAAGATGCATCATCCAAAGGCTGATATAGACCGTCTATACATACCCCGTAAGGAAGGTGGAAGAGGTCTTATTCAGCTACAATTGTCATACAAGACAACAACTATTGGCTTACTAACATACATAGAAACAACAAAGGATTGGATGATACAATTAGTCAAGCAACAGGAAGAAAGAAAGAAAAATATTCAATAATAAAAGAAGGCAGTAAATACAAACAAGATATATATTTAGTAGATTCTGTAGAAAAGCAAAACAGAAGTCAAGAACCAACTATTGCGGCAAAAAATATGAAAATGAAAGCCAAAGATAAAGCTCTTGAAAAGATGAAACAACGCTGGCAAGACAAACCTCTGCATGGCCAATATCCAGAACGTGCCAATAAATCCAATATTGATAAAGTTAATACTCATCGATGGTTACGTGCATCTGGATTAAAGTCTGAAACTGAAGGCTTTATTCTTGCAGCACAAGACCAAAGTCTTTTCACTAGAAACTTTCAGGCAAATATTTTACATAATAATGTGGATCAAAAATGCAGGTTCTGTGATAAACACCAAGAGACAATAGACCATCTAATCTCAGGTTGTTCTGTACTTGCCCCAAATGAATATAAAAATCGTCACGATAAAGTGGGATACTATTTACATTGGACAATGTGCAGACACTATAGAAAATTTGTAAAAAAACGCTGGTATGAACATCACCCAGCACCGGTTACAGAAATAGAAGATGTCACCATTCTATGGGATTACACCATCTACACAGATAGAAAAATTAAAGCAAATAGGCCGGACATTATTGTTAAAAACCAGAAAGAAAAAACTTGTCTATTAATTGATATGGCTTGGCCAGTGGATTGTAACGTAGCAACCAAGGAATTTGAAAAAAAATGTGGAAATTGAAAACAAGAGTCGTGCCAGTGATAGTAGGTGCACTTGGAATCATAAAAAATGGAACAAAACAACACATTGAAAGAATCCCTGGAAACCCCAGCTTAAGAGATATACAAAAATTGTCTTGTTAAGTGCAGCCCACACATTAAAGAGAACTTTGTCTGTGTAACGCTAGGGATGATAGGGGCGATAGAAAAAAAATGAAATGGAGCCATAATAACACGCCAAGACCTGCCTTAGGTCTTCCTGCAGACTTGGTTGGTAGTGCGACCATAGCAGAAAGCGAAATATGATGAAAAATGATATAATAATAATAATAATAATAATAATAATAATATGAAAAATGACATAATAATAATAATTTAGGAATCAGATCAGGAGAAAATTGTGGCGATAAAATTTCGGAATTTAGCGAATTTATTTGGTAAATGTTTGGTTAAATCCAAAATTAAATTCGTTCGTAGTTTTGCTCAGTCTTAAATTTTTCTGTGGGTAATATTTTTCTATTAATATAAGTTCTTCGAACAAAGCAGTAAGAAAAGTATACAATTAAAGTACAAAGAAACTGAATGCATGGTAATCAGCACAAAAGAGCCCAAAATGCCCACTACAGGCGAGGGATACTAAAATCAAGATAGTAATTTAAATACCTGGGAAGCGTTCTAACCGAGAACAGTAAGTGCGAGAATGAAATCCGAAGATGTATTGGGATAGCCAAGGATACATTCCGGAAGTTAAGTAGAGTATTAAGAGATAGGAAAACTCGCTAGAAACAAACAAAAGATTACTGGATTATTATGTGATGTCTGTTTTTCAATATGACAGCGAATGCTGGACAATCTCATCAAAGACGAAGGAAAGATTTGAAGCGACCGAAATGTGGTTCTACAGAAGTATACTTGATGCAAAATGGGGGATCAGTTCCATATTACAATCAATATATAAACTGACCCCTCACTTTGTGACCAAAGCAGTTTCTGTGCATTTATATTCCTGAGATCCAAAAGCACAATGATACATTCCAGGAGCTGAAAAGAGTACTAAGAAACAGGACAATTTCGCTAGAAACAAAGCGGAGAGTACTGAATTGATGTGTGATATCTGCCCTTCAATATAACAGCGAATGCTGGACAATCTCATCAAATATAAAGGTGAGATTGAAGCAACCGAAATATGTTTTTTACAGAAAGATGTTGAGAATATCATGGACCGAACATGTGAGCAACCATGAGGGTTTGGAGAGGATGGAAAGTTTCTGGGATATGTGATGAGAAGAGAAGGCATGGAGAATCTGATACTCATAGGTCAAATAGAGGGAAAGAAAAACAGGGAAAGGCAACGGGTAACACACATGGCGGGCGTAAGCAAGTGGATGGCGCAAAGCGGGCTTTTGGGGTAACAAGGGAAAGGATTCTAAAAGTCACTAGGGATAGGGAGATGCAGAAAGCAATAATTGTCTACGTCCTGAAGGGACACGGCATATAGAAGAAGAAAGAAAATGAAATTAAAATTCTAACATATTCTGACATTTGGAAATATTTACGTGACCTTTGAGTCATGAACATATTCTATTATCTATCCCTTTTCTCCTCATAATCTTCAATTCCTATAAACCTTTCTTATATTCATAGCACACGCCCTGAAGGAGTGGCTCATTGCTGTCTGAATGTGAGACAAAGACTAAGGCTACGGCATCGTCTATAACACACAAACTTATGGCAGCCGTGTGTGGCAACCAGGAAGTTACAGATTTCGTTCGCACTAACTTCTTATAACTTTCTAGACAGTACCTAAGTCTATCTCGACCAGAGTCAGATCAGACAAAAAAAAATTATTGCTGCCATATTTGAACCTTAGCTTCAGTTGCTTAGACTTCTCTTTCAGTTCTTGACAGAGTTCGAAAGTGGCTAAAATGTGATAACAAAAAAAAAAAATGAGGACAATAGTCTGAATGTAAGTAGTGTAAACAAAGAAATATTAATTTTCATTTGCTATATAACAATTTAAACAATGAACTAAAGAGAGTATCTTATTTTTACCTGATATGAGAAAAGATAAACCAAGCAGGTGAATCAATAAAATAAATAGCATAAACATTTCTGGCCAACACAAGAAAGATTTCTTCAGCTGTAAAGAATACGAAATGTAACTGAAGGTAGAAAATTTTCAACCAACAATATTTTATATCTAGCAAATAAAATAAAATCTGTTCACTTATCTTTTGATAGTCTTCATTTTAAGTTTCATAGAATTACATAGACTCTTCAAGACACTTATCAAGTCTCCTGAAGAGTGGCTATAATTCAGAAAAACTCAAACTACAGTCTGCGGTCTTAGATGCCTATGAGGATACCTACGACAAGTAACGTTTCACTCTGGAACTACTCGAGAGGGGCTTTCTGTGTCTTTTACATTAGTAATGTCGCAAGATTTTGGCAACTTTATTGCTATTCCCACGGAAAATATTTTGATGTGCTACATTCCCTTTTTCCACCAGTTCAGACCTTTGCAGCGAAGACCCGCCATTCTATGCACACGGGGTCAGCTCATCCTCATTCCCTTTGTATTCCATTGGTAAAGAGGAAGTTTCATTCGGATATCTTCTTCGCTACTTTATAGAACAGACTCCCGAGAATGTGCTTTACTGAACAGTACAATCGTAATCTCTCTTCGAGTCTCCGGTCAAACGTTACTTGTCGTAGGTATCCTCCTATTCTAGATTTAGTTTCCTTTCCCAGCCTCTTTTAGAAATTTACAATCTTGAGTGACTCTTGAGGCTTGTGAACATTTAGAAAAAATGCCGCATGAATTACTTGCTTTTTTTTCTTTTTCTTTCCTTTTTTATTCTGTTTTTCTTTCTATTTCTTGTCATTCCTTGTGTTTTCTCTTCCGTTCTTTCTTTTCTTCGTTCATTCTCTTTCTATTTGTAGTTCCCGTTTCTTTCTTTCTTTTTCCATTTTTCTTTTTTTCCTTTCTTTCTTCATTTTTCTTTCCTTTCTTTCTATTTTCTTTCTTTCTTCATTTTTCTTTCCTTTCTTTCTTTCTTCATTTTTCTTTCCTTTCTTTCTTCATTTTTCTTTCTTTCTTTCTTTCTTTCTTCATTTTTCTTTTCTTTCCATCTTTCTTTCTTTCTCCCTTTCTTTCTTTTAAATTAATTGATTATTTACTTCTCTTTCAATGTCTTTTACTTTTTTTTTAATCGTTTCACCCCAAGCAAGGTGGTAACGCCACTGATGTGCAGGGGGCTACATAAGAGTAAAATGATTAGATAGGTGGAGAATAAAAAGAAAGACGAACCAGTTACAGGGTGTGTCAGAGAAGGGCGCAAGAGAAGGATTGGAATACAGGTGATGATGACAGTTGCAAAGGTAGAGAGAAAGGAAAGGATATACAGTGTGATGTAGAAAGAACTAGAGTCAAGTGGTTAAGAGATGGGTATTGACATTGCATTTGAATTACTGGAAGTTGTAACTGTCAGGAAAGCAAGAATATGAAAGGGAGTTCCACAGGCTACATAAGAGTAAAAAAAATTACGGGGCTACATAAGCGTAAAAATATTATATAGGAGGAGAGTGAAGAGAAAGACGAACCAGTTAGAAAAGAGCAAAAGAAGGATTGGAATACCGGCGTGATGACAGTTGCAAAGGTAGAGAGAAAGGACAAGATATACAGGGTGATGGAGAAAGAACTAGAATCAAGTGGTTAAGAGATGGGTATTGACATTGCATTTAAATTGCTGGAGGTTGTAGCCGTCAGGAAAACAAGAATATGGAAGGAAGTTCCACAGGCGGTAAATGCGAGAAAAGAATCAGATGGAGTAGAATTGTCGTCTGCATTTGATTGATTTAACTGTGAATGGGTGAGAACCAGTTGCTAGTCTGCTTACATGAGTAAATACTTGTGGTAAAGGCGCCAGTGACTTAAGTTCGTTGGCGCAGAAGCCATGAAATATTTATAGAACAGACAGAGGAAAGTTACATCCCGTAAGTGAGAAAGTGGCTGGAGTCGAACAGCCAAGTCGGTACTTATCACATGACTGATTCTTACAAAAAAATCGCCTCTTTTCAGCCTTGATAGTGTTTAGAAATATTTTCAGAAACGGACTTGTAGACTATGAATTATTTTCCTCTTCACAATCCACAGATGCAGCACTCGTAAGCCGGCAAAATATGAAGCATAAAAAATGACTTTCCCATAGCTACTCGAGTTTTACATTTGAATATGGATCATTAATCCAGGTCTTATTTTTATTATTACAAATGGCGAATAAATTAAAAATTGATGGACGCTAATCTTAAACATAATAATTTAGAGGAAAAGAACATTTATTTTCTGAAATAATATTTCGCAATACATCGAGAATAAGACGAATCGTCACCTTCTGCGGGCAATGATTAGTAACAAGTGGAAATTCTTTCTTTCTTTTTAGTATCGGACAATTACTAAGCCACAAAGGCGCCACAGTGACTTAATCGAAATGCAACCTAGACATATTTAGTTTAGTTTAGTTTAATTGTTTGTTTTACCAGCATATCTGTCCTTTTGGCTCATTTAATGCTGAAGAATTTGTTTGGTTTTTGTTTACTGCTTGTTGATCTTTTGTGAGTCTATTGCTGTCGAGATATAAGTAGAGGTGTTGTGATTTGATGTGTGATGGTTATATGCTATCTTCTTTTACAACAATATTTTGTTATATAATTTTGTTGCTTTTAGAAATTCTAAAAGGTCATTTGGGTCAGCTTTGTTGTAGATGTCTTTCAAATTGATTTCTTGATAGTATCCTAATCACATTTGTTCAAGATCTATGCAGCTTGTTAGTATATGTTTCACTGTGTAGAGCTCATGACATGGAATGCAAATTAGTGGCTCCTCATCTTTTAGTAGGTGTGAATGGATGACATCGGTGTGGCTTATTTCAAGTCTAGTCATTGCTACTTCTTCATTTCTTGAGATTTTCCTATTGGAAATTTTAACCGCTATCCATTCTTTGAGGATGGGTTTAATTTTGTAGAGTTTGTTATTTTTGCAGGAGTTCCACAACTCTTGCCATTTGGTCGTAATAAAGTTGTTGATTAGAGGTTCGTACTCTGTGTGGAGTACTTTTATATCAATAATGTTGATGTTTAATGATCTTTTTAGCTGCTATGTCTACTTTTTCGTTTCCTCTGAGACTAATGTGACTGGGAATCCAGCATATAATAATGTTTTTGTTTTGGGTGATGAGGTTGATTCTTTGTATGAGATTGATGATCAGAGGCTTAATTAAAAAAAAATCTAGATACATTTAGGAAATATATTAGAGTAATCAAGAACCTCTACTGTTAGTAAATCGCCCGCATGCAAACAGAAAACGAGTTCAGTAGATATACAAAGATAGAAAGGCATGTCTTTTACCGAATCTGTGTCAAATACAGTTGGGATATGCTAAAATCAAGCAGGTACAAAAATTTTAATACCTGGGAAGTGTTCTAACAGAGGACAAAAAGTGCGACACAAAGATCCGAAGGCGAATTGGCATGGTGAAGAACGCGTTCCAGAAGCTGAGTAAAGTATTAAGACACAGGAAAATTTCACTAGAAACAAAGAGGAGAGTACTAGATTGCTATGTAATGTCAGTTCTTCAATATGGCAGCGAATGCTGGACAATATCATCAAAGATGAAGGAAAAACTTGAAGCAACTAAATTGTGGTTCTACAGAAGGATGCTGCTGATATAAGTGGGGGATCAGTTCCATATGACAATCAATATATAAACTGACCCCTCACTTTGTGGCCACAGCAGTTTCTATACATTTATATTCCTGAGATCCAAAAGCACAAGTATGCATTCCAGAAGTTGAATAAAGTATTAAGAAACAGGACAATTTCGCTAGAAACAAAGCAGAGAGTACTGGATTGCTATGTGATGTCAGTTCTTCAATATGGCAGCGAATGCGGGACAATATCATCAAAGATGAGGGAAAAACTTGAAGCAGCTGAAATGTGGTTATACAGAAGTATACAGGATATAAAGTGGGGGATCAGTTCCATATTACAATCAGTATATAAACTGACCCCTCACTTTGTGGTCAGAGCAGTTTCTATACATTTATATTCCTGAGATCCAAAAGCACAAGGACGCATTCCAGGAGCTGAGTGAAGTATTAAGAAACAGGACAATTTCATTAGAAACAAAGAAGAGAGTACTGGATTGTGATTTCAGTTCTTCAGTATGGCATTGAATGCTGGACAATATCATCATCAACTGAAATGTGGTTCTACAGAAAGATGCTGCGGATATCGTGGACCGAGCATGTAAGCAATGATGAGGTTTCAGAAAGGATTGAAACGAAAAGAAAATTAATACTGAGCATCAGGAAGAGACAACTAAAGTTCCTGGGACACGCAATGAGGAAGAAGGGCCTGGAGAACCTGATACTAACAGGCCAGATAAGATGAAAAAGAGACAGAGGAAAGCAGCGGATGACGTATTTGAAAGGCCTGACCAGGTGGATGATAAAACGGGGGTTGCGTGCTGTCACAGGAGAAAGTGTGCTTAGAGCCACCAGGAATAGGGATACATGGAAGACTATGATCGTCTACCAGGCGGTAACGCCACGAATGTGCAGAATACAAGGCACATAGAAGAAGAAGATTCAACTTGTCCAGCGAGACAATTCTGAGAGCTCTAGAAGTCACACCAGGATTCATCATCGGCGGCCAAAATCTGAACAATATAAGATACGCAGATGATCCAGTGCTGGTAGCAGACACGGAAAGGAAAATACAGAACCTTCTATAGAAGATAGCTGAAGAAAGCAGAAAGAAATAGTCACAAAAGAAAAACACTAGAAGAAAACGGAATTCATGTTCATCAGTAAAAAGAGGAGCCCAAAATGCCAACTACAGGCGGGAGATTTAAATAGCTGGGAAATGTTCTTCCAGAAGACGGAAATTGCAATACTGAGATCCGAAGGCATGGTCAAGATTACATTACAGAAGCTGAGTAGAATATTTTGAGAGACAGGATAATTTCGCTAGAAACAACGATGAGAGTCCATGAATTCTATGTGATGTCAGTTCTTCATTATGGAAGTAAATGCTGAGCAATCTACTCAAAGATAAAGTAGGGTCTTGAAGCAACCGAAATGTGGTACTACAAAAGGATACTGAGAATACTATGGACCAAACATGTGCGCGACAGCGAGGTTTTGGAGAGGATGGAAAGCAAAAGGAAACTAATACTTAACATCAGGAAAAGACAGCTAAATTTCCTGGGACATGTAATGAAGAAGGAGTGCTTGGCGAATTTGATACTCATAGGTCAGATAGAGGAAAAGAGGGACAAGAAAGCAAAGCGTAACATATTTCATGCCAGTAAATGGTAGTACAGGGTTTGGGTGGGGTGACAAGAAAAAGCATGCTAAGAGCCGTTAAGGATAGGGAGAGGTGGAAGGCCACGATCGCCTACGTCCTAAAGGAACAAGGCACATAGAAGAAGAAAACTGAACAATTGTAAACAGGTGTATGTTTCATTTCTAAGTAAAATATTTTTAAAAGTTTAAAATTCTTTGCGGATATCTATCTATCTATCTATCTATCTATCTATCTATCTATCTATCTATCTATCTATCTATCTAGTCTGTTCATATCTATCTCAGTCTGTTCATATCTATCTATCTATCTATCTATCTATCTATCTATCTATCTAAGTCTGTTCATATCTA
Source organism: Ascarosepion bandense (assembly GCA_037127315.1). Classification (NCBI taxonomy): domain Eukaryota; kingdom Metazoa; phylum Mollusca; class Cephalopoda; order Sepiida; family Sepiidae; genus Ascarosepion; species Ascarosepion bandense. The sequence continues at coordinate 1,185,019 of JBBBDQ010001616.1, read as the reverse complement.
TCTATCTATCTATCTATCTATCTATCTATCTATCTATCTATCTATCTAAGTCTGTTCATATCTATCTATCTATCTATCTATCTATCTATCTATCTATCTATCTAGTCTGTTCATATCTATCTATCTATCTATCTATCTATCTATCTATCTATCTATCTATCTATCTCAGTCAGTTCATGATCTATCTATCTATCTATCTATCTATCTATCTATCTATCTAAGTCTGTTCTTCATATCTATCTATCTATCTATCTATCTATCTATCTATCTATCTATCTATCTATCTCAGTCTGTTCATATCTATCTATCTATCTATCTATCTATCTATCTATCTATCTATCTATCTATCTCAGTCTCAGTCTATCTATCTATCTATCTATCTATCTATCTATCTATCTATCTATCTAGTCTGTTCATATCTATCTATCTATCTATCTATCTATCTATCTATCTATCTCAGTCTGTTCATATCTATCTATCTATCTATCTATCTATCTATCTATCTATCTATCTCAGTCTGTTCATATCTATCTATCTATCTATCTATCTATCTATCTATCTATCTATCTATCTATCTCAGTCTGTTCATATCTATCTATCTATCTATCTATCTATCTATCTATCTCACTTTGTTCGTAGCTAAAGAGAGAGAGAGAGAGAGAGAGAGAGAGCGGAGAGAGAGTGAGGTGGGTGCAGTGAGAGAGGTGTGGAGATAGAAAGGAGATAAAACTAGTGAAGCAAATTGAATAAGGTTTTAATCGAAAGAGTTTGCAGAAGAGCGCCGATTGCTTTATGAATGAAAACCTTTGAATATCAGCGGAACCGCCATTTCTGCGTAGGTGAGTCCGCCATTGATATTTAGAACCGGTTTAACTTCTCAAAATGTAGAGCCGAGATATTCACCAGACTGCTAAATATTGATATCTTCAAGCTCAAGTTTCTTGGCTATTGCTTTCCACCCCCCCCCCCAAAAAAAAGAAAAAGACTACTACAACAAGTATAAAGGTGCTGACTTACTTTTCTTGAATTCCCCCACTGCATCTACTTATCAAAAATAAACTCTCATTAATGCAAGGCTTAAGCGTAACTTCGAGATTTGAATTTTATTTTCTAGGGAAGTCCGGATGACGGAAAGTTTGTATTATTAGTTCGTATTTATTACTCAATATTAAACCTGATAGTTTTTCATTCAGTTTTGTAATAATAATAATAATAATAATAATAGATGAATTCATAAAATAGAATATCGTCTATTAACACTTTGGCTGTCCCTCTTGTTGAAATACTCTTTCAAAATCCTTAATTGAATCATAACTGAATGGGTGAGTCAGTCAGTTAAGTGCCATACGTGATACACGCTTGGGCGATCCTGTCTCGAAAGAGTCATGACTGACTGGGCAGAAGATTATCCCGCAGTAGGTTGCCATTGCTTTCTGCGGTAGACTGGTTGCCGACCAAGGCTATAGAACCCAATCAGTCCTGTTATTTAACCCATAACTGGAAAGAATAGACGGATTAATACCTTTCCCAAGGGTATTTGTGCGTAAGTGAATGCAATGAATTCAACTGGAATTCGAACGTGGCTCCCCGATTTCTCGTTCCGAGCCGATATCCAATACACCACAATGCAACACGAAAAAGCTTTTCAAAAGCCACCGCATACATCATTCTGGGGCCTGTGTTGATCATCTGTATATGTCGAAATCGAAATGAGGTAGAGGATTACTTCAGCTAGAACTGTCTTGCAAAATCACAACAATCGGCTTTCCAAGATACAAAACCTTTCAGTATTCAAAGAAATAAAAAACACTTTATTCAGTAATTAAGGAAGCCAACAAATTCAAAGGATAATACCAAGTGAGTGAAGAAATGTAAATAAACTATAAGAATCTCTCTTCCAATGGCAAAGAACCTAAAAGAGAAGGCCAAAGCAAATAAAATGTCAGTCAGTTAAATGCCATACGTGATACACGCTTGGGCGATCATGTCTCATGGAATTGGCGTTTATATCTCCCTGTAACTAGGGGGATTTCTTTTGAATCACCAGATCCTTCCTATATGTGTCCCCGTCTCTCTCTCTCTCTCTCTCTCTCTTAAGCTCGGTTAGCTATCTTTTCTTTTTCTACCGCTCCCCTTCATCTCCTGACTGTTACGTACTTGATAGCATCTCTAAATATATAGATAAGGCCTTTTCCTCTCATCCATTTGCCTAGTAGGGTCTATCTACTCCAATTAAAAATAATAAGAAAATGAAAAATAAATAAACAAATAAATTAGAAATACGACCCTTTTTTCATGAACGTCATTTTACACGACAATGGTCTTTATTAAATTTCTTGGCAATATTATTAACCTTTTGATGATTAACCTGGAAAAACCTAGTAATTTCTCTATTTGACTTGCCAAACTTATTCCATCCTATTATTTTTCCTCGTTGAAATTCACCAATATTGGTTCCACTTTCGGCGACGATAATCGCTACGCCACGCGCATATTATCATCTACACTTAGCTATAAATATAGGACTGAACAAAAAAAAAAAACAAAAAAAAAAAACAGATATATGTCAAAATATTTTCTCTTATTTTAAATGCAATGGCCTAAAGAAAAAATTTAACCAGGAAAATAAATTACATCCAGTTTCAAAATTTAATTATGATTTAAGTTTAATTTACTTTAATGTGACCAAATTACAGACACGAATTCTCTCGGCCAGTTCATACGCCCGTTCTTGTTAACCTCTGAAATCAACGGCTTCTTTTTGCAACTCTTCTTTGATAGCCCAGGTCTTTCAGAGTCATTCTCGCCGCATATGGCAACATTTCCTTGCTGTTGGCGACATCTTTTACGCTCTGACGAAGATTTCTGATGACTTCCTTCTTCAGATCACTTTTCGGTGGCCGTGCCCAGACACGATGCTTGGTCAACATCGTTCCACACGACAAAGACCTTCTTTATTAAATTTCTTGACAATATTATTAACCGTTTGATGATTAACCCTGGATAAACCTAGCAATTTTTCGATTTGACTTGACCCACTGATGTCATCCTATTATTTGTCCACGTTGAAATTCACAAATTTCTTTACTTCCACGAACTTTCATGGCAAAACAAAGCTGTTATCAACTAACCACCATAGACAATCGCATCTACCCTCCATTAGCATGGGACAGGCTAGCCTCCCAGAGAGTAAAATACTACGCCTCCTTGGCCTTACACTTTCGGCGGACCTCAAATAGAATGACTATATCGAATCCATTGCCAAATCTGCCGCTATGAAAGTCGGCTCTCTGTGCAGGGCCCGGAAGTTTTTCCACCTGAATCTATTCTTCACATATACAAGTCTACCATCCGCCCGTGTATTGAATATTGCTGCCATATCTGTTCGGGTGCCCCTGCTGCTCTCCTTGGGCTTCTTGAAAAAATACAAAGGAGGATCTGTAACGTGGTTGATACTGACTTGGCAGACCGGCTGCAACCACTCTCTCACCGGCGTGATCTGGCTTCCCTGTGCCTCTTCTACAAGTACTTTCATGGCTTCTGCTCCGATGAACTTAGAGCACTGGTGTCGCCTAAGCAGGAATTTACACGAGATACTAGATTAGCAACTGGGTCCCACCATTTTACAGTTAAACAGATAAGATGTAACCGTAAGTTCTACTCCAACAGCTTCTTTTCTCGTGCTTCCCGCCTGTGGAACTCCCTTCCACAAGTCTGCTTTCCCGACTGCTACAATCTCCAGGTGTTTAAATGTAGGGTCAATAGACACCTCCTATCACACTCACTCCCAATTATTCTCAGAACACTCTCATTTACCCAACCCTCATTCTCGGTATCCTTACCCGCCTATCACCCACCCTCTGACATTTACTATATTTAACCATTCTCGGTATCCCTACCCGCCTATCACCCACCCTCTGACAGTTCCTATATTTAATCATCCTTTCTCCACTCTATGTATCACCCTGCGCAGTAGTGGCAGTAACATGTCTTGCTCGGGGTGAAACGCTTATAAAAACAAAGAAAAAAAAAAGTCAACTACCGTTCATAGATAAGAGTAGCTTGATACTAACACAGTCACCTGCAGACATTCAGTATTCCATGTCTCATTATGATTTCTTCAAAGATAAACCTGTCTCGAATACGAATATTGGCAGAATTTACTTTTCAGTCAGTCAGTTAAGTGCCATACGTGATAAACGCTTGGGCGATCATGTCTCGAAATAGCCATGATTGACTGGGTAGAAGATTATCCCACAGTAAGTTGCCATTGCCTTCTGCGTTGGAATGGTTGCCGACTAAGGTTTTAGAAACCAATCTGTCCTATTATTTAACCCATAGGTAGAGGAAGAAGAGATGTATTATATTATTTAGTAGTAATTAGTAGGGGATCAGTTTATTACTTCATAACAATAGAAAACCGATCTCCCACTTTATGCCCAATAGACGTTTTAATTATGTCTCCAACTATTATGTTCAATCAGTCAGTTAATTGCCATACGTGATACACGCTGGGGCGATCCTGTCTCGAAAGAGACATAACTGACTGGGCAGAAGATTATCCCACATTAGGTTGCCATTGCTTTCTGCGGTAGACTGGTTGCCGACCAAGTCTATAGGACCCAATCTATTCTATTATTTAACCCATAACTGGAGGGAAGAGACGAATTAATACCTTTCCCAAGTGTATTTGCGCGCAAGTGAATGCAAGGAATTTAACATCTGGCCAAATTACAGATTGCAAAAATTCATAATCTTTGCAAACTGAATTCACTTGTTCAGTGTATACGCTTGTTCTTGTTAATCTCTGAAATCAAGGGCTTCTTTCTTGCAACCCTTCATAGATTGTCTAGCTCTTTCAGAGTTTCTTAACGCATATGGTGACATTTCCATGCTGCTGCCGACATTTCGGACGCTCTGACAACGGTTTCTGATAACTTCACTGAAAAATAAAAGCAGAGACTTTACAGAAACCAACAGTGCTGTAATCAATGGTGGTTAAAAACTTATCATAGCCCATTTTAGAATGAATTATAAGTCCAACGCAAAAGTTTGAATTTTGACTTCATATAGATATTCTTGTCTGTTTTGGTGGTTCTTAAGTTTATGATAGCTGTCATTGTTTATGGTGAAATTCTTTCTGTTCATCAAAACTCTTCGCTGATATTCGAGCCAAGATATACCTTCCTATTTTTTCTCTTGACCACCAACTTTTATCTTATTTGAAATCTCTTTATGATTGTTCGTTGTTTTTTTTGTTTTTATTTTTTTGCATCAATCTCCATGAAAAAATTGGGAAAAAAAGTCCAACCAGGTTCACCAGATTGACAAGTTCCGCGTCTTTGGCAGATAAGCCATCTTTGTTTCTCTGAGAAAGCAAACGCAGAATTCCAAAGCATGAAAAAACAACTAAAAACACTACTTCATCTTCGCTAAGAACGCGATACAGGCTTGGGCGATCATGTCTCGAAAGAGACATGACTGAGTGGGCAGAAGATTTTCTTGGTGGGCTTAAGCAACTATATGGCAGAGCAAGATTTGGGAGAAATACCATGACAAAAGTTACCAAGAGCTACAAGGAACAAAAAGATGTGGAGGGCCATATTCACTTACGTTCTAAAAAGACACGGCATATAAAAAAGAGGCATGATTGTTTATCAAATAAATCTTCTTATTGGTTGAAAAAATATGTCAGTCAGTTAAATACCATACGTGATATACGATTGGGCTATCATGTCTAGAAAGAGACATATCATTGGCCCAAAGCTTTTCCTGCAATAGGTTGCCATTACTTTTGAAGTAGATTGGTTACCAAACAAGGCTAATCTGTCATGCTATTTAACCTATAGCTAGAGGAGGAAGTGACGGATTAGTACCAAGGGTATCTACGTGTAAGTGAATGAAACGAATTCTGTTGAAATTTGAACTTGACTCTCCCATTTGTTGTTTCGTGTCTATATACACTGCACTACAATGCTCACCCAATTTACACAAAGCGTAAAATCGCTAAAGATTGAGCGTTACTGAATGATACTGATGTGAACATAAGACGAGGAAGTAAAAGGCATAAGAAGAAATATACAATAGATTACATTTGACATATTTGTAGTTACAAGAAAGCACCAACTCGGGACTCTCGGGACTCTCGGGACTCTCGGGACTTCACAGAAGAGCGGTTCTTACGAAAAAGCTAAGAAAATGGATCTATGTTAATCCATGATCACTTATTTCTTGAAGCGGTATCGCATTAAAAAAAGTAGTATATTCTAAACAGTACTCGTATACACATACACACTCATCGTACGAAGAGATAAATACACGTACACAACTTCGCAGACATTTGTGTGAAAATTCTCATATGCGCATTAACATCTACTCCATACAGCCATACGTGATACACGCTTTCAGTAATAATGTCTCGAAAGAGACATGATTGACTGAGCAGAAGATTATGCCGCAGTAGGTTGACATTGCTCTTTCTGTGGTAGACTGGTTGCCGTCCAAGGCTATAGAACCCAATCTATTCTATTATTTGACTCATAGCTACAGGGAGAAGAGATGTATTATATTATTAAGTAGTAATTAGTTAGGGATCAGTGTATTACTTCATAACAATAGAAAGCCGACACCCCACTTTATGCCCAGTAGAAGCTTTAATTGTTTCCAACTATTATGTTCAGTTAGTCATTTAAGTGCCATACGTGAGACACACTTTGGGCGATCATGTCTCGAAAGAGACATGACTGACTGAGCAGAAGATTATCCCGCAGTAGATTTCCATTGCTTTCTGCGGTAGACTGGTTGCCGACCAAGGCTATAGAACCCAATCTGTCCTGTTATTTGACTCATAGCTAGAAAGAGAAGAGATGTATTATATTATTAAGTAGTAATTAGTGGGGGATCAGTTTATTACTTCATAACAATAGAAAACTAATTCCCCACTTCATGCAAGTAGAAGCATTAATTGTTTCCAACTATTATGTTCAATCAGTCTGTTAAGTGCCATACGTGTTAAACGCTTTGGGCGATTGTGTCTCAAAAGAGACATGACTGGATGGGCAGAAGATTATCCTGCAGTAGGTTGTCATTGTTTCTGCGGTAGACTGGTTGCCAGCGAAGGCTATAAAACAATTCGGTCGATGAACCCTCTGGCCTTCTTCAGGTGATTAGAATATCGAACCGAAACTTTTATTTTGATTACTGTGTATGTGCGTTGTGGCGTTGTGATGTGCGTTGTGGCGCAGTGGATATCGGCTTGGAACGAGAAATCGGGGAACCGAGTTCGAATTCCAGTTGAATTCCTTGCATTCACTTACGCGCAAATACCCTTGGGAAAGGTATTAATCCGTCTCTTCCTTCCAGTAATGGGTTAAATAACAGGACGGATTGGGTTCTATAGCCTTGGTCGGCAACCAGTCTACCGCAGAAAGCAATGGCAACCTACTGCGGGATAATCTTCTGCCCAGTCAGTCATGTCTCTTTCGAGACATGATCGCCCAAAGCGTGTATCGCGCATGGCACTTAACTGACTGACTGGGTATGTTGTTCCATGAGCCATGCCACTTATGGATGTCATAGTATCGCCCTTTAACTCAACTCTTTAAGTTATATTGTAACCACTGCTATAGCCTGGTATTGAACTCAGAATAGTTTACGTGAAGTCAATAGATCAACCCTCTTATCTACTAGGTCACGCGTCTTTAAGTGGCATGGCTCATGGAACCAGAAAAATATGCCGAAATGTTGGGCTCGAAATTCCAATCCCCAGAGAGGGTCTGGAGCATACAAATTCCGAAACAGGGTGAATATGACAATAAAGATGAGGGTAACGTTCCGAACCATGTAAATGGTGACAGTACCTCATCTCAGTAATACAGTCAGTTAGTTAAGGGCCATACGTGATACAGGCTTGGGCGATCATGTCTTGACAGAGACATGACTGACTGGGCAGAAGATTATCCCGCAGTAAGTTGCCGTTGCTTTTTGCAGTAGACTGGTTGCCAGCCAAAGCTATAGAACTCAATCTGTCCTATGTATTAACCCATAACTGGAGAGAAGATACGGATTAATACCTCATCCAAGGGTAATTGTGCGTAAGTGAATGCCAATAATCGAAATGGAATTCGAACTCGGCTCCCCGATTTCTCGTTCCGAGTCGATGTCCACTGCACCACATCGCACTACTTGATACATATGTGTGAAATATATATGATGAGTCCATTGAAGTTGGAAAAGGATTTTGAGAACCAGTGCTACCTAATACAAAATCGACAACCTCAACAAATAATAAAACGCATACCAATCCTAAGACCAGGCTACCAATATGGCGGAAAATGAGAACTGCATAGCAGATCCTGATATATATATATGTAATGCAGAATATTTGGTATTTTTTCAGGTAAATTCCAATAGAGACAAACTCAAAGAACTTTAAATTTTTATTAAGTTTAACAGAGTAGCGTCTGTTTTAGCTGCGAAATATCTATTATATTCTATTATTTGTAGAATATCCAGTAATTTTTTCAAGAATATATATATATATATATATATATATATATATATATATATGAATCTAGCCATAGTCGATTTGTCAGGAAGGTGTCTTATTCCTGTTATCTGCTTCTAGGAGGCATCCTAACGTGCGGTACATTTTGAAAGTGCCTGGAAACCATACCATATATATATATATATATATATATATATATAACATTCTCAATAAATTCCAGGCCTAACTAATAAAACTACAACATTTACGTAAAATTCGACTGTATTCATCAATATAGTCTCCTTCTTGAGTGATTCACTGATTCCAACACTTCTCTAACAATTCGATGCCTTTTTTGTAGAATGATTTTTCTTTGGCCTCAAGTTCAGATATCAGTTTTCCATTTGGGCCAGATCTCTTTCCCTGCAGCATTCTTTTGAGGTTTTTAAACAAACAATCGTCGCTAGAAGCCAGATTTGGAGAATAGGGGGGTTTGCGGAAGCAATTCTAAGTGCAATTCATGTCGTTTTGCCATCGTTGCGATCGTCTTGCGTTCTCTTGGTGAAAGATCACTTTTTCTTCTTCATTTCTGGCCGTCTTTTAGCGATTTCTTCTTTCAAACGCACCAGTAATGCTATATAATTTTTACTATTGATGGTTCTTCTTTTCTCAAGGTAATTGATGAACAAAATGCGAAAATACGAACGCCAAAAGCTTGTCTGCTGATGTTTGGTCGCTTTGGACAGCTTTCACCTTCTGCTATCTACTCAGCTGACTGCCGATTTGACTCCGGAGTGAAGTCGTGGATCAATGTTAAAGCCATTGTCACATTTGTTACGCAAAAACTCTTCCTTGTTGCGTTGAAACAGTTGCAAACAACGCTCTGAATCGTCGACGAAGTTGTTTTTGATCCACTATGAGCAAACTCGGCATCCACTTTGAACACAGACAAATATTCATTCAAGGTGGTGAATGCATTGCTTTTTGATAGTTCCACTCCTCTTCTATCTCCCGGAACTTCAATTTACGATTGACCAAAGGGTGTTTGGGGATTTTTTTTTTTGGTGTTTTCAGAGACAATTACCGATTTTGGAGTTCAGCATCATTTGTGCCCGTACGATTGCGTTTAATGTCAGCATACCATCTCTTAACCGTTGTTTCAGATGGCGCAGAAACTGAATAACACTTAACAGGCCATTGCTTTGCTTGAACAGTATTTTTTCCATAAGAAAACAAAGCTTTATCAACACACGAAATTCAGATGTTTCAATTGTTTTGAAAATTTCCAACAGTAGCTTCATATAAATATCTGTAATTTGTAAACTAATAATCCGACTAGGCCCACATTTTATCACGTGCTATTTGAAGGTTAGTACTTCATAAAAATCACATGGATTTCTTTATTAGTGGCGACATCTGTATGTCAGGCATGGGACTTATTGTGTGATGTGTTAATAGAAGTAAAAGGTCTATCATTTAACTGACTAATATTATATTCAGAATCCCATATCCAGAACATAGCTCTGTGTATACTAATTTGAGCACTGTTCTAGTAACACCTGAATTATAATATTATACATGTGTGTACCCTCATATATATTTATTATTTTACATAACCATATATATATATATATATATATATATATATATATATGTATATATAAAAGCAAAAAATTTGAATCAACTCCCACCTTTATTTATTTCTTCATATAACCCTTAATAACCCCAAATTAATTTCATAAGTTTAATATTCGAGTTTTATTTTTAGATAATTTCTTGCCTTTAAGACCACAACCGGACCCCTCACCTGAGCCTTGTCTAGTGTCTTTCGTCTGTTGAAATTTCTGTTTCCGAGACAAATGCAGTTCACACCGGGGTTGACAAGAGAAATGACGGCCAAAATAGACTATTCCCCAGATGAGGTGATTCGAATGTTTTTGCATATGTATGTATGTATGTATGTATGTATGTATGTATGTATATGAAATAATTGCCTATGCTATATCTAATGAAAATAATAGTTGAAAATCTTTTCAGTTTTAAGATTAGTTACAGTCTCTCTTAAATTTCTTAAATAAATGAATAACCGATCAGCAATCCCGGTCATCGTATAAACTATTAGTTACCACAGATATAACTGAACCAGGACTTTTGTACTGATGATGGCGATGATGATATTTATGAAAAGAGAGTTCTCGTGAATTTTGTAAACAACTTTATATTTTTTTCTCGTTCTTCACATTTACAACGTTGTCGGCGCCCCAGGAGACAATTTTTTTTTGTATTTATTCACTTATCGGATGACAAAAACGAGAATTCTGCGCGAAGCCGTACGATTGAAATTTTCTTATGCTTCAGGCCAATAGTTCTCGCACGTCGTAAACAACATGTAAAATTCGATTTCAAGACGTATTTGTTGAATTATTGTAAGACTTGCTTTAGTTCCGCCCTCTGGATAAATAATATTTATTATATAAGTACATGCTTTTCATGAAAGTAGGTCTAGAAAAAGACTTAAATGTTAAAATCGGTTCCCTGAAACAGATAAAAAGGACCCTAAATTTAAATTCTTTTTCTTCTTCTATGTGCCCTGTCCCCTCAGCACGTAAAAGATCATAGCCCTCCACGTCTCCCTATTCCTGGTGGCTCTTAGCACGCTTTCTTCTGTAACACCACGCAACTCCCGTTCTGTCATCCACCTGTTCAGGCCCTTCAAATATGTGATCCACTGCTTTCTCCTGTCTCTTTTTCTCTCTATCTGGCCTGTTACTCTCAGGTTCTCCAAGCCCTCCTTCCTCACTGCATGTTCCAGGAACTTCAGCTGTCTCTTCCTGGTGCTCAGTATTAATTTCCTTTTCGTTTCCATCCTTTCCAAAACCTCATCATTGCTCACATGCTCGGTCCACGATATCCGCAGCATCCTTCTGTAGAACCTCATTTCAGCAGCTTCAAGCTTTCCCTTTATCTTTTATGATATTGTCCAGCATTCACTGCTGTATTGAAGAACTGACATCACATAGCAATCGAGCACTCACTTCTTTGTTTCTAGTGAAAATTTCCTGTGTCTTAATACTTTACTCAGCTTCTGGAACGCGTCTTTCGCCATGCCAATTCGCCTTTGGATCTCTGTGTCGCACTTTCCGTCTTTTGTTAGAACACTTCCGAGGTATTTAAAGTTTTGTATCTGCTTGATTTTAGTATCCTCCACCTGTATTTGGAATATGGGGCTGCTCTCTTTGCTGATGACCATGCATTCGTTTTTCTTGCAGTTTATTTGTAGTCTTTTCTTGTCATTCTCTACAACTAACTTCTGTAGGAGGTCTTGTATTTTCCTTTTGGTGTCTGCTATCAGCACTGTATCATCTGCGTACTTTATGTTGTTTAAATTGTGGCCTCCGATGATAAAACTCAAAATATTTTCGCTGTACAAGTTGAATAGAACCGGTGAAAAGACACATCCTTGTCTTACGCCCCTTTCTATCTTTGTATATCTGCTGAATTCGTTTCCTGTCCGTATGCAGGCGGTTTGCTGCCAGTAGAGATTCTTGATTACTCCTAGGTCTTTCCCAAATATGTCGAGGCTGCCGAGCATCTCCATCAATCTTTTGTAGCGTATTTTGTCCAATGCTTTTGCATAATCGCCAAAACATAGGTACACGTCCTTCTTCACTTGTATAGTACTTTAAGAGAGCATCCTAACCATAAACATGGTGTTCCGTGTTTCAGTGTTTTTGACGAACCCACGCTCTTCTCGTCTTATTTCTGGCCTGATTCTGTTTCTCGCTCTATTCATTAGTTTTATTATATGGCTCAGTAAACTAATGATTCTGTGGTTTTCGCACTCGTTTGCACCAGGCATCTTAGGCAGTACTATGAAGATTGACTTGCTCAGGCCATCTGCTATTACAACATTTGACGATTTTATGTTAATAAATGACATTATTGCAATTTCTGATTTTTTTTAAAATCATATCACCCCAAGCAAGGCGATAACGCCACTGATGCGCAGGGGACTACGTAAGGGTAAAAAGAATAGAAAAGAGAAAGCCGGAAACCACACCCTAAACAGGGAACAAGGGATGAGCCTCTTCACCTGTTCAATAGACGCGGGTGGAGTGTGAACCGGGCGATAGTTTAGTCTATCTACTCCAATTGAAAAAAAAAAAAAAGAAAAGAGTGAAAAGATTGGAAAAGAGAAAACCGGAAACTGCATCCTAAACAGGGAACAAGGAATGAGCCTCTTCACCTGTTCAATAGATGTGGGTAGAGTATGAACCGGGCGATAGTTTAGTCTATCTACTCCAATTAAATGCACAGGATAAAGGAAAAAAGACCCTGCAAATGTAGAGTTGACCTTCTTCTTCATGTTTCCCTTCAGTACGTACGCGATTATGGACTTCCATTTAGCTCTGTCTCTTGTTGCTCTCAGTAAATTTTCTCTTGGTATCTCTTCCAAGCCCCGCTCCGTCAACCATTTGCCCAGACCTAACAAGTACGTCTCGCGCTGCTTTCTCTTGTCTCTTCTTCCATTTATCCGACCTGTGCGTTCTTCAAGACCTCCTTCCTCATTACTCGTCCCAGGAAACTAATTTCTCTCTTCCTGATATTTCGTATTAGTTTTCTTCTCGTTTGCATCCTTTCCAACAACTCATCGTTGCACACGTGCTCAGTCCATGGTATCCTCAGCATCTTTCTGTAAAACCACATTCCTGCCAACTCAAGATATCTTTGATGAGATCGCCCATCATTCATTTCCATACAGCAGGACAGGTATCACATAGCAATCCAGCATTCTTTTCTTTGTTTTTAATGAGATTATCTTGTCTTTCCGTACTCTGGTTATTTTCTGAAATGCATCTTTGGTCATGCCAATGCGTCTGGGCATAAAACTGAATTCTGCATTCTCCTTGAAATATTAGAACCCTGTCGCTACACAGTCGCTACACAGTCACTATCTCAAAGGCAAAAGTTCAAATAAACCCCATTCTTCAGTCACACCAATACAGGCAGCTAAGTTAAGACGTGTTCTCCCTTCTGCAGTCTATTTTCTCAGACACGGCGTCTCAAGACTTTCACTATTCTATCGCTATGTTCATGGCAAATGTTCAGATGAGCTCTATTCTTTATTCAAGATATGCCATGTTGCTTCTACAGAGTCGAATCACCCTCTTTTTCATCCGTGTTCTAAATGTAAGAAAATAGTTCTCCCCCTCTTACTCAAGCAACATCAATGAATAAATTTGTAAATTGATTGTCTCTTGTGCCTTCTCAGTCAGTTAAAGTGACATACGTGATACACGCTTGGGCGATCATGTCTCGAAAGAGACATGACTGACTGGGCAGAAGATTATCCCGCAGTAGGTTGCCATTGCTTTCTGCGGTAGACTGGTTGCCTGTACCAAGGCTATAGAACCCAATCTGTCCTATTATTTGATTCATAGCTAGAGAGGGAAGAGATGTATTATATTATTAAGTAGTAATTAGTGGGAGATCAGTTTATTACTTTATAACAATAGAAAACCAATCCCCCACTTTATGACCAGTAGAAGCTTTAATTGTTTTTAACTATTGTGTTCAATCAGTCAGTTAAGTGCCATACGTGATACACGCTTGGGGGATCATGTCTCGAAAGAGACATGACTGACTGGGCAGAAGATTATCCCGCAGTAGGTTGCCATTGCTTTCTGCGGTAGACTGGTTGCCGACCAAGGCTATAGAACCCAATCTGTCCTGCTATTTAACCCGTAACTGGAAGGAAGAGACGGATTAATACCTTTCCCAAGGGTATTTGCGCGTAATTGAATACAATGGATTCAACTGGAATTCGAACTCGGCTCCCCGGTTTCTCGTTCCGAGCCGATATCCACTGTACCACAATAAATTAATAAGAGAAAATAACTTATATTCTTCTTTTCCCTCCACATTCCCTTCAATCCTTATCACACACCTCCTTCAGTGTTACTATTTTGAGTGTAAGTCTCTACCTTGATTGGCTCTGGAGGCTTGTATTAAGAATATAGATTTTAAAGGTAAAAAAAAATGAAACAAGAAAGTATAAAAACAAAAAAATGCGTAAAGGAAAAAAGCAAAAAATTTCGCTAGAATCAAAGAAGAGTAGTGAATTGTTACGTAGGTCCTCCTATATGGCAGCAAATGCTTGACAATCTTCTCCTATTGCTGCACACCACTGAAAATGACCTAATTTGAAAAGAAAATATAAATCGATTACACCCTGTCAATCCAGTGGTTTGAAAACAGACCGTATGGTAAAAGAAAGAAAACAAAAGCAGTTGTTTCAATTAATTTGCAGAAAGGTGTAATTGAGGGAGAAACTGCATGATTTCGTTCCTGTAAAAATCAGTTTTCATATATCTGGCATTTTAAAATTTCTATCATTCGCAGAAAATCTCGATTTAAAATTTTCAATTTTTCAATATTTAGTAGTTCTTGGAAATCTGCATAGAAAATTTCGGCATTTTTTAAGCTTGTGTTTTTCGTGTAAAAACTGTATTCCAAATTCCAACATTTTCCAAAATTCTGTCGTTCATGGCAAATCTGCATTTTTCCTTCTGGTCTTCTCAAACGTCTATCGTTTGTAGAAAAATTGCATTCAAAATTATGGCATTCTTCAATATTCTATAATACGTAAATTCTTCAACATTCAAAATTCCGATTTATATCAAAATAATTTCGAATTCCGGTATTTTTCAAAATGATTTCGTTCCTGTAAAAATCTGTTTTCATATATCTGGCATTTTCAAATTTCTATCATTCGTAGAAAATGTCAATTTAAAATTTTCAATTTTTCAATATTTAGTAATTCTTGGAAATCTGCATACAAATTTTCGGTATTTTTATATTGTGCCATTCGTGAAAAATCTGTATGTAAAATTCCTGTAAGAGATTTAACGAGCGAGTATGAAAAAAAAAGCACGCATGCATATGAAATTTCTGTCTTGCTAACTACTTATCTATATATACACGATACTTTTGCAACCGGAAAGACAAACGGATCTCGACATATAAAATCACAAGTTTATTCGCCTGAAGAGAGTCAACTTTGGACTCGAAACACGTGTAGCGAGAAAAAATACCGTTATGGACGCTAAATATATCACACAAAAAAACAAGTAATATGAATAATAATAATAACAATAAATCTACATTTTAAACAAAATGTTCTTGGTTTTTAACACTTTTTTCTTATATATATATATATACATTGTGAGAAAATGATAGAATACGTAGATTTTAAACCCACTGTTCAAGCATTTACTTTTATAAAGAGTGCTCGAACAAAGTAGCTTAATATTGTACAATACTAAACTATATATATATATATATATATATATATACTATGATACAATAATAATACAAAATATACAATACAATATACAAAACTACATTTATATATATATATATATATATAGAGAGAGAGAGAGAGAGAGAAAGAGAAAGAGAGAGAGTGTGTGTGTATTGAGGCAGCAGGTAATTATCTAAACATATATTGTTAAATATAATAGACACTGAATGTCTATTATGCTTAATCATGCGCCATTCTAAACATTGTATTTTCACTTTAATTTCTGGAGGAAATAAGCACAAAAATTGTCCAACATTTGGATACCTTTTGATTACGCTGGTTCTAAGCTTTCAGCTCACATGAGCCATCTTCAGAGAGGTTACAGGGACGTTAACATAACGACATCCACCATCAAATATGATATATTTGTGCTGACATAAAACATTGCTATGCGACGATAACAGACATGCCTTGTCTGTTATATCTAACAATATATATATATATCTAAACTTATTTATAAATGGAACTTTGTCTGCGTGTGTGTCTGTGTGTGTATATCCGTTACCTATAGACTCCGAAACGACTGAACTGATTTTCTTGAAAATTTACACAGTTGTGCTATAAGCATATGCGAGTGTTCTTAGCTAGGTTTTGTGTCGAGGTACCTCCGATAAATATCGAAAATCGAAAATCGAAAAAATCGGGTTATAGAAGGAGCGATCCGATTTTACTCAAATTTGATACACTCATAGACAAAGACATAAGAAACGATATTCAGAAGTTTCAAGGTTGCAGTTCTTACAATAGTGCAGAAAATCGATAATATATATATATATATATATATATATATATATATATATATATAAGGGAAGATGTTTGTCTTTGTGTCTGTTTATCTGTCTGTATGTCCTTTATACAAATCCACAATTTTCATCCGATTCTCAGCAAACTTCATACAAATATTCTTTAAGCTGAGTCTAAGCTCCAGGACCATGGATTAGTTTTAAAACTTTCGTTACACCCGAGCAACGCCGGGCTATGCTGCTAGTATACACACATATATAAATATATATAAGTGATAGTTAATGAACAGATTGAGATAGATATATAGATAGGTAAATAGATAAATAGACATGGACAGACTAAAATAGATAGATAGATAGATAGATAGATATGGACAGACTTGTATATAGATATATATATATATATAGAGAGAGAGAGAGAGACATGAACAGACTGATAGATGCATGTATATGGACAGATTGATGATAGATGAATGATTAATCTTCTGTTAGACGTGGCGAATGATTCTTGATCATTTCCATTTGTAAGACATTCATTGCCTTACGAAAAAAACCCACTGTTCTCTTTTCATCTTCCTTTGACCCCGACAAAAAGAAGCTATTTCCGTTCCCAGTGGGGTAAATTTTTTAACAGTTTTTAAGATTTAGCCATAAAACCACAAGGGGGCTGTATTTGGATGCATCAGCTGAGCATATGGGCGATTAAGGGTCGAACGAGTTTTCTTACTTTCCAGAATATCTACCTACCTACATATATATATATATATATATATATATATATATATATATATATATATATATATATAAACTTATTTATGAATGGAACTTTGTGTGTGCGTGTGTCTCTGTGTGTATGTTTCCTTTACCTATAGACTCCGAAACGGCTGAACCGATTTTCTTGAAAATTTGCACAGTTGCACTATAAGCATCTGCCAGTGTTCTTAGATAGGTTTTGCATCGAGGTAGCCCAGATAAATATAGAAAATCGATAATCTAAAAAATCGGGTTATAGAAGGAGTTGTCCGATTTTAATCAAATTTGATGCACTCATAGACAAAGATATAAGAAACGATATTCAGAAGTTTCAAGGTTGCAGTTCTTACAATAGTGCAGAAAATCGATAATATATATATATATATATATATATATATATATATATATATATATATATATATATAAAAGGCAAGATGTTTGTGTGTGCGTCTTTTTATCTGCCTGTGTGTCTGTATCTTTTTTCAATCCTTTTATTTTAGTTTTTGCTTTGGGTTTAGCTCTAAGTAGGTATAATTGTAGTTCTTAGTCTCCGCCATGATACCATTTACTCAGAGGACTTATCTAACCTTCAAAATTTAGTTTACGACGAAAAAAACTTAATTGATATCAATACCAGGAAATCAAAATTTGACTTACCTTTATTCATTTTTCTTTCAGTCTACGGTTTCGCTTTAACTGGAAACAGCTATTGCTTTTTAGTCTTTTGTGCCAACGTCCAAAGAGTCTGAGCTCCAGGACCATGGATTAGTTTTAAAGCTTTCTTTACACCCGAGCAACGGTGGGCTATACTGCTGGCATATATATACTAGCAGTTTAGCCCGGTTTCTCTCCAGTAGTTTAAGGAATAATAAGAATAAAAAACATATGATGAATTTACATGGTAAATACTTACATAACGTCCACCCTCGTCACTTTTATAGATATAGATAACAATGTAGAATGTCTCTATTGGATTCGGATGGGAGAGGAGGGGCAACATATATAGATATACATAATATATAGTATGGTGATCGATTCTGTATTATAATCAATGCATAAACTGATCCCTGACTTTGTAGGGAGATAATATGTATATTTTTACCCCTAATTTTGGCTTTCTGAAAAATGTTCAAGGTGTCATTAGCGTTCTAAATTTTTGATCTCCATCTGAGCGCAACTTCCGTCGAGCTAGACCGCAAAATGGAGACGCTAAGTCGAATCTATCAAACAAATAAACTAATGTCCACCTTCGTTACTTTTATAGATATAGATAACAAGGTAGAATATCTCTATTGGATTAGGGTCTGAGGTGGAGGGGGCAACACATATAAAATATAATATATATATATAAAATATTGATGATATAAAGTGGGATGATCGATTCTCTCTCTCTCTCTCTCTCTCTCTCTATATATATATATATATATATATATATATATATATAAATTAGAGAAAATTTTCAAAATTCAAAGGTGTTGGATATACATTTCGACATAGTATCTCTAATAGAGACTCTACGTCACGTCAGCGACATTGTTTTTTTCAAAATCGCGAAGACCCTGGGGTAGAGTGTGGAGTGACGTGACGTAGAGTCTCTATTAGAGATACCATGTCGAAATGTACATCCGACACCTTTGAATTTTGAAAATTTTCTCTAATTTATATTGGCTCTGTATTCTTAATACATTGAGCCCCCTGCCTGCATCACTTTTTAATGTTAAAATTTTTTTAATATTAATTAGGATCAGGTTCTTGGAATTTACCTTCCTACTCTTCCACTTCGGATTAAAGAAAAACAATATATATATATATATATATATATATATATATATATATATATATATAGATTACGGAAATTAACGAAGATTAACGAAACTTGGGTATAAACAACCGACAATTTGAAATTATATATATATATATATATATATATGAACTTATTACTGCAAACAATGGTGAAATAGGATCCTATAAACTTCAAAAGATTGTAGGTGAATATCAGCCTGGCTACCTTTATGGAAATATAAATATCCATGAAAAAGACCATCCCCTCTGACCTATCAATTTACAAATACCCACACCTTTCCAAAATACATAACAAACTAATTACTCCCTACCTTTCAAATAAATATGGTATTAACTCCACGAATGCATTTATACAAATTCTCCATTCCGTAAAACCTATCAAACAAAAAATTGCATCTTTGGATGTTCAAAATTATTCACTTATGTTCCTGTCCATGAAACGATGGACATCATTATCCGTGATGTATACAATCATGCTACTCTCCCACCAATCAATATTAAACCCACTGTTTTAAAAAATATTTTTAGCATACCCCATTCAATTACCCTTTTCATGACCCCCTGGGTAATATTTATACTCGAATGGATGGCATTGCGATGGGATCTCCTTTCGGTCCCCTCTTTTCTAATTATTATATGGCACATTTAGAAAATAAAATACTTAATGACACTATTAACCGCCTATATATATGTAAGATACATAGATGACATTTTCATTTTAGCTATAAATATTGATCAAATTACACAACTTAAAAACAAATTTGAAAGTCACTCCGTCCTCAACTTTACATTAAAACATAATATTATTTAAAAAAATCCATTACTTGCTTTATTTACTGATTTTAGCACACATAGATTTAATACTCCTTTGTATAGAAAACCCACTAGCATAAATTCGTCGTGTCTTCTTAATTATAATAGTGAATGCCCCAACGATATATGTTAGCTGTTATAAAAACTTAATTCAACGCACACAAATATCTTCTTCCAAATCCATATTCTATAAAGTATAACTCAACATTAAAAAAACACTTGTTAAGAATGGATTTCCTAACTCTGTCATTGATCAACAAATTAAAATGTATCTCAACAAACTTAATAATACCTCTAACAATATTCATAATATTAATAATAAAAGTGTACATCAAAATATACATAAAACTATTAACTTATACTATTGCACCCATTAAAAACATAATGAAACAATACTCAAAAATATAATACGTAAAAATAATGCTAAACCAATAAATAATAATAATAAAATTAAGCTCATCGTATATTAAACAATATAATTATCAATTAAAAATTTTATAAATTAACACTCTAGGGCCATTCGTATCATATTAGTGGGGGATCTGTTTATTACTTCATAACAATATAGAACTGATCCCCCACTTTATGCCCAGTAGAAGCCTTAACCCTCTAGGGCCATTCGTATCATATTTGATACAGTATGAAAACAAGCCTTGAAAGAAATATTTTCCTGAAAATTTTTTTAAGAGAAATATTTTATAAATTTCAAATGAAAGCAGTACTGACTGCTCAGTCAATGAATACCAAATGTTTCCTTATAGAGAAATACCAAATGTTTCCTTATAGGGAAACACTGTATCAAATATGATACGTATGGCCCTAGAGAGTTAAACAATTGACATTACAGTCTCTAATAACCCGACACCCACACAACTAAATCCTCTACAGAAAACCAATATAGTGTATCCATTTACATGCCCGTTGAGAGATTGTATCTCTCGTACTAATACTAAACTCATTACATATATTGGTTTGACTACAACCACGCTCTCCAGTAGACTTACCTGCCAGCTTTCTAATCAGAGTTCAATTAAACAACATTTCTTAGAAAAACATAGCCATGTAGGTAACATTAGATATATTTTAGTCGAAAACACAATAATACCCACATATACACACAGTTAAAAAAAACTTTCAGATATTGGTCACAACATATTACATTGCATTTAGACATCTGGTTCTGTTAACATTTCGGTCTCTCACGCGGTTTGACATCATAGAACCGCATTACAAATTTACGAATTGTGTCTGTTTATTCGGTGACTGTTATAGCTACAAAGCAATGTTTTATGTTAACAAAAGATAAAATCATCTATGTTAATCATCTGTAATCTCTCTGAAGATGGCTCATATGAGCCGAAAGGTTAGAACTAGCATAATAAAATATCCAAATGGGGGGTGATTTGACTTTGGGCGGATATATAATGGGTATTCATTGGGTTTTATGTATGGTATTTCACCATTTAATTTTCATTTCAACTTATCACCTGATGAGAAGCGCACGTAGCAGCTTCGAAGCGCGAAAATTTTTGTGTAGTGATATTATGAATTTATAAACCATTGTAACAACAATTACAATCTCCCATATTCTTACTTTCCTGACGGCTACAACCTCCAGAAATTTAAATGCAAAGTCAATACTAATCTACTAACCACTGGACTCTAGCTCTCTCCACACCCCTGTATAATCTTCACTTTCTCTCCGCCTATGTATCTGTCATCGCACCTGCTTTCTCAGCTTTCTATTGTTCCTTTCTAACTAGTTTGTACTCCTCACTCTTTTCTAATTAACCTTTTTACAGTTATGTAGCCCCCGCTCATCAGTGGCATTTCTGCCTTGCTCGGGGTGAAATGATTAAAAAAATATATAAGCATTTCTTTAAAATTAAGAGGAAAACAAGTAAAAAGATCTAAAAACAGAGACATTGGCATTATCTCAGTTAGGAATCTAGACCAGTGGCGAAGAGGTTATCTTTCTTGGATGGTGACCATAAAGGCATTACACGTCCACTCAAAAGTTCATGGATACGTATATACGTGTAACCTTACATATTACCACATCCACCTGCTCAGGCCCTTCAAATATGTTATCCGCTGCTTTCCTCTGTCTCTTCTTTCCCTGTCAGTATCAGGTTCTCCAAGCCCTCCTTCCTCATTGCATCACCCAGGAACTTCAATTGTCTTTTCCTGATGCTCAATATTAATTTCCTTTTCGTTTCCATTCTTTCCAACACCTCTTCATTGCTCACATGCTCGGTCCACGATATCCGCAGCATCCTTCTGTAGAACCACATTCAGCTGCTTCAAGTTTTTCATTCATCGTTGTTGATATTGTCCAACATTCATTGTCATATTGAAGAACTGACATCACATAGCAATCTAGTACTCTCTTCTTTGTTTCTAGTGAATGTTTCCTGTGTCTTAATACTTTACTCAGCTTCTGGAACGCGTCTTTCGCCATGCCAATTCGCCTTCGGATCTCTGTGTCGCACTTTCCATCTTCAGTTAGAACACTTCCTAGATATTTAAATGTTTGTACCTGCTTGATTTTAAAATCACCAATTTGGAAATTTAGGCTGTTTTTATCTCATCTAAACTTATTTATAAATAGAACTTTTTCTCTGTGTGTGTGTCTCTATCTGTGTGTGTGTGTGTGTGTCCGTTACCTATAGACGACGAAACGGCTGAACCGATTTTCTTGAAAATTTACACAGTTGTACTATAATCGTCTGCGAATATTCTTAGCTAGGTTTTGTGCCGAGGTACCCCCGATAAATAACGAAAATCGATAATCGAAAAAATCGGGTTATAGAAGGAGAATTCCGATTTTAATCAAATTTGATACACTCATAGACAAAGACATAAGAAACGATATTCAGAAGTTTCAAGGTTGCAGTTCTTACAATAGTGCAGAAAATCGATAATATATATATATATATATATATATATATATATATATATATATATATAAAATAAAATCAGCCTTTTTATTTTAGTTTTTGCTTCGGGTTTGGCTCTAAGTAGGTATAATTGTAGTTCTTAATCTCAGCCATGATACCATTTACTCAGAGGACTTATTTAGCCTTCAAAATTCAGTTTACGACGAAAAACCTTATTTGATATCGATACCAGGAAATCAAAATTTGACTTACATCCATTCATTTTTCTTTCAGTCTACGGTTTCGCTTTCACTGGAAACAACCATTGCTTTTTAGTCTTTTGTGCCAACGTCCAAAGAATCTGAGCTCCAGTACCATGGATTAGTTTTAAAGCTTTCATTACACCCGAGCAACTCCGGGCTATTCTGCTAGTATACGTATATATATAAACAACTTTTTAACTTATATCTATTAATTCATTATCTCTGCTCTTTGTCGCTTTTTTTATTTTGTACTTGCTTATAAAAGCTAATCCGCGTTTGGATAAAAACAATATAAGCTTGTATACACAGACATGTCCACTCTTCACCACCAAACGTTGTGATATGTTTCACATTTCATACATCTTAACAAACGTTACATATATATACCGGCATATATCATTCGAATCTTGATATCAACCTTTACATATATGAGTAAACTGGTCAATACATGAAAGTATAATTAATTCAAATGGGTACAATCGACTACATTCAAGATTAACAGAACGTTCATATAATCAGATGCTCTCATATACACGAAAAATATATACATAGGTGCACTTTTATGCTTACGGCATATCACGTTGGATACAGCGGTTCTCGTTCGATTACCGAAGGTAAGCAACGTGAGCCTGATCAGTACTTAGATGGGTGACCGCTTGGGGAAGACCAGGCGCTATAATCGTTCAATGTATGTTGTGGTTCAATGGATGTCGGCTTAGAAAGAGAAATCGGTGAGCCGAGTTCGAATTCCACTTGAGTACCCTGCATTCAATTAAGCACTGGTACCCTTGGAAAAGGTATTAATCCATAACTTCCCTCAAGTTATGGGTTAAATAACGGGATGGGGCCTGGAGGCAACCCATCCAATGTTGGTGTCACAATAAAAACACCCTTGGTAGCCCTGGCGAAGCATCAAGTATTCAGCTATTTGACAAGATTATGAATTTCGCTATGAACTGAGTTCTATCTCGGCCAAGGCCGCAAGACGATGACGACGCACTTTTATACATGAAATATACTTATAATTAGGTGCACCCATATGCGCACAATAATGCATATAATTACACTTGGGAACATGTACATAATTAGGTCTACCCTTATACACGTAAAACCTATATATAACCTTACAGATAGGTGCGCACTTATACTTATTGAAATAATTATAGTAAAAACCATTTCAAATAACACAGTGCAAGATAGGACATTTTCAACTTCGTACATCAATAATATGAAGTCATTGCATACATATACTGGCATGTCTACCCATTTTCACTTCTTCAGTCTGTAAAATTCTCCAATGAATGATCAACGTAAGATATGATTTAATCGGCAAGTGTGTCGGAACGGGATAATTCTAAGATTCTATGTGTAAGATAGGTTAAATTTACTTTTATGACGGCATTTGAAAATTATTCCATTTCTTTGATTTAATAATTGGCTAGTTTCTGTGGGTTTGATAATTCTAACCTTTTCGTCTAAGCATAAATTGCACCTGCTTCTGATGCTGTTAAGGGTTTGAGATTTCCCTATAATCTTCCATTCAATCTGTGGGGAGAGAATTTTGTCTTAATTCCCAGAAATGTTTTGAGAGAGCGGTTTGTTATTTTAGGTGGGGTTTAGACAAGGATTCCTTATGATTATATAAGCGTTGTTTCCATGGACCGGCGGAAATTCCTATATATACGTTTTTCTCGATTCTGTGTTCAGTAAGATAAATGGTTGCTTGGTATATTACCTTTTTGCATTTACATATATCCCCAACTGGGCATTTAGAGGGAGTTGCATTATCTGTTTTTTGATTGCTATAATTTTTTTATTGCGTGAATTGATGATGTTATTAATATTGCTAGTGTAAGAATAACTAATTTATAATGTCTTCCTATTGAAAACCTTACTGAGTGGGTTGTTCTTCTTAAAGTCTTTTTCGACAACAGGACTGTCTGTGGATGACTATATATATATATATATATATATATATATATATATATATATATAGTCGCATCGTGCATTCAGTAATAAATTAGAACACTCTAACTACTGGCGTATTTTTACATGGTATATCACACGCTAAAATCTGCCTCCTTCAACTGAGAAACCCAAGCTCAGAGGTAGAATCGTCGACTGACTCCAAATCTGTCGGGTTTCAATCTTGGGGAAAAAGCAATCGGATGTCTAACCGTACTGATGAACTGTGATACAGCAAAACAGATCTGTCTGCCGATGACTATATATATATAGACAGAAAATCTATGCAAGAGCCAACAAACCTACCTAGGTTTCACCCTTGGCCCCAATTTACCCTGACGAGCTGAAGGGTGAAACCTAGGTAGGTTCGTTGTCTCTTGCATAGATTTTCTGTCTTTGTTGCTCTACTTTCGTATTGAGCGCTTTAGTGTTAGGATTTTCGTTTTTTTGTCTTTCCTACGAGTATTTGACTTTTTCTTCATGTCCTTCGTTTGTTCCTTTTTTTACTTCCTCTACTTTTCCCTCCGAGTTCGTCCTTGGTGGGTTATTCAAGACGATATAAATTATAGTATAACTATTACTAGTATTAACAGAATTATTTCTGTTACTATTAATATTGTTATAATTACCATATATATATATATATATATATATATATATATAACTACTCCTGCAGCTTCCTCTCTCGCACTTCCCGCCTGTGGAACTCACTCCCGTATTCTTGCTTTCCTGACGGCTATGACCTCCAGAATACTCACCTACTAACCACTGGACACTAGCTCTCTCCACTCCCCTGTATAATCTTCACGTTCTCTCCGCCCATGTATCTGTCATTGCACCTGCTTTCTCAGCTTTCTATTGTTCCTTTCTAACTAGCTTGTACTCCTCACTCTTTTCTAATTAATCTTTTTACATTTATGTAACCCCCTGCACATCAGTGGCGTTTCTGCCTTGCTCGGGGTGAAATGATTAAAAAAAAAAATAAAAAAAAATAAGAAAATGAAAGAACATACAGATTATAACCCACTGTTCATGCAATTAATTTTATGAAGAATGCCCAACATTGTAATTTTATTACAATGGTTTATAGAAACATTACATCACTACACAAAAATGTTCATATTTCAGAACAATACTGTTATTCGTCAGGTGATATTTTAAAATAAATGGTGAACTTGATTTATTTAGAAAAAATGATGAATTCATGTTTATTTAGAAAATTAAAAAGTGGTATGCGAGGTGTGTCAATATTGCTCAACCAAAAAGAAGAATTAGGTTGAAATGTGGCGTTGAAAAATTAGGTTGCGAAAGGGAACAAAGTATCATGATATCAAGACATGACACTTTTTAATTTTTGTCTGGGTAAGATACATATTGTGAACATACATTATTTAAATGGGTAGACAATAATTTTTAACAGCAGGTTAGATTTTTTTTAATTTGATTTATTCTACCTCATCAGTTGGATTGTTTTGTTTAGAATTAGAATTAAGCAATTATTTAAATCCCTAGAAAATTTGGTTTTATTATCTGTCTTTAATCTATAAAACTCTATCAATGCTAATTAATAACCCCAATGAAATTCTATTAACGGATCACTGAAGGTATTAAAGATCTCCAACCAAAAACGGGTGGAACTGAAAATTAAACAATTATAAGCCAATAACATGTCTGTCCACTACTTATAATTTGGTCACATCTGTCCTGACGAACTGTACTTACTCATTTCTTGAAGAAAATATTCTTCCCCTGGCACAGAAGGGATGTCGAAGAAGTTTATATGACTGCAAATATCAACTACTCAAAAATAAAATGACCCTGTAAAATTGCAGCAAATGGTAGAAATCTCAGCTTGGATAGATTACCGTGGAGCCTTTGATTGTGTGTTACACTCTTGAATTCTTAAGACTTTGGGAATGTATAAAGTCTCCTCGTTGATGGCAAATTTCCTTAAATACAGCATGGAATTTTGGAAAACAACGTTATACCTAAATCACACAGAATGCCCTAAAACACATTTTTTTATATATCCGACTATGAATCTTTCAATAAGACTCCTGACGCCCCTTCTGTTCTGTCTGCCCGCAATTCCCTTTCACATGAACTAAGCATTAACAACTATGGATACAAAGAAAAAAGAAAGTGTTTAATTACCTATTTTACATGGATGATATCACACGCTTTGCCAAAGATGAAAGCCAATTAAAGGTCGTTCTTAGTACGACATCGATACGGAGTTTAGTTTAGATAAATGTGCAAAAGTAACATTCATGAAAGTGAGAATTACAGGAAATTAACACATCGCTCAATAAATGATATCACACGCTTTGCCAAAGATGAAAGCCAATTAAAGGTCATTCTTAGTACGACATCGATACGGAGTTTAGTTTAGATAAATGTGCAAAAGTAACATTCATGAAAGTGAGAATTACAGGAAATTAACACATCGCTCAATAAATGATATCACACGCTTTGCCAAAGATGAAAGCCAATTAAAGGTCGTTCTTAGTACGACATCGATACGGAGTTTAGTTTAGATAAATGTGCAAAAGTAACATTCATGAAAGTGAGAATTACAGGAAATTAACACATCGCTCAATAAATGATATCACACGCTTTGCCAAAGATGAAAGCCAATTAAAGGTCGTTCTTAGTACGACATCGATACGGAGTTTAGTTTAGATAAATGTGCAAAAGTAACATTCATGAAAGTGAGAATTACAGGAAATTAACACATCGCTCAATAAATGATATCACACGCTTTGCCAAAGATGAAAGCCAATTAAAGGTCGTTCTTAGTACGACATCGATACGGAGTTTAGTTTAGATAAATGTGCAAAAGTAACATTCATGAAAGTGAGAATTACAGGAAATTAACACATCGCTCAATAAATGATATCACACGCTTTGCCAAAGATGAAAGCCAATTAAAGGTCGTTCTTAGTACGACATCGATACGGACTTTAGTTTAGATAAATGTGCAAAAGTAACATTCATGAAAGTGAGAATTACAGGAAATTAACACATCGCTCAATAAATGATATCACACGCTTTGCCAAAGATGAAAGCCAATTAAAGGTCGTTCTTAGTACGACATCGATACGGAGTTTAGTTTAGATAAATGTGCAAAAGTAACATTCATGAAAGTGAGAATTATAGGAAATTAACACATCGCTCAATAAATGATATCACACGCTTTGCCAAAGATGAAAGCCAATTAAAGGTCGTTCTTAGTACGACATCGATACGGAGTTTAGTTTAGATAAATGTGCAAAAGTAACATTCATGAAAGTGAGAATTACAGGAAATTAACACATCGCTCAGTAAATGATATCACACGCTTTGCCAAAGATGATAGCTAATTAAAGGTCGTTCTTAGTACGACATCGATACGGAGTTTAGTTTAGATAAATGTGCAAAAGTAACATTCATGAAAGTGAGAATTACAGGAAATTAACACATCGCTCAATAAATGATATCACACGCTTTGCCAAAGATGAAAGCCAATTAAAGGTCGTTCTTAGTACGACATCGATACGGAGTTTAGTTTAGATAAATGTGCAAAAGTAACATTCATGAAAGTGAGAATTATAGGAAATTAACACATCGCTCAATAAATGATATCACACGCTTTGCCAAAGATGAAAGCCAATTAAAGGTCGTTCTTAGTACGACATCGATACGGAGTTTAGTTTAGATAAATGTGCAAAAGTAACATTCATGAAAGTGAGAATTACAGGAAATTAACACATCGCTCAATAAATGAGGCAAAAAAACAATAACGTTAAGCGAAATTCGACTTTATTTCTCAACATAATCTCCTTCTAGGATGATACACCGATTTCAACGCTTCTTTTACAATACGATACCATTTTTTGTAGAAAAATACGCCTCAGTTTCCAGTATCACTTTTTCACTGGAGCCAAATCTTTTTTCCTGGAGAATTTCTTTGAGGTCTGCAAAAGCCGGTAGTCGCTGGGGGCTAGATATGGAGAATAGGATGGATGCGGAAGCAATTCGTAGTGCAATTCATGTAGTTTTGCTATCATTGCGATCGATTTGTGATACGGTACGTTGTCTTGGTGAAAGATCACTTTTTTCTTTTTCATTTGTGGCCGTTTTTGTCGATTTCTCACCAATAATACTATATAATATTTGCTATTGATGGTTCCTCCTTTCTCAAAGTAATCGATGAACATTTTGTTCATCCAAAAATACGGACGAAAATACGGACCGCAAAACCTTGCTTACTGATATTTGTGTTTTTGGTCGGTTTGGATGGCTGTCACCTACTGCTTTCCACTCATCTGATAACCGATTTGACTCCGGAGAGAAGTGCTGGATCCATGTTTTATCCATTGTCACACATTTATGCAAAATCTATTTCTTGTTGAGTTGAAACAGTTGCAAACGACGCTTTGAATCGGCGACGCGTTGACGTTTTTGATCGACAGTAAGAAAACACAGCACCCACTTTGAACCCAGCTATTTCATTGACAAATGTTCATGCAAAATAGTGAATACACTGCCATCTGATATGTTCAACTCCTCTGCTATCTCACCCAACTTCAGTTTACGATCGGCCGAAAAGAGTGTGGATTATTTTGGTGTTTTCCGCGACAACTGCCGATTTTAGGCGACCTGGGCGTTCAACATCATTTGTGTCCGTACGACCGCGTTTAAAGTTTGCATACCACCACTTAACCGTTGTTTCCGACGGATCAGAGCCCGAATTACTAATCAAGCCATTGCTTTGCTTGAACAGTATTTTTTTCATCAGAAAGCAATACTTTATCAATACACAAAATGTGCCCTGTCTCTTGAGGACGTAGGCGACTATGGCTTTCTACGTTTCCCTCTCTCTATATATAAAAACAAGATATTTGTGTGTATGTGTGTGTGTCTGTCTGTATATATGTCCTTTATACAAATCCACAATGTTTATCTGATTCTCACCGAATTTCACAAAAATATTCTTTAGGCTTCCGGTCAGGTCATGGGCTACTTATTTTTTCTGATTTCCCACCGGTATAGGAAATCGATACTCCAATATTCGATCAGGTCTGATCAAGATGAGGATTTCAGTCCTTTTATAGTGGTTCTTGCTGCAGAATTGGTAAAAGTATTGTTTTTAGTCTCAAACATTAGTAGATCTTCTCAGATTACTCATTTTCCCTGATATCAGAAATCGATACTCTCGATATCCTATCAAATCTGATCCAAAACCGATATTCAAACATCAATATGGTTCATTTTCTCCAATTTTACTTCTGATGGGTACGAAAAGTTTCCATGGACTTATTTGGGTTAGTTTATCTTTGGATGACGTATTTGACTTCGATATTGGAAATCGATACCTCGATATCCTATCGGTTCTGATCAAAATCAGATTTTCAGCCCTTTTATTTTGGTTTTTGCTTCGGGTTTGGCTCTAAGTAGGTATAATTGTAGTTCTTAGTCTCAGCCATGATACCATTTACTCAGAGGACTTATTTTGCCTTTAAAATTCAGTTTACGACGAAAAACACTTATTTGATATCCATACCAGGAAATCAAAATTTGACTTACATCCATTCATTTTTCTTTCAGTCTACGGTTTCGCTTTAACTGGAAACAACTATTGTTTTTTTTAGTCATTTGTGCTAATGTTCAAAGAGTCTGAGCTCCAGGACCATGGATTAGTTTTAAACGCCGGGCTAGACTGCTAGTTTATTACACGTGCAACATAATATTAAGCTGTTACAAAAATAATCGTCACTTGAAATGTATTTTGAAAGCCATTTAACAAAGTATACACGATATATCTTAAGTGGATTTTTGTATATATAATGATTAATGTGTGCTCTTTAATAAGGTTTAGCATTATTTTTAGACAGAAATATCCTTGAACCATAGAAACCCTTAATTCTGAACATGATAAATCATTATCTTGGGCACAGTGCTTCCCAAACGTCTGCCAATATGAACAGAGCACGGGCTAATGGGTTTACAGGTTATCAGAGAGTACGAAGGTGGTTCCAAAAATTCTGTACTGGTGATCAGGGCCGTCGCTGATGCTAAAAAACTAAAATTTATTAGTTGACAATGTGATGACGTCATCAGTGTCATTCGTTTCCAGAAACTCTGATTTTTGCGGATTTTTTCGGCTATTCCAATGGAAATTAGGCACAGAACGTGAACTAAAGCAGGAAATCGGGTTTGGACTTTCTGAGTATAATCAGTCTTTTCTCCCAAAATTAATAAATAGATTTTTACTGCGTTCATTCGGATGTTTTCTTGGTTTTTCTTTCTTTCTTTCTTTCTTTCTTTCTTTCTTTCTTTCTTTCTTTCTTCGTGAATTGTTTAGTTTGATTTCTGACGAAGACATTTTTCCTTGCCCGGATTTTCACTATGATTGCACGGATCGGCCCGGACCCGTGCCCGTGCCCGGTGTGCCCGGGAGTCTGTTAAGGCCATGCTTGAAGATGAAGAAGTTAGTGGTCGGTTCTGCAGTCTTAACAACGAATAA
This sequence comes from Ascarosepion bandense, assembly GCA_037127315.1. Lineage (NCBI taxonomy): Eukaryota > Metazoa > Mollusca > Cephalopoda > Sepiida > Sepiidae > Ascarosepion > Ascarosepion bandense. The sequence goes on along the minus strand of JBBBDQ010001616.1, from coordinate 1,153,444 downwards.
ATAATAAATAAACGCTTGGTGTCAGTACTGCAACAGTCTTACGCCATTTTCAGAGTATTAGCAAGGTTAAAAACTCGATAAACGGCTTTCTCATGGTCTCAATGAAAATCAAAAACTTAGACGTTTCGAAGTGTGCTCGATGTTCTTTCTACGTAACACCAATGATCATTTTCTTGATTGAATAGTCACGTTTGATGAAAAGTGGATCCTTTATAATAACCGTAAACGATCAGGTCAATGGCTTGGTTGTGATGAGCCCCCCAGACATTTCCCAAAGTTAATAAGATTGTGGTGATTGATAGTCTTTAATTGGTGTTATCCAATACAGCTTTCTGGAAGCCAATCAGAGCATTAATTCAGAACTTTACGGCAATCAATTGCTGAAATGCATGAACGCCTAAACAAATGAGAGCTGCATTGGTGAATTGACATGCTCTGATTCTGCTAATACCCGGCCACATGTTGCAAGAATGGCGTTCCAAAAACTCCCAGACTTGAGGTTCGTGAGCACATCTTCCAGGTTCTGAACTTTTATCCACTGATTATAATTTTTAAGCATTTCAGCACATTATAAATGGAAAACTTGTAAGTTCAAACCAGAGGTGGAATATCAGTCTTCAAAGTTTTCGTTGCATTACAGTCAATACCAACGAGTAATAATCTCGTCAGTCAATGACAAAGGTGAATAGATGCTCAAGGTTCGTATTTGGACTACTTTCAATATTTCTACAGTTGTTTAAAGAATAAAATTATGTTTGTGAAATAGGCTAATGTTTTAGTGCAGAAAGTATACGCTAAAAAGTAGGCTACTATAACATAATAGATATGTGTGTGTGTGTCCCCGTTACCTATAGACTCTGAAACGGCTAAACCAATTTTCTTGAAAATTTACAGAGTTGTACTATAAGCGTCTGCGAGTGTTCTTAGCTAGGTTTTGTGCCGAGGTACCCCCGATAAATATCGAAAATCGATAATTGAAAAAATCATATTATAGAAGGAGTGGTTTGATTTTAATCAAATTTGATACACTCAAAGACAAAGACGTAAGAAACGATATTCTGAAGTTTCAAGGTTGCAGTTCTTGCAATAGTGCAGAAAATCGATGATATATATATATCATCGATTTTCTGCACTATTGCAAGAACTGCAACCTTGAAACTATATATATATATATATATATATATATATATATATATAAAAGGCAAGATGTTTGCGTGAGTGTTTGTTTATCTGCATGTATGTCTGTATTTTTTTCAGCCGTTTTATTTTAGTTTTTGCTTCTGGTTTGGCTCTAAGTAGGTATAATTGTAGTTCTTAGTCTCAGTCATGATACTAATTACTCAGAGGACTTATTTAGCCTTCAAAATTCAGTTTACGACGAAAAAAAACTTATTTGATATCGATACCACCAAATCATGCGTGTGTGTGTGTGTGTGTGTGTGTGTGTGTGTGTGTGTGTGTGTGTGTGTGTGTGTCTATTATAACCAATCCTACATCTCCGAAACTCTTGGTCTGATTTCAACCAGAATTGGGTCACTTGTCGATCTTAACATAAACCTTTGATTTACGCAAACATATTTTTTGAATCGATTTACAGGATACTGCAGAAGTCACCGAAACACTTGGAATATATGAACTCTTCTCTTCCAAGACGACTTATGAGAATTCAACCGAAATCGGGTAACTTGTAGATCTGTAGCCGAACCTTTGATGTACACAAAAATTTTCAAATCAATGTACAGGGTTCGTCAAAAATTAGTAACAAACATATTTTCGGCTGAGTTTTTTCGCACTTTTATGCATTTCTCCAAAACGCTTCACTCACAATCAACCAACATAGAATCACTGGTAGATTAAGGTCTGATGCCTTGATATGCAAACAAAAATTTAAGTTTACACAGAGGGCGCGGCAAAAATTAATGGAAAATATTGATTTTTGCGATTATTTATTTCTCCGAAACGCTTAGTTGTATTCCAACAAAAATCGGGTTCTTCATTTTATGTCTACCTTATCATATGCCATAAAAATTTCACGTTTTCTACAAGGTGTCAACCCCTCTGACGTTGCAGGGACAATGCATCCAATTTTTCTGCACCACATTATCATCGCATCACCTTACAGGCTCCTGTAACGCCCGCCCCGTTCTTGCAATTGTACATACATCATTCCCATTTATTAGAAAAATTGTAAATGAAAATAGAATGATTCTTTTGTTAGTACTGCACAATAACATGTGCATCAAATGAATTTATAAATATGTAATAATTACCTATATTGTAGTTTTATCAATGAAAGAATGAAAAACATTTAGGGCGATTCGTACGGGATCATCTTTGCATCCTTGCCTTGTAAAATATTGCAAAGTAATAATAACAAAAAAAACATTCTATTTTCATTTAGAATTATCCACTTGGCAATAAATACTAAAAATAGTATGAAATACATCATTTCTTTTAAAAAACTGCGGTGGCCTAATAATTATGCCCCGTAGTGTGTGTATGTATATATATATGTATTTATAAAATCTACAGGGTGCGATAGGTAAATTGTCGCTATTTGCCTTTTAAACTTTTGCAAAGTAATAATAACAAAAGAACCATTCTGTTTTCATTTAGAATTATCCACTTGGCAATAAATACTAAAACTAGTATGAGATACATCATTTTTAATGGATGCTTGTATTTGTGTAGATGCTCTGTTTTTATAATTAAACAGTATATTTATTTATATCAACTGGACTGAATAATCAGTAAATTTTGTTAAGGTTATTCGGGCCAGTAGATGTTAATAAATATAATGTTTATTTTAAAAAATGTTCATCTACTCAAATATGAGTTAATACAATTCACAATGATTTTCGCAAAATTTTGTGTATATATATACACTACCAGCCATAATTATTAGGCTACCCCAGTGTTTTAAAAAGAAAATTATCTATTTCATATTACTTTTTTTTAGTATTTATTGCCAAGTGAATAATTCTAAATGAAAATAGAATGGTTCTTTTGTTAATACTTATGGCCGGTAATGTATATATATATATATATATATATATATATATATATATATATATAAAATCTACAGGGTGAGATGGGTAAATTGTCGCTATTTGCCTTGTAAAATTTTGCAAAGTAATAATAACAAAAGAACCATTCTATTTTCATTAAGAATTATCCACTTGGCAATAAATACTAAAAATAGTATGAAATACATCATTTCTTTAAAAAAAACTGGGGTGGTCTAATAATTATGGCCGTCAGTGTATATGTATGTATGTGTATCTGTGTGTGTGTATCTGTGTGTGTGTGTGTGTGTGTGTGTGTGTGTGTGTGTGTGTGTGACAAATAACAAAAGAGAACTTTCATTCTCAATGTGGTGTAGAGTTGTCGAAAATATCATCAGATTTCTTTTCTATTTTTTCTTTTTTAGAAGCCACACGTTTAAGCCATGTGCCCGTGCAACCATTATTTTGACAACTGGTTTCCATAGTAACGCAAGAAACATACAATTTTGTGAAATAGAACCAGTGACACAGGAAGAAACGTGTGCGTACGTGTGCGTCCGTTGTATTTATGTGCAGTGGCATGTGTGTGCTCGTATGCATATAACTTATTACATATAAATATGCATATAAGAATATATAAGAATAATATGCACCCATAAGAATGCACATGTTTCAACCCAAATTGGCTTACATGACGCATTGGTAGGTAAAGCTCGATGTCCGTAGGCACTAAACGAAAAACAAGTGTTTTATACGAGAAACATTTTTATATAAATATTGGCCGTTCTTTGTCAAAGCACTTAATTCAAGCGCAGATATCCCCACATAGATCTTGGATCAAAATTCGCTTAATAACCACATGTCGAGTTACAGAATTATTGACTCACTCCTGGTATATATATATATATATATATATATATATATACTTTTTAAACATATTCTGTTAAATATAAGAGACAATGAATGTCTATTATGTTTAATCATGAGCCGTTCTAAACGTTGTATTTTTGCACGATTTTATTTTGTGTTGACATAAAACTCCGTTAGGCAACGGCAATAGTTACCAAAAATAACAAACGCAGTTCGCAAATTTGTAATACGGTTCTATGACGCGGTTCTATAACAGAAATAGGGATTGTCATGCATATATATATATATATATATATATATATACACACACACACATATATATATATGCATGTATAATTTAAAATTTAGATTGTGTTTTTTTCAATTTCTGTATAAGCAGATGCACATTCAGATTAAAATTTAGATCTGTTTTCATTCGAATACTTTCGACTGCCTCAGCCAGAAAGATAGAAAAAATGTTAGCGAAGCATATATATATATATATATATATATATATATATATATATATATATATGGACAGAGTGAAAGAGATAGCGAAAGGGAGAGAGATAGAGAAAGACATATGTATGTGTTTATGTCTGAATCTGCATGTGTGTGCTTGATTATAAAAGATATTTGTACACATAATCACTCACATACATGCACACATACAAGCACACACAAACATAAAAATATATGTTCAAAGTAAACTATGCACACACACACATATATATATGTATATTTATGTTTGAGTATTATATATATATATATATATATATATATATATATACGTGTTTACAAATAAGTACATAATAGCCAGTTTATGGAAGCAGTTAAAATAAATACTTGATGTTTATTGTTTTTTAAAGGGCGTACCATGATAATGTTTTTACAACCGACATCTTTCTGGAATATTTTATGACGAGCTGAATTGGCTTAAATTATAGGAAGGCAACTCCATTTTTCTTCAGAAATTGTCTATCAGAATGAAGAATCAAGGGCGTCGACGGAAGCTGCTGACCTTGTCTTAGGCTCTCAGCTGGCAAATAACAATCTTCCTCACGTTTTTGTTTTAATTACTCTTTGAGATAATACATTGTTCGGAAAATCATGTCTCTATTTCGAGGTGAAAAGTATAAAAGAAATCAATCACTGTAATAAATTTCATTCGAATTATTTCGATTGTCTCATTCAGAAACGTAGACTAAAAAAGATGTACAGAGAGAGAGAGTTGTGTATTGTCAGAGATATTATAATGAGCAGTGCTGGATTTAGCTACCCTATCTGGACTTTTATTAACGAGAAATCGGGGAGCTGAGTTCGAATTCCAGCCGAATTCATTGCATAGACTTACGCGCAAATACCCTTGGGAAAGGTATTAATCCGTCTATTCCTTCCAGTTATGGGTTAAATAACAGGACAGATTGGGTTCTATAGCCTTGGTCGGCAACCAGTCGACCGCAGAAAGCAATGGCAACCTACTGCGGGATAATCTTCTGCCTAGTCAGTCATGCCTCTTTCGAGACATGATCGCCCAAGCGTGTATCACGTATGGCACTTAACTAATAAGTAACGCCTGCGATATAGCGTTGTAGAGAAGTAAAAGGCACAAACATTTTCTCTCTCTCTGTACTTTTCTTTTTTAGTCTAATTGGAGTAGATAGACTGAACTATCGCCTGGTTCACACTCCACCCACGTCTACTGAACAGGTGTAGAGGCTCATCCCTTGTTCCCTGTTTAGGATGTGGTTTCCGGCTTTCTCTTTTCCAAACTATTCACTCTTATGTAGCCCCCCTGCACACCAGTGGCCTTACCGTGATGTGATTAAAAAAAAAAGTTTTTAAATGAGACAATCGAAAGTTTTCAAATGAAAACAAATCAAAATTTGAATCCGAACATGAATCAACTATTTTAATAATCATATCGCCCCAGGCAAGGCAGTTTACTGCCACTGGTGCGCAGTGGGTTACATAGGAGGAAAATTATAAGAAAGAGTAACAGGTTATAGGGAGTGTCAGGAAGTGGGTAAAAGATGGGTTAAGATACTGAGAGTGGAGTGGACGGAGAAAGGAGCGTGAGAGAGAGGATGCAAGTTAGCAAGATAAGTGATGACTATTGACTTTACACATAAACTCCTGGAGATTGTAGATGTCAGGGAAGCAAGTAAATTGAAGGGAATTCCACAGGTGGGAAATGCGAGAAAAGAAGCTAGTAGAGTAGAATTTGCGTTTACATTTTATTGGTTTCACACTATAAAGGCTGGGACCCAGTTGCTAATCTTGTGGCTCGAGTAAATTCATATATAGGGGAAACCAGAGAGCTAAGTTCATTGGAGCAGAAGCCGTGAAAGTATTTGTAGAAGAGACACAGAGAAGTTATATTGCACCGGTGAGAAAGTGACTGTTTGAGCTGCCAGGTCAAGATCGATCACATTACAGATTCTCCGTTGGATTTTGTCAAAGACCCCTAATTGGACAGCACGGTCAGCCGACCAGATATGGCAGCAGTATTCAATGCAAGGGCGGATGGTGTATTTATATATGTGCAGGATTGTTTCAGCCGGGAAAAAAACTTCCTGGCCCTACCCAGAGAACCGACCTTCTTAGCAGAAGATTTAGCTATCGATTCGATATAGTCGTTCCATTTGAGGTCTGTTGTGAGTGTTTACCCAAGGAGGGGCAGTGTTTTGCTCTCAGGGAGACTAGCCTAATCCATGTTAATCGGGGAGGGGAAGGAGCGATTGCCTGGAATGGTTAATAGATAGCAGCTTCGTTTTGGATGTTTTAAAATTCATGAGCCATTTCTTATCGCAGTTCACTAGGGACTGGGGGTCCTTTTCAAGGTCGGCGGCGAGGTTTGCTTCGTCAGCCTCAGCAGATTTTGGTCGAGCCGAGAGTAAACCGTAGTGTCGTCAGCGTATATGCCCACTTGGGATTTTATTACATCGGGGAGATCGTTAATGAAGATCAGGAAGAGCCTTAGGACTTAGAATAAAGCCTTGAGGGACAATCGCGTTTGTATACAAAAATTGTAAAAAACACAATCTAAATTTAAAGGAATATATATATATATATATATATATATATATATATATATATATATATATATTTTTAAGATACAATCTAAAAAGTTTTCTCTAAAACAAAATTTATAAGTATTATTAAAGATAGGTTTACGTTTACAAATATTTAAAAAAAATATGTTGCTTTCTGCGTCACGTGATGTAAACAAACTCTCTCTGCGGACGCTCTCGTGAAATACGTTTCTAATTTGAATTTTAAAATCCTTTGTTTCTGATGAAGGACTGAGGACGGTCTGAAATATAAAATATAATAATAGAAATAAACAAATACTGTCAAAAAAATAAATACATTTTTAAACTTTTTAGTAGTTTTTCCTATATATATATATATATATATATATATATATATATTCAGATACTTTAATTCAGTCGGAAAAAGCAGGAAGGTAAATTCCAAACACCCGATCCTAATTAATATCAAAAATTTTATTTTAATATTAAAAATGATACAGGAAGAGAGCTCCATGTAATAAAATATTACAGAGCAAATATAAATTAAAATAGGATTAATTCAAGGATATTGGATGACCATTTCGATATGAAAATCCCCACGGGGGATAACACATCACCTCAGCAACAAAAAAAAGTTTCTGAAAGGATGTTTTTGTTGCTGAGGTGATGTGTTATCCCCCGTGGGGATTTTCATATCGAAATGATCATCCAACATCCTTGAATTAATCCTATTTTAATTTATATATATATATATATATATATATATATATATATATATAATTCATTTTAGAAAACAATACAAAAATAAATTACTAGGTACAAGTCAAATCATAAGAAAAAATAAGAATAACAATTACTTAAACACTTTTAAAAATAGCTATAGACGAAGCCGAAAGCGCTTAGGACGATAAAAATTACAGCCAAATTTTATATTTCTTATTTCCAACAAAACGGAAAAATGTTAAGCTGTTCGAAAAACTTTAAAAAATTGACTATATTTTCCTTTTTCGGTCATATTTAAAGAAAAATGTTTGACAGAATGGTTGCTGTCAAAATATACATCTTTAACACCCTGATTGAGTAATCCGGAAGGATGGTAGACTTTGAAAAAGCAGTAGCTACTCAAGCATCTGCGCATCATTCATTCAGTCATGAATTAGAACACTCTCAGCTACTTGCGTATGTTTACATGATATATCACACGCTAAAAATCTGCTTCCTTTGACCAAGCGCCCATAGCTCAGAGGGTTTAATCCTGGCTAAAAACAATCAGATGTCTAACCGTACTGATGAGCTGTGATACAGCGAAACAGATCTGTCTGCGGATTTATATATATATATATATTCTAAACATATGCTGTTAAATATAACAGACCATGAATGTCTATTATGTTTAATCATGAGCCGTTCTAAACGTCGTATTTTGGTTTTAATTTCAGTTGAAAAAAGATAATTTTTTATTAATTTTGTTCTAAGCTTTCGGCGCACATGAGCCATCTTCAGAGAGGTCACCAAGACGGTGACACAATAACATCCACCATCACCGACGATTTTCTTTTGTGTTGACATAAAACTCCGCTAGGCAACGGCAATAGTTACCAAAAATAACAAACGCAGTTCGCAAATTTGCAATGCGGTTCTATGACGTCACACCGCGTGATAGCGCGAAGTGACCACAGAACCATGTATTCAAATGCAATGTAATGTGTTATGGCCAGATTTAAAAGTGATTTTATTAAGTGTGAGTTGTTTGGATTTAATGTACATGGCCTCCAATATCTGACGGTTCTTTTTACTGTGTGTATGAGTAAGTATAAGTATTATTGTATAATTGTATTATTGACTAAAATCTGTCTGATATTACCTACATGTTTATGATTAATTAATAAAAAATTATCCAAATGTTGGAGAATTTTTGTCTTTATTTTCAACTGAAATTAAAGCCAAAATACGATGTTTAGAACGGCTCATGATTAAACATAATAGACATTCATTGTCTGTTATATTTAACAGTATATGTTTAGAAAATTATTTGCTGCCTCGATACACTAAATATATATATAGAGAGATATAGATTTAAACAAACTTAATTTCGTATTCATTTTTTTTTTAAATATCCGGGCCTAGACTGGTCCCTGACGAAGCGTTGGCCGAACGGCAGCCTAGGCCTGGATATTAAAAAAAAAGAATGAACATGAAATTATGTTTGTTTAATTCTGTATTCCTTTTCTGTGGTGTCAGGTCATCATTGCGATATATATATATATATATATATATATATATATATATATATATATATACATAGTAGACTTGGTATATAATCCAGGCAAATTCCGATAGAAACGAACTCAAGAGAACTCAATGTTAAATTCATTTATTTAATTTTACTTAGTAATATAATTTATAAAAGATTTTAGATTATTACAATGGGTAATACATATTTCACCGCGTCCTGATGTTATTACTGCGGCTCGTCAGACATTTTTGGGTCTGACGAGCCGCAATAATAACATCAGTAGGCGGTGAAATATGTATTACCCTTTGTAATAATCCAAAATCATTTATATATATATATATATATATATATATATATATATATATATATAACAAAATTGAAGATGTTTTTCGGATTACGAATTCATACGGATATTAACGAAAATAGCATTAACCGACATATTTATATTTATTTGTTTTACATTATCTTATTTTATGGATATTTGTATTTGAGTGAAAGATCTTTTTTTACCAGTACATTATACTTTCCACTTGACTACCGTAGTTTTTGAGCAAATATAAATTATTCTTAAAGGAAAATGAGAAAAAAACATTTATTTAAACCTTAAATTGATGCTTGCCTACTATGAAGCTTACGTAGTCAGATCTAATGACGGCAGATCCCGCTTTTGGGAGTATGCAGGTTCGATTCCTGCTAGAATTTAGTCAGTTAAGTGCCATACGTGATAGACGCTTTGAGCGATCATGTCTCGAGATTCCTCGCATTCACATACGCACAAAAACCCCTGGAACAGGTATTAATCCGTGTCTTTCCTCCAGTTATAAGTTACATTATTGGACATATTGGGTTCTATAGCCTGGGCTGGCAGCCACTCTACCGCAGAAAGCAATGACGGCTTACTGCGGGATAATGCTCTGCCCAGTCAGTTATATCTCTTTCGAGACATGATCGCCCAAAGCGTGTATCATGTGTAGCATTTAACTGACTGACTGAATATATTAGTTGGAAACATAATTAAAACTTTTACTGGGCGTAAACTTGGGGTTCGGTTTTCTATTGTTATAAAGTAATAAACTAATCCCCCGTCAATACTACTTAATAATATAATCCATCTCTTCTCTCTCTAGCTATGAGTGAAATAACAGGACAGATTGGGTTCTATAGCGTTGGCTGGCAACCAGAAAGCAATGGCAACCTACTGCGGGATATCTTCTGCCCAGTCAGTCATGTCTATTTCGAGACATGATCGTCAGAAAATAAGTATATCCCAAATGAGATTTCTGTATCAGTAGAAATTACAATGTACTGTTTAATTATGAAAAAACAGACTATCAACCCAAATACGACTATTCATTAAAAGCTTATAAAACTTAGTAACCATTTTTATCTTTTTATCGGGTCTCATATTGCAATCTTTGAAGCCTATAATTTTCTCTTGCAAGCGAAATTCCTGGTTCTTATATTGTATTCATTTCTACGCTTGGTCGGAAATATGATCTCTTGTAAAAAATGGTTACTGAGACATTAGGTATATATAATCTCATAACTCGGGTTAACTCTCACAACAGACCTCAAGTGGAATGACTATATAGAATCCATTGCTAAATCCGCTGCTAAGAAGGTCGGTTCTCTGTGTAGGGCCAGGAAGTTTTTCCCGTCTGAAACGATCCTGCACATATATAAATTTACCATCCGCCCGTGCATTGAATACTGCTGCCATATCTGGTCGGGTGCTTCTGCTATCCACATAGGGGTCCTTGACAAAATTCAACGTAGAATCTGTAATGTGATCGATCCCGACTTGGCAGCTCAGATACAGTCATTTTCTCACCGACGCTATGTGGCTTCCCTGTGTCTCTTCTACAAATACTTCTGCTCTGATGAACTTAGCTCACTGGTGCCCCGTATATATAAATTTACTCGAGCCATAAGATTAGCAACTAGGTCCCACCCTTTTACTGTGAAACATATAAAATATAAATACAAATTCTACTCCAACAACTTCTTTTCTTTCGTTTCCCTCTTGTGGAACTCCTTTCCGTTTACTTGCTTCCCCGATCTCCTAGAATTTAAATGTAAAGTCAACAGTCATCTCCTATCTCACTAACCTGCATCCTCTCTCTCATTCTCCTTTCTCCGTCCACTACACTCTCAACAGTTTTCTCATCCTTCTCTTACCCACTTCCTGACACCCCTATAAGCTGCCATACATTCTCATAGCTTTCTTTCTGTTTAACCCTCTGCACAACAGTGGCAGTCAAATGCCTTCCTTGGGGCGATATGATTATAAAAAACAACTTCTATGCTATTATAATGTGGTTATAAAGTGGGGGATCAATTCTACATTACAATCAATATATAAACTGATCCCCCTGTTTATGGCCATAATTATTCTTTTCTTACCCACTTTCTGACACCTCCTATAACCTGTCACTCTTTATCATAACTTTCCTGCTGTTTAACCCCCTGCACAACAGTGGTAGTAAAATGCCTTGCTTGGGGCGATATGATTAAAAAATAAAAATATATTACACCATTACTTGGAGGTTTTGGGACTGTATTGTCAGCGTATAGTGTAGCTTCTGTTATTCTATTAAGTTTTAACTTTAAGTCGTGTTACCACCCATTAAATTGAAATGAAGAGGATAATTCAATCTTGTGATGATATAACTCATTATTCTACCACTGAGACGGACTGTCAGATTTCAAACCGGTAACATTGACACAGCTGGCGGTGAACAGGTATTTCATAAACTAATAAAACATAAAACAGTGCTACATAATTATCAATGTAACGTTCTCATTGGAACAGAAAGTAATACTAATAATAGTTTTGGAATCCGTCTGCCCAGAGATTTGTTGCTAGCTCAAGGTCGGGACACTAAACAATTAATAACAACAGCATCAAAACATCTTTTGAATGAAACATAAAAAATGTTATCTTCTGAAAGAAAAGTAGAAATAACATTTATAGATTCTTTTCAGAAATATACAATAAAAATAAAATATTTCATTTTCTTTACAATGTAGTTTGTTTTATCAAACTAAGTGTTTGTAGTTCGATGTAAAATGTGTGGACAGACTTACTTCATGATGGCCTGTCTAATGTTTTTGTTTGTGTGTGGACAAAGGCTAAGTCAGCAGTTACTGTCTGTCATCTCTTCTATTGTGTGCGTGTGTACGTCTGCAGTCAGGTGTCGATCATTGCCCTTCGAAATTGTTTTGAACCCTGAGAAGCAGTATGCTTCTATATTTATATCTGTAAGAGTGATCCGAAATCTAATTTCACACAAAAGTGTAAACTTTTTGAATGCAAGGTTTTCATTAGTTAAAAAATAATTTCACAACAGCACGAGAAAATCGTAAAGAAGAGATCAATTTTCTAAATGGTTAAAAAATAGCACGTAGTTGTTTTGCAACTACATCCGCGAGTATTTTGTCAGTATTTGTTTTTAATCAAACAAACTTTCGGAAGAAATTTTACTTGTTAAAACCAGTGAAGTTTGTCTTATCAACAAATTAAATATTTATTGTGCTGTGAAAAATGTGTGGACAGGCTTACTTTATGTACGTCAGCCTAATGTGTTCATGAGTGCGTAGACAAGACATTAGTCGGCTGCTGCTGGCTCATTTCTTCCATCTGTGCATGTGGGAGGAAGCGTGTGTACACACGTGTAGATTGTTTTGAACCCCGTGAAGCAGCATACTACTATTTTTATATCTGTAAAGGAGATTCAGAATCAAATTTCATACGAAGGTGTTATATTTTTTTAAAAGAAATATTAGTTAAAAATAATTTCTCACTGGATCGCGAAAATCTATTTTTCGAATTTGCCTGGAGTGGTGAAGGATGTTGTTATTTTTATTTTTATTTTTTTGTAAATGGCTTAAAAATAGCACGTAGTAGGTCAAGAACTACATCTGTAAGTATTATGGCAGTATTTGTCCAACAGAAAGTGTGACACTGAGATCCGAAGGGCGTATTGGCATAACCAATGTTATACTGTTAAATGTAACAGACCATGAATGTCTATTATGTTTAATCATGAGCCGTTTTAAAAATCGTATTTAGGCTTTAATTTCAGGTGAAAATAAAGACAAAAATTCTCCAACATTTGGATATTTTTTTATTAATTTGGTTCTAAGCTTTCGGCTCACATTAGCCATCTTCAGAGAGGTTATTAAGACGGTAGCGCAATAACATCCACCATCAGCGACGATTTTATTTTGTGTTGACATAAAACTCCGCTAGACAACGGCAATAGTTACCAAAAATAACAAATGCAGTTCACAAATATGCAATGCAGTTCTATGACGTCACACCGCGTGATAGCGCGAAATGACAACAGAACCATCCATGTATTCAAATGCAATGTAATGTTTTATGAGCCGAAAGCTTAGAACCAAATTAATAAAAAAATATCCAAATGTTGGAGAATTTTTGTCGTTATTTTCAACTGAAATTAAAGCCAAAATACGACTTTTAGGACAGCTCAGGATTAAACATAATAGACATTCATTGTCTCTTATATTTAACAGTATATGTTTAGAAAATTATTTGCTGCCTCGATACACTATATATATATATATATATATGTGTGTGTGTGTGTGTGTGTGTGTGTGTGTGATAAAAAAATTGCAAACATTGTGTCTGCTTATTTTCAATAAAATCCGTTCATACTCACGGGTAATCTTTCGCGTATTATAATTGAAAAAATGTAAGAAATGAGCTGTAATGTTGACAGATGATTTAATTATTCATTTCTCGTTTTCCCAGGTACTTTCAATCGGTGTTGAGGAAAAAGACAGGCCTGGGAGGTCTTCAGAAATGAGGTGTCATGAGGTGATTGAATCAGTCAATGACCTCCTTCAGTCTGACAGAAGGGTGACAGAGGATGACATTCCAAGGACTTTGAGCCTATCTGTTGGGCCAGCACACAAAATTGTCTATGATGACCTTGCCTATTCGAAGGTCAGCTGCAAGGCCTCACACAGCAGCCCAAACGTTGCAGACCATCAACGAGCTGCGCTGGGAACTACTCACCCCCCGTACAGCCCAGACCTTTCCCCTTCAGACTTTCACCTGCTTGGTCCCTTGAAAGCGTTCACGAGACACGAAATTTGAAAGTGACGATGAAGTCAAAAGTGGTGTGAGCGATTGGCTGAGACATCAGTCCAAAGATTTTTACGCTGAGGGAATACGGAAGCTTGTGCACAGATGGGAAAAGTGTGTAACACTGCTGGAAGACAACGTTGAAAAAAAAAGAAGGTAAGCTTCTATCTATGTTAGAAGTCTTTATACCGAAAAATTCACCATATTTATTGAATGACACTCGTATCTATAAATGTCATTTCTATATACAATTTGATTTTCTTGTTTTGTCTCTCTTTTATAGTAGGCTATCTACTAACAAAACCAAATCAAATTAATCTGTTTCGACATATAAACGCTTCACTATAACGGATAAAGATCAGTTGCTAGTTTACGAGCTCTTTCTCGAGTCTAATTCCGAGAAAAAATTCTTATAAAAACCTACAGATTTTGACTTTCAGCGAGCAGCGATGCGACTGACTCCAGGCCGTTTGAACATATGGGAAGACGTGACTGAACAGCTTTATCTTTACGTGCCATTAATGCTGAAAAAAATGTCATTATCTTTAAAGTAAAACCTCCAACAAAAAAAGTAGGATTGGTCAGTCTGCGACTTCCAACGAACCACCTCCAATATCAGTAACGACTAAGACGTTTCAGTGGATCTTCGCTGACGATCAAAGTCGATATATTTTTCATAATTTAATGTGTAATATCTACTCAGAGACTTTTACTCAACTGAGAACTATTTTCACTCTTTTTTGATTCTTTTGAATTCATGAAAGTATTTTTAATAATCTTTTCTTTTCACTCAAAACAAAACCGTAATGCCACCAGTAGGCAGCGGGTTAAAGGGAGTAAAACTCAAAGGCAAAACTGGGAATAAGAAAGACTGAAAAAATGGCAAAAGTTCAACGGGGTTTAAGAAGGCGTTGAATTTAAGTTTTTGAAGATTGTAGTTATCAGTAAACAGGAAACGGAAGAGATGTCCACAGGTAGGAATTTCAGGAAAAGAAACTGTTGGAGCAGAAGTTGCGGTTGCGTTTCTCTATTTCAACAGTAAATGAGTGGGACCTAACTGCCAATCTAGTAGCCCGCTTAGATATATGTATTCGTGGCACCGAGGAAAAAGCTCGTCAGATCAGTTTTTCTATGAAATTATTTGTAGAAAAGACAAAGGGACGCAACATCATGTCGGTGAGAATAATTTCACGATTTCTGCTCCAATGAACTTAGCTCACTGGTGCCCCCTAAGTATGAATTTACACGAGCTACTAGGTTAGCAACTCGGTCCCATCCTTTTACAGTGAAACCAATAAAATGCAACCGTAATTTCTACTCTAATATCTTCTTTTCCTGTGGAATTCACTTCCATATACTTGCTTCCCCGACAGCTACAATCTCCCGGAATTTAAATGTAAGGTCAATAGACATCTCCTATCACACTAACTCGCATCTATTCTCACAAGCTCTTTTCTCCGTACACTCCACCCCATTACACCCATATTCACATCCTTCTCTTACCCACTTTCTAATACCCCCTATAACCTGTCACTCTTTTTCATCGCTTTCCTCCTATGTAACCCCCTGCACAACAGTGGCAGTAAAATGCCTTGCTTGGGGTGAAATAATAAACAAAACTAAAAAACGTTAACTGTCTCTTGTTTGTTTTTTTCCTCTGACTTTTTCCTGGCTTTTTTGGCAATTTTTTTTACTTGGATAACAAACAAACAAACAAACAAACAAACAAACAAACAAAACAAAATTGAATCTTTAGCTCTCTTCAACATACTATAACTTCGCTCAAGTAGTCTGGTTACCTTCGGTGCTACCTCTGCTGACTGAGTATCTTGGGTGGTAAAGTCCCCACGAAATTATTAACTATAATGTTATATCAAGGTGGCGCAACTGGTTCCTGGGATATCCAAAACGATTGATTACATTTCGTTACAGATCTCGAATGCCTCAGGGTGCACGTGGAAATGCACTCAAGTTGAACTTAATTGACCATCTCGAGGTTACACTTAATATCGGGTTAAACGTAAGGCGATATTTCCGTTAAATCGTCCACCCAAACCCCCCTAACATATCTCATGGTGTTAAATGGAAGTCTGAAATGAAATTATTATTCAAACATAAGCAACAAAAGCGATAGCTGAATAGGCGCGCAAAGCACAAAAGAACGGGTGGTTGCCGAGGAAAAATTGGGCCACTTGCTTCAGAATTTCACGCGAAATTACACGTACATGCACGTACACACATAAGACATTTAGATTTTCATTCCTTACTCTTTTCTTTTTACATTGTTGTCTTCAAACATTAAACACTGCAAGAGAAGAAGAGCTGTTAAGAAAGGAGAAGTGTTGTAAGACCATGGACGCAAATTTATCGTAGCAAATTTGTCTGAGACTGTTCACAAGAGTTGCAGAAGATTTCGAAGTCGTCTGGAGGTCGTGGTTGAAGCCAATGGCGATTTTATTGAATAAATTAACTATTTAGTATTTAGAAAAGCTGGTAATACATATATATATATATATATATATATATATATATATATATGTGTGTGTGTGTGTGTGATGTTGTAAGGGAGATAACCCGAGCTTTACTCACGCTGTGAAGTGAATATTTTTCATTTCTCTTTAAGTGAAAAAAAAAAGTAAAAAAAAATTTAAGAAACCCGGAAGAATTTTAGGTGTAACTGTGTAAGACAGGCACGTCGAAAAATAAATATCTAATTTAACATACCTTATTGCATGCCATGAACGTTTTGTGTCGTTGCCAAGAAAAGATTTTTTAATCAAGTGTTTCATCTCAAAGAGAGAAAGTTATGTAAGACATTTCTTGCGTAAGTCACTGTTTATAGAACGAGGTATTATTTCACAGAAACTGAACTTAGGAAAGATATATATATATATATATATATATATATATATATATATATATATATATATATATATATAGCATAATGATAATCCACGTATACTGTCTTAATATGTATAGGAAAAACAACTTAAAAGTTGTAAGTTAAAAATGTATTTTTTGACAGTATTTATTTATTTCTATTATTATATATATATTTGATATTTCAGACCGGAATCGGCCTTTCATCAGAAACAAATGATTTTAAAATCATTTGTTTCTGATGAAGGCCGAGGCCGGTCTGAAATATCAAATATATATATATATAATAGAATGAATGAATGAGGTCATGGCAGACACAATCATATTTCAGTCCATAACCACATAAACATAATTAGATATATAGTCACGCAAATACACAAGCTAAAAATAAAACGTACATGACTAAAAACTGCACAGATCATTATTTACAAAAACAAACAAACAAACAAAAAAAAAACACTTCCATGAAAATACTTATACAAAACTTCTGACATCAAATTCGGAAGATACTCTATACACCAATCAAACGCATATGTGTGTACAAAACGTCACACATATACATATATATGTCAAGCCCCCATATTGTTCACATGCAGTTATGCTAGTGTGAGCCCCGGTGGTCGAGTGTGTGTGTGTGTGTGTGTGTGTGTGTGTGTGTGTGTGCGCGTCATATACATTCTCATTTCCCCATGATCGAGGGAAAAAGAAACACTAAGACGCGCCAGTTTAGCAAGAGAGAAAGAAAGTGAAAAATCTTTATTTAAGAGAAAGGACATTGACGATTGATGTTGCATTTAAATATTTGAAGATCGCAGCTAATAGGACTTTTGTTATAGTACGTCAGAAAGTAAATTGAAATTGCTCGTTAACCGCAACATATTTAAAAAATATATTAAAATAAACTATAACCTAATTTCTTCTTCTATGTACCGTATCCTTTCAGGGCGTAGGCGATCATGGCCTTCCACATCTCCCTGTCCCTTGTCACTCTTAATAATTTACTATTGCAATCTCCCTCAAGCCCATCAAATATGTCCCGCACTGTTTTTCCCTGTTTCGCTTTCCCGACCTGTGAGTATCAGATTCGCCAAACCCTCCTTCCTCGATATGTGTCTCAAGAATTTCATCTTGATGTTAATTATAAGATTTCTTCTGATTTCTATTTTCTTCAATAACTCGTCGTTTCTCACGTGCTCTGTTCATGGTATCCTCAGCATCCTTCTGTAGAGTCACATTTCTGCTGCCTCGATCTTCTTCTTCATCCTTGAAGAGCTTCGTCCTACAAATAGAAAATGTATTCAGTAAATATTCAAAATAGATAGACATGTATCTTCTTATCGGAATCATTCAAACTGTACAGTAAAGCAATCCTGAGATAGTCCTGCCAGGATTCAATATTAGCGTTTAATATCTTAACAACATAAGACATGCAGATGACACAGTGTTAATAGTGTTACACTCTTATCTCGAAAGAAACATGGCTGACTGGACAGTAGATTTTCCCGCGGTCGGTTGCCATTACTTTCTGCGGAAGACTGGTTACCAACCAAAGCTATAGAAACCAATCTGTCTAGCTATTTATCCCATAGCAAAAGGGAGAGCAGACAGGTAACTTTCCTAAAGGTATTTGCATGTAAATGAATACAACGAATTCAAACGTTCCAATTTCTCGTTCCGTCCGTTATCCATTGCACCACAACAATATTAGCCATATTTTGACAAGGAAGCATTTGGTATTCAAATGACCGAGCCGCCGGTACTGTTTTCATTTGAAATTTATAAAATTTTTCTTATAAAAGATTTTTTCAAGAAAATAAGCTTTTCATGTCCAATAATGGTCACCAGTAAAAAGGGCAGTCCAATATGCCAAATACAGGTCGGGGATAATAAAATCACGATGGTACAAAAATTTAAATACCTGGGAAGTGTTCAAACAGAAGACAGAAAGTGCGACACAGAGATCCGAAGGCGAATTGGCATGGCGAAGGAAGCATTCCAGAAGTTGAGTAAAGTATTAAGAAACCGGACAATTTCGCTAGAAACAAAGAAAAGAGTACTGGATTGCTTTGTGATGTCATTTCTTCAATATGGCAGTGAATGCTGAACAATATCATCAAAGATGAAGGAAAAACTTGAAGCAACTGAAATGTGGTTCTATAGAAAGATGCTGCGAATATCATGGATCGAGCAATGATGAGGTTTTGCAAAGGATGGAAACGAAAAGGAAATTAATACTGAGCAGATAACGTTCCTGGGATATGGAATGAGGAAGGAGGGCTTGGAGAACCTGATACTAATAGGCCTGATAGAGGGAAGCAGAGACTGGGGAAAGCAACGGATAACATATTTGAAGGACCTGATCAGGTAGAGGATATAACGAGTGTTGTCTGGAGTAACAAGGGAAAGCGTGCTAAGAGTCACCAGGAAAGAGAGACGTGGAAAGCCATGACCGTCTACGTCATGAAAGGACGGGACACATAGAAGACGAAGAACTGTTATTGCTATTTCTAGTATTGGTGGAGGATAACATCCTAAACTTTTATGTAAAGTAGTGTGGAATGTTTTTTACATAAAAGTTTAGAATGGAAGCCTCCATCAATGCTAGAAATAGCGATAACAGTTACTGTGGCAGAATGTAACCATGTGCGCTGTGGTGCAGTGGATATCGACTCGGAACGACGAATCGCGGAGCCGAGTTCGAATTTCAGTTGAATTCCTTGCATTCACTTATGCACAAATGCCCTTGGGAAATGTATTAATCCGTCTCTTCCCTCTACTTATGGGTTAAATAATATGACATATTGGGTTCTATAGCCTTGGCAACTACAACATTTGGAAAAAACCCAAAGTAAAATTGCACACCCGCCAAAGAGGAGCCAAACGGCTAAAATCTTTTCTTTTTCACAAGTCAGTGTGAAAAGTGATACTCTTATTCCTGATTGGTTGACAAATCGAGAAGTTCAAAATACGTCAGCGAAACGGTTTTTTTCACAGCTAAAGAAAAAGTCGTTCTGGGAGCCTCTCACGTGACATGAATTCAATATTTAAGGATTTCCCCTGACCAGTCACAGTCAGTCAGTCAGTCAAGAGGGTCAGTGAGAGACAGCAGCAGGTCGATCCGTCAGTCAAGCAAGTCGATCTGTCAGCCAGAAGAGGCAGTGAGCCACGCCAGTCAAGCCCAAAATGCGCAGTGTCAGATACACACAGTCAGATAGACGCCGACATCAAAGATGCCAGTACCGACAAACAAATCCGCCGCCGACTCCACCGCTACGAATGAGAAGAATGAAAGAAAGAAAGCAACAGTCGTAAAACTTTTTCTCATCACTCATCATCCAGAAAGTAGAAGTAACACAGATTAAGTAGACTGAGTCACAGACACATTCTACCAAATACTACTATCTCTATTTGACTCTCTCTCTCTCTCTCTCTCTCTCTCTCTCTCTCTCTCTCTCTCTCTCTATCTTTCTCTCCCTTCGGGAATTCTCATTTTTTCTCCTTTTCAACACAATTTGAAACACTTTCCTTTTCCAACTACTTCGCGGCTGATACATAAAAAGAAAAGAAACTATGTGCTACTACTCTGTTTAATTAACAGGCTCAAAACAGACACTTTTATATTCAAACAACATTCACTCAAATCCAAAAGATACAAAGAATTAAACAAACTGTTTATACTGTATCTATGCTGTCAAATACAATATTTTCATATTTTGATACATTTCTTATTGCGTTGTCTTTTCTCGAAATTTGTGTTGTTTTTGTGGACCAGATATCCTGTATTAAATCTCCTTTTTAAATCCAGGTGTTATGGGACCCCACACTACCATGTGGCGTTTCCAGGCGATTTGCAATAACTGATTTTAACGTTTTTTAAGAAGGCTCACGTGACGGGGAATTTTTGCACGCTCAATTTTTAAAATTAGAAGAAATTATAACGTTTTCATCCATGGTATGAACCTAAGAGGTATTTTATGGAATGGTTACACTGAGCCATAATTTCTGTTCTTTCATTCAGTAATTCATTTTTGTTTGGGAAAAACATGATCGCTAACTTCCTGACACAGTCTACATATTTTGTCACCGTTGTAAGGCTTGACTCTATCTATCTATCTATCTATCTATCTATCTATCTATCTATCTATCTATCTATCTAGTTTGTTCATTATCTATCTATCTATCTATCTATCTATCTATCTATCTATCTATCTATCTATCTATCTATCCCAGTTTGTTCATCATCTATCTATCTATCTATCTATCTATCTATCTATCTATCTATCTATCTATCTATCTATCCCTAGTTTGTTCATTATCTATCTATCTATCTATCTATCTATCTATCTATCTATCTATCTATCTATCTATCTATCCCAGTTTGTTCATTATCTATCTATCTATCTATCTATCTATCTATCTATCTATCTATCTATCTATCTACTATAGTCATCAGAAGACAGATCTATTTCGCTGTATTACATCTCATCAATACGGTTTAGACTCCGGTCGCTTCCTAACACTGAATTGGCGTCAGTCGGCGATTCTACCACGAGGGCACGAGCGTCCTGTAGAAGAAGATATATATATATATATATATATATATATATATATATATATAATTGGAGTAGATAGACTAAACTATCGCCCGGTTCACACTCCATCCACATCTATTGAACAGGTGAAGAGGCTCATCCCTTGTTTCCTGTTTAGGATGCGGTTTCCGGTTTTCTCTTCTCACTTTTTTTTTCAATTGGAGTAGATAGACTAAACTATTGCCCGGTTCCCACTCCACCCACATCTATTGAACAGGTGAAGAGGTTAATCCCTTGTTCCCTGTTTAGGATGTGGCTTCCGGTTCTCTCTTTTCCAATCTCTTTACTCTTATGTAGCCCACTGCATATCAGTGCCATTGCCGCCTTGCTTGGGGTGATATATATATATATCATTTGTAAACGATTTATTACGCGATCTAAGTTTCTATCAGGTGGTGTCTACAGGCGATTTGCAATAAGTGATTTTACCGTTTTTTTTGTAAGAACTCTCATGTAACGGAATTTTTGAACGCGCACTTTTTTAAATTTGAAGAAATTATATCTATTTCATCCATGGTTGTATAAATCTAATAAGTATTTTATGGTATATTTACATTTAGTCATAATTTCCGTTATTTCATTCAATAATTCATATTTTGGGGGGGATAACATAATCGCTAAATTTCTTCCTGACACTGTCTATATATTTTGCCACTGTTGTAAGGGTTAGCTCAATCAATCAATCAATATATATATATTTAATCATCCGGGCTGTCATTCTTCTAGAGTGCTCAGTCAGGGTGTGAGAGCGTATAGATATACCGAACGCTCATAGCCCAGAGGTAGAATCGCCGACTGACGCCAATCCGGTCGGGTTTCAATTCTGGGTGAAAAAGCAATCGAAGTCTAACCGTACTGATGAGCTGTGATACAGCGAAACAGATCCGTCTGCCGATGACTATATAAAAGTGTGTAGTTTTTGGTCATCATTGAATTAGACCTGTGCAAAGTTGTATTAACAAGTGTTCAATAAAATTATATTGTGAAACTTTTGAATATTTTTAATTTGTAAACGAATTATTACGCAACCCAGGTTTCTACAATTTCGGTGT
Organism: Ascarosepion bandense; assembly: GCA_037127315.1. Taxonomy (NCBI): domain Eukaryota; kingdom Metazoa; phylum Mollusca; class Cephalopoda; order Sepiida; family Sepiidae; genus Ascarosepion; species Ascarosepion bandense. The sequence goes on along the minus strand of JBBBDQ010001616.1, from coordinate 1,130,682 downwards.
CTTCAGATGATCTCAACTTATTTATAAATGGATGTTTGTCTGTGTGTGTATGTCTGTGTATCTGTGTGTGTGTGTGTGTGTGTGTGTGTGTGTGTGTGTGTGTGTCAGTTACCTATAGATTCCGAAAAGGCTGACCCGATTTTCTTAAACTATCGCCATACTCCACCCACGTCGATTGAACAGGTGAAGAGGCTCATCCCTTATTCCCTGTTTAGGATGTGGTTTTCGGCTTTCTCTTTTCCAATCATTTCACTCTTATTTTTTTTTCAATTGGAGTAGATAGACTAAACTATCGCCCGGTTCATATTCCACCCACGTCTATTGAACAGGTGAAGAGGCTCATCCCTTGTTCCCTATTTAGGATGTCGTTCCCGGCTCTCTCTCTTCCAATGTTTTCACTTTTTTCTTTTTTCTTTTGCTCAGTTGGAGTAGATAGACTAAACTATCGCCTGATTCATACTCCACCCACGTCTATTGAGGAGGTGAAGAGGCTCATCCCTTGTTCCCTGTTTAGGATGTGGTTTCCGGCTTTCTCTTTTCCAATCTTTTCACTCTTTTCTTTTTTTTTCAATTGGAGTAGATAGACTAAACTATCGCCCGGTTCACACTCCACCCACGTCTATTGAGGAGGTGAAGAGGCTCATCCCTTGTTCCTTGTTTAGGATGTGGTTTTCGGCCTTCTCTTTTCCAGTCTTTTCACTCTTTTTTTTCAATTGAAGTAGATAGACTAAACTATAGCCCGTTTCACCCTCCACCCACGTCTATTGAACAGGTGAAGAGTCTCATCCCTTGTTCCCTGTTTATGATGTGGTTCCCGGCTCTCTCTCTTCCAATCTTTTCACTCTTTGTTTTTCTTTTTTTCAGTTGGAGTAGATAGACTAAACTATCGCCCGGTTCACACTCCACCCATGTCTATTGAACAGGTGAAGAGGCTCATCCCTTGTTCCCTGTTTAGGATGTGGTTCCCGGCTCTCTCTCTCTCTCTCTTCCAATCTTTTCACTCTTTGTTTTTCTTTTTTTCAGTTGGCGTAGATAGACTAAACTATCGCCCGATTCATACTCCAACCACGTCTATTTATCGGGTGAAGAGGCTCATCCCTTGTTCTCTCTTTTGCAATCTTTTCACTCTTTTTCGACACCTTTGTAAGGCTTGGCTGTATTTTTATACTGCACGTCATGTCTGGCTCTTTTCCATATTTTGATTTCAATTTCCAGACGTGGCTAACCAATTTTGTGTAATTTTAAAGTTTTCTATTATGGATTCATCACTTCTCCCTCCAGCTATGGGATAATTTGAAACTCGACCAACTCCTATAAATTGGGTCGCAACCAGTCTACCGCAGGAAGAAAAGGCAACCTTCTGTGAGAAACTGTCTGCCACGTCTGTTATTATTCGAAAGAGACATAATTCTTCAATCATGTATGGCACTTAATTGACTGACTAGATTGGCGGTTAGGTCTCACCATTTTACAATTGAAATATTTTCTTTGACGTGAGTGGCTTCCCTTTGTCTTTTCTACAAATATTTTCATGGCAATTGTTCAGAGACGCATTCCTCCTTGGTGGCTCTATTGCATGAATTTAAGTTAGATTGACACATAGGTCTTACCGTTTTAATGTCGAAATAGCTAGATGCAACCAAACGTCTTATACTAACAGTTTATTCTTCTTGTATTCCAGTCTACCTTTACAAAATTAATTGATTACATCTGGCCACGTAACTCCCAAAAACTGAAACCCCTTGATAATTATGTGGGAGGCACAGTAGAGCAAAAGGCCATCGAAACTATTTGTAATCCTAAAGATGAACTCAAGACAAGGATTATGGCAAAATTTACCATCTTCAACAAGGAGACCGCACAGTAGCGGTACAGGAGATTCTGAAATTGTCTGGAGGTCGTGGCTGATGTCAATGACAATTTTCTTGAATAACTCTACTCTTTAGTATTTCAAGGTATTTTTCGTAAATTTTAACAGACACAGAAAGGAAACTATAAGACCTCCTACAGAAGGTAGCTGAAGAAAGTAACAAGAAAAGACTAGAAATAAACTGCACGAAAACCGAATGCATGGTCATCAGTAAAAAGGGCAGCCTAAAATGCCAAATGCAGGTCGGGGATACCAGAATCAAGCAGGTATAAAAATTTAAATACCTGGGAAGCGTTATAACAGAAGACGGAAAGTGTGACACAGAGATCCGAAGGCGAATTGGCATGGCAAAGGAAGCATTCCAGAAGTTGAGTAAAGTATTAAGAAACCGGACAATTTCGCTAGAAACTAGGAAGAGAGTACTGGATTGCAACGTGCTGTCCGTCCTTCAAGATGGCAGTGAATGCTGGACAATACCATCAAAGATGAAGGAAAAACTTGAAGCAAATGAAATGTGGTTCTACAGAAGGATGCTGCGAATATCATGGATCGAGCATGTGAGCAATGATGAGGTCTTGGAAATGATGGAAACAAAAAGGAAATTAATACTGAGCATCAAGAAAAGACAGCTGAAGTTCCTGGGATACGCAATGAGGAGGGAGCGCTTGGAGAATCTGATACTAACAGGCCAGATAGAGGGGAAAAGGGACAAGGGAAAGCAGTGGATAACATATTTGAAGGACCTAATCAAGTGGATGACGGAACGAGGATTGCATGGTGCAATAGGAGAAGGCGTGCTCAGAGCCACCAGGGATAGGGAAATGTGGAAAGCCATGATCGCCTATGTCCTGAAGGGACAGGACACATAGAAGAAGAAAATCTGTTAAAATGAAATGCCAGTGTTATTTTCATTGTTGCGTATTTTAGACGACGGTTAGCCTCCAACAGATACCTAAAGAAAACTATTGCAAAAATCTTCAATATACTTATTCTTCCACAACGTAAACAAAATATACAACAGCCAAAAATCGACTGACATTATTCATTTCATTGACATTAAAATAGAGCAAACCAGGCATATAAAACTATCTACTAACTCGTTAAACTCTGCTATTCATAACACTTAATAAAATCATGACAATATAAAAATAATTACAACTACACCAAAAATTATTATAGGCATAATAAAAAAAAGTCTTCACAGTAATCCTGAAGCTTTATATATATATATATATATATATATATATATATATATATATATATAAGCATGTGGTGTAGATACAGAAAAATCCAAAAGAGTATCCTGTACATACAGTGATAAGATAACTCCATGAGAGCTGTAAATATTTCTGTATATATATACATATAGAGCAAATATAAGAAAAAATTAAGGCAGACACGTTATTTCATGGTAAATCGGAAGTGTGGGCCTATTTTAAGCGAACCATCATCAGCCTCCGTCTTTAAATAAAGATTCGTGTAAAATCTTCTGTACAATAAAGACGGAATCTGATGATGGCCTACACTTCGGATTTACCATAAAATAACGTGTCTGCCTAAATTTTTTCTCATATATATATATGTACGTCATAACTGCTACTCACAATACTTTAGTGAAATATGCAGAAATTCCAAACATTAAGGGCGATGTAAATCGTTATCTACTGTCTTCTTAATTTCTGTTTTTTTTATCGTTCTCTCTCCTTAATAATAGTTTTCTTTTCACGTATTCTATCTCACTCAAGACCCCCACTTGCGACTTAGTAGATTTATTGCTTTGAAATGATTTAAAAATATCCATAGTAGTTCTCGGCCCTTTTTCCTAGCTCTAAACACATGTTGTTATTTTTCGAAAGGTTGCTTTATAGTGCTGAGAACTTTTCGGCAATTCTTCGTATATGAATTGTTGCGTGTATTCTGTATAAACGAATGAGTTGGGATATACATATCTGTCTGTTTGACATCTATTTTACATTAAGCAATGTCCTTTACTAACACTGAATCTCTCCTGGGATTGTCATCAGTCGTCTCATCTTACAACGTTGACAAATGTCTTTTTGGGGCCTCCTGCCGTTTTCTCCTGTTGTTTCCGCCGTTATCCCTGTACCCACTGATGCCTTTGAATAATCCCCAGATGGAGCTGAGCTCCTTTCCGCACAGGAAACACACAATGGCGTTTGTTTTTACCGACTTCTCGGCTTGCAAACGACACCCGTTCCTTTCCCCCATCCAGTAATTACCCGCATCTTCCCTGGGCTCTGAAAATCTGCCAAGGATCAATCTTTTGTTAAGTTTTCATTTGAAAAGAGATGACGAGGGGCCTCGCTTCGTTATGAGAAAAGAAACAAGTGAACATTATTGCAACTTAAAACACAAACACACACATACACATACACACACATACACACACATAAACATACACACACACACACACACACACACACACACACACACACTCCTGAAGCTATTTGCATACAGTTAAAATTTGCGTCAGTACAAATAGGAGTAGATAGATTCGTCCATCGCCCGGTTTACACTCCTCCTCACTCTTTTCGGGAAGGAGGAGGGGTTTATAGATTGATTCTTGTTAGGACTGGCTTATTCTAAAGACTACATCGACTATTATCAAAGCTTGTATTTATTTCCGATAATACAACTCCACACAGTAAACCTCTACCTTGAGTTGTTCTTGAGCCTTGTATTAGGAGCACATTACTTAAAAAATATGTTTTAGCTAAATCCGCTGCTAAGAAGGTCGCTTCTCTATGTAGAGCCAGAAGGTTTTTCACGTCTGAAACAATCCTGCATATTTATAAATCTACCATCCACTTGTGCATTGAATACTGCTGCCATATTGGAGTAGATAGACTAAACTATTGGAGTAGATAGACTAAACTTTATTGGAGTAGATAGACTAAACTATTGCCCTGTTCACACTCCACCCACATATATTGAACAGGTGAAGAGGCTCATGCCTTGTTTCCTGTTTAGGATGCGGTTTCTGGTTTTCTCTTTTCCAATCTTTTCACTCTTTTCCTTATGTTTTTCAATTGGAGTAGATAGACTAAACTATTGCCCGGTTCACACTCCACCCACGTCTATTGAACAGGTGAAGATGCTCATCTCTTGTCTCCTGTTTAGGATGTGGTTTCGGCTTTCTCTTTTCCATTCTTTTTACCCTTACGTAGCCCCCTGCGCATCAGTGGCGTTATCGCCTTGCTTGGGGTGATATGATTAAAAAAAAATATATATCTCGTCGAGTGCCCCTGCTATCCACCTAGGTGTCCTTGACAAAATCCAACAAAGAATCTGTAATGTGATCGATACCGACCTGGCGGCTCAGATACAGTAACTTTCTCACCTGCACAATGTGGCTTCCCTGTGTCTTTTCTACAAATACTTTCACGGCTTTCTGCTTCGATGAACTTTGCTCTCTGGTTCTCCCTATGCATGAATTTGCTCGAGTCACAAGATTAGCAACTAGGTCTCAACTCTTTTACTCTGAAGCCAATAAAATATAAACATAAATTCTATTTCAATAGCTTCTTTTCTCGCACTTCCTGCCTATGGAATTCCCTTCCGTTTACTTGCTTCCCTGACAGCTAGAATCTCATGGGGGTTTAAGTGTAAAGTCAATAATTATTTTTTATTTTACTAACCTGCATCCTTTCTCTCATCCTCCTTTCTCCATCCACTCCACTCTCATTAGTATTCTCATCCATCTCCTACCCACTTCCTGACACTATAACCTGTCACTCTTTCTCATAACTTTCCTCCTATGTAACCCCCTGCAAAACCGTGTCAGTAAAATGCCTTGCTTGGGGCGATATGATTATAAAAAAAAAAATTTCTATTATTATGATGTGGGTATAAAGTGGGGGATCCATTCTACATTAAAATCAAGATATAAATTGATCCTCCACTTTATGATCACATTCAGCCTTTTCTTCCCCACTTCCTGACAGCCCCTATATAACCTGTCAGTCTTTCTCATAACTTTCCTCCTATGTGACGCCCTGCAAAACAGTGGCAGTAAAATGCCTTGCTTGGGGCGATATGATTATAATATATATATATATATATATATATATATATATATATATATATATATATATATTGTTTTCATTATCCCCGTCGTTTTAAAATTTGTCTTATTTCTTTGATATTTATAATCATCCTCTGGAAGATATTCCATTTATTTCAATCTTCGTATATTTTCAGTGAGAGACGGTGATGTCAAACAATCTTTTAGCAACTGATGAACATTTCACACCACTCTCTCAACTACAATTAGGATAATAGTCACTGATAAATTAATGTCATATAAGCATCAAACAAAAGTGTTTTAATAGATATAAAACTCAGTAATTCGGCATATATATATATATATATATATATTTTAATTCAGATACTTCAATCCAAGGGAAAAAAGCAGGAAGGTAAATTCCAAAAAACCGATCCTAATTAATATTAAAAATTTATTTTAATATTAAAAAATGATACAGGAAGAGAGCTCCATGTAATAAAATATTACAGAGCAAATATATATATATTAAAAAAAGATTAATTCAAAGATGAATGGCCATTTCGATATGAAGATCCCCACGGGGGACGACACATCACCTCAGCAACAGAAAAAAGGTTTCTGAAAGGTTTTTTCTGTTGCTGAGGTGATGTGTCGTCCCCCGTGGGGATCTTCATATCGAAATGGCCATTCATCTTTGAATTAATCCTTTTTTAATATATATATATATATATATATATATATATATATATATTTTAGACATGTCAGATTAAATAAATTGCAAACGTTGTGTTTGTTTCTTTTTAAATAAAATCCGTTTATACTAGCGGATAATGTTTCGCGTATCATAATTGAAAGATGTCAGAAATAAGCTGTAATGTGGACAGATGTTATTATCATTCATTTCTCAAGGTATCCAAGTACTTTCATCCTCTTCCCGAGGTCATCTTCAGGGGTGTGAGTCATGTGAGTTAATATCTGTCAACGTTACAGCTCATTTCTGACATCTTTTGATTGTAATACGCGAAAGATTATCCATGAGTATGAAAGGATTTTATTAAAAATAATCAAACATATTGTTTGCAATTCATTTAGTCTGACATGTTAAAAAAAAAGAAATTGCTGCTTAAATACACAAATTTATATATATATATATAATTAACAGTTTCATCACCAGTTCCCTTACCATCACCGAAGTTAAGCCTGATCAGTACCTTAAATGGTGACCGCTTGGGTATAACAGGTGCTGTAAGCTTAGAATTGTTAATAGGAGAGATGAGTTTCAATTGGCGTCATCTTTCATACCTAGAGGAAGTGGTTATCACCTTTTTCTATAACATAGTAAAATATCCCAATTTTTAAATAAACCATAAACGAAATATTGAATATTTAAACCACTTCATGACTTTTGGGCCACTCTGTAATATAAATACTATATATATATATATATATATATATATATATATATATATATATATATATGTGTGTGTGTGTGTGTGTGTGTGTGTTGTGTATCTGTGTGTGTCTCAAATTAAATAAATTGCAAAACAATATGTTTGTTTCTTTTTAAATAAAATCCGTTCATACTGACGAATAATCTTTCGCGTATTACAATGAAAAGATGTCAGAAATGAGATGTAACCTTGATAGATGTTATTATCATTCATTTCATAAGGTACCCAAGTACTTTCAACATCTTTCCGAGATCATCTTCAGGGGTGTGAGTTATGGTAACAAAGAATAACCGCTAAACTGTGTTGCTAAAAATTGCTGTAAATTTTTTCTGCTTCAAATATAACGGTTGACAAATTGCGTAGCGTGCATTAGAACATGAATATCATCTAAAATGAAATTTTTTCATATGTTGCAATGTCATGGACATGCACGTGTTAAAGCATGAAAAAGCTGTTCTTTTTACAAACAATTTAGAACATTACTGCAGTATTTATTGCTGATCCTATTAATTGACGGCTTAAGGGTTTTAATGAATATTGCCTCAAGAATCTGTAGTTTGTTTTTCTTGATGTTGGATAGTTGTTTTAGCGATCATTATTTTTTATATTGTGAATGAAGACAGGAATGTTGTTGTAGATGTCTAGAAATTGACGAATGGTCAGACAAGTGTATTGTAAGACGATTAGTTAATGTAGTGGTTGTAAATCAAACATATATATTTGTTTTTTGCGATTTATTTAATCTGAAAAATCTAAAATAAAACTTGCTGCCTAAATGCACACACACACACACACACACACACACACACACACACACACACACATATATATATATATATATATATATATATATATAGATAGATAGATAGATAGATAGATAGATAGATAGATAGATAGATAGGGTGCCCATAAAGTTCGGCTGCACTTTAAAACTTTAAAAATTTATAACTTCATTTGTATTTGCGATAGAAATCATTTGGAAAATGGATTAGAAAGAAGTAAATCTATATTTCTTAATGTTTTATTGAAATTTTATTTAAGTTTCCACATGTCCTCTATCATTAGCAATACAAAAGGTAATACGATTTTGCAGTTCACGGAAAACATTTGCCAACTGATTTACAGTAATATAGTCTTTACAAAGGGTGGCCATAAAGTTCGTATGCACTTTTAAAAAATTATAACTTTATTTGTATTTGCGATAGAAATAATTTGTAAAAAGGATTAGAAAGAAGTAAATCTATATTTCTTAATGTTTTATTGAAATTTTATTTAAGTTTCCACATGTCCTCTATCATTAGCAATAGAAAGAGTAATACGATTTTGCAGGTCATGGAAAACATTAGCCAACTGGTTTGCAGTAATACCTGAAATTACATTAGTATCAATAACTATACTTAAAACTAGGTACATTAAATTTTGTAACATTTTACAGATTATTTCTATCACAAATACAAATAAAGTAATGATTTTTTAAAGTGCACATGGACTATATGGACACCCTATATATATATATATATATATATATATATATATATATATATATATATATATATAAATTAAAAAAGGATTAATTCAATGATGTTGGATGATCATTTCGATATGAAAATCCCCACGGGGGATAACACATCACCTCAGCAACAGAAAAATCCTTTCAGAAACTGGAGAAAAATCAGTCTAATTTTCCTTTTTAAATAGATTTGCAAAGAAATTAAAAAAGAAAATAAAAAAGAAAAAGAAAAAGAAAAAGATAAAACAAAATAAAATCAAATAAACAAGAAAAGAAAAAATTGAAAAGAATATATATATATATATATATATATATATATATATATATATGTCAGCTTAAATCCCGGGAGATTGGTAAATAATCTCTGTGGATCCTTGTAATATTAAGTCAAATATCAAAACTGATTCAACTGAGAGCTCGATGTAAATTTGCAGAGTAGATATTCATTTATTCCACATGTAAATTCAAATGTTACACGTAGGGAATAGGTATTTCAACAGGTTCTTAGAACCCACATTGTTTTACACCAGCCGGACGTAAAATGAAAAAAATCTACTACACCAGAAATAAAAAGATAAAGAAGGTTGGCTACGAAAAGTCCAAGAAGAAGAGGGGAGAGAGAGAGACAGACAGACAGACAGACAGACAGACAGACAGAGGGAGAGAGAGAAAAAATAGTAGCTCACTAAACATAGGATTGGAGGAAGTAGTTCGCCCGAGAGGTCAATGATATCCGCCATTAATAAACATAAAGTTTTCACGTGTATAAATTTAAATTCTAACCAGTATCAACAAGTTTAGACCAAAATATAACGATTAAATTAGAACGGAAGGAATTGTTAAAACCTTTTTAAGGGAGTTTACATCACTTTCTATGACGACACTCGTTACATTGGTTTAGAAGTATATTGTTAAGCTTGTGTTTCACGAACGACAAATCCTTGCTGGACTTCCAGTTCTCACAGCATTACCTTATTGTATCGGTCTTTATATTTAATCTTTTATGTTTAATCCTTTCTTCTTGCTTTCCTGCACTAGCTTCTATAGTTTCCTTTCTGTGTCTGCTATCAGCACTGTGTCATCTTTGTATCTGATACAGTTTAGATTGTGTTTTACCAACAACTAATCCTGTCTTGGTTTCTAGTTATCTTTGAATTTGAAATAAATCCTACCTTCTCACTGAAATTATTCAACCAATACATGTAAATATAGCACCCCACAGAACTGTACTTTTATCATATATATCCCTCTAACCGTCCTGTGTGCATCAGTTTCTCAAAGCTGTCTCTCCTCTCAAAGACTTTCGTTGTTTTTTTCTTATGTTAAGCTTAAGTTTTCTTCTTGTGTCCATACGCTTCATAACCTCGTCGTTGCTCACATGATCGGTCCATGGTATCCACAACATCCTTCTGTAGAACCACATTTCGTTTGCTTCAAGTTTATTCCTTATCACTGCCATACTGAAGGACCGACAGCGCATAACAGATGAAGCCAAGAAGAAAATAACATCACTATCAAAATTAGATGAGAAATCATGAAAAGAGCACCCCACAAAACGGCAATAGCAGAAACTACAAACTGTGTTTGAAGAAAAAATTAGCAATAATTACCTTTAAAAACCAAAACAAAATATTAAACAAAAAAAAAAAAAATGAGATAACTGGGGAATATATTAATTCGAATAAATATAATTTTTTTGCTAACTAAATATCAACAAAAACAAATAAACATAATGCAAGACCCGAAGATGCCACATATAAAAATGAATATATATAAACACTCTATCTAAACAAAGATTTTAAAAATCAGAAAACAAATCAATCACTAAACTGAAAAAGAAGCACACACCAAACACATGAGTATAAATACACACAAGAACACAAACACTTAACCGTGGCCTAATTTGTTTTTAAGCGGTCACATATAAAACAAATATCAACCAAACACGCTAAAAAGAGGTCAACTTAAAATGTTCAAAAGAAGTCAACTCACTATAAAGCAATTAAAAAGACATCTATTTAAACTCGCTAAAGAGAGGTCGACATAATAAAAAGCAATTAATCACTGCACTGCAGACTCTACAAGACACTAAAAATTGGTCGATCCAATAAAAATCATTTACTGCAGAATCACTCACCTACAAAAATATTAAACTACACCAAGTTTCATACAAATAAGAAAAAAAATCGATAAACAGATTGGTTGCCAACCAAGGCTTTAGAACCAAATCTGTCTTGCTATTCCTCCTATAGCCGGAGGGAGAAGAGATGGATTAATCCCTTTCCTAAGAGTATTTGCGCGTAAATAAATTCAACGACTCCAATGTGAACTCGAACTCGACTCTCCGAGTTCTCACTCCGAGCTCATATCCATTGCACCACGCACAAAAAAAAAAAAAAAAAAATAGGAATGAGTTGATCAAAGAAAGAAAGAAAGAAAGGAATAAGAGGCATGTGAAAAGTATGGAGAATTATAATAGTCTATTAGTTATGAGGAATTAGTCAGTTAAGTGCCATACGTGATACACGCTTGGGCGATCATGTCTCGAAAGAGACATGACTGACTGGGCAGAAGATTATCCCGCAGTAGCTTGCCATTCCTTTTCGACTGGTTGCCAGACAAGGTTATAGAACCCATTCTGTCCTGTTTTTTATTCCATAACTGGAGGGAAGAGACGGATGATTATTTTCGAATGGGTATTTGCGCGTAAGTGAATGCAATGAATTCAATTGAAATTCGAACTCGGCTCCCTGATTTGTCGTTATCTACTGCACCGCAACTTTTTCTTCTTCTATGTGTCCTGTCCTTTCAGGACGTAGGCGATCATAGCTTTCCACGTCTCCCTATCCCTGGTGGCTCCTAGTATGTTTTCTCTTGTTACACCACGCAACCACCGTTCTGTCACTCACCTGCTCAGGCCTTTCAGATATGTTATGCGCTGCTTTCCCCTGTCTCTTTTTCCCTCTGTCTGGCCTGTTAGTATCAGGTTCTCCAAGCCCTTCTTCCTCATTGCATGTCCCATGAACTTCAGCTGTCTCTTCCTGATGCTCACTATTAATTTTCTTTTCGTTTCCATTCTTTCCAAAACCTCATCATTGCTCACGTGCTCGGTCCATGTTATCCGCAGCATCCTTCTGTAGAACCACATTTTAGCTGCTTCAAGTTTTTTCCTCGTCTTCGATATTGTCTAGCATTCACTGCTGTATTGAAGAACTGACATCACATAGCAATCTAGAAATTTCTTCTTTGTTTCTAGTGAAATTTTCCTGTGTCTTAATACTTTATCCAGATTCTGGAACGCATCTTTCGCCATGCCAATTCTCCTTCGGATCTCTGTGTCGCACTTTCCATCTCCTGTTAGAACACTTACCTAGGTCTTTAAATTTTTGTACTTGCTTGAATAGTATCCCCCACCTGTATTTGGCATTTTGGGTTGCTCTTTTTACTGATGACTATGCATTCAGTTTTCTTGCAGTCTATTTGTAGTCCTGTTTTGTCACGCTCCTCAACTACCTTCTGTAGGAGGTCTTGTTGTTTTCTTTCCGTGTCTGCAATCAGACCACAACAAGAATCCTTACAACTGGTGACGTACATATTCATTGGCCAGTATTTGAATCATCGAACCCAATGAGGAGGATTTAAATAGTTCTATCTTTATTTGTTTGTTTGTTTTTTGTTTGTCTTGTTTTGTTTTGTTTTTTTTTTCAAAATAGCGTCTTGGAAAAGTGTTTTGTCTTTCCACGCTTTCAAGACAGAATAGAACATTATTTTTCAGTTATTAGCACAAGACATTTAACATCCTATCTATCTATCTATCTTGATTTTCTTTTTTTCACTGAAACCAGTAAGGGTCTCTGATAAGTCTTTTGTTTTTAAACGCCATTAAAAAGAGTCAGTCAGTTAAGTGCCATAAAAATCGAAAGAGACATGATTGACTGGGTAGAAGATTATCCCGCAGTAGGTTGCCATTGCTTTCTGCGGTAGACTGGTTGCCGACCAAGGCTATAGAACCCAGTCTATCCTGCTATTTAACCCATAACTGGAAGGAAGAGACGGATTAATACCTTTCCCAAGGGTATTTGCGCGAAAGTGAATATAATGGATTCAACTGGAATTCGAACTCGGCTCCCCGGCTTCTCGTTCCGAGCCGATATCCACTGTACCACAACGCACATCCACATTAAAAAGAGAATAGTCCATAATTTATGAGGTATTGGCACGGCGTAACGGTCGAGCGAACTAACGAAGACGTGGGGACAAGTACAAATTAATATACGTTAATAAGAGTGGACGCATACAAGGGCGAGTGCAGATTTTAGATACAGTGTATAGAAAGTATAAACCATCCGAACATTTGCATAGCAACGCCATTCACTGCCATCTACACGATGATAGAAAAGCCTTGTACGAAACAGGGCCAAAACTTGTACCAAATCCGATTAGTTTAGGCCAACACGCCGACAACTTTTCCTCAACCTCAACTCTCTATACTCGTTTTCCACCCCAACCCGCTTTATAAATGAGGCGTACCTTGATACCCAGCTGAGATGGCGGGGGAGGGGGTGAAGTCAGGGAGTGGAATGTGGAGATAAGGTGCAACGGTTACAGTAGGCGGCCGATGGATCATTTAGAGCGAAACAGGAATATCTGCCTACAAAGTGTGACGACGAAATGCATAACAGGTGCACGGGCACCCCCTTCATTTTACACCCCCTTCATTTTTATTCATCCACACTCATTTTCTTTTCTATTAAATCGTTCTTTCTTTATTTCGTTCGTTCGTTCTTTCTTTCTTTCTTTCTTTCTTTTCTCTTCCGTTTCATTTAATATTTTCCCTTTTTCCTTTGAAAATTTCTTTTTTTTGTGTGTTTTTTTTCATTTTATAAGTCATTCGATAATCTTTCGCTTTTCATTCAAAATGTTTCTTTCTTCCCTTCTTTCGTTCATATTTTTAATGATTCTATTTAATCTTTGGTAATTATTTTTTATTTCTTTATTTTTTATCAAATTATTCCGTATTGTTTTCGATTTCTTTTCTAATTTCTTTCTTTTTCATTCACTCTTTCTTAACAAAACTAATTCTAGCTTTAAATAAATTATGAACGGCGAGTCTTCTTCTATGTGCCTTGACTTTTCAGGACGTAGGCGATCATTACCTTCCGCGTCTCCCTATCCCTGGTGGTTCTTAGCACGTTTTCTCCTGTAACATCTCGCAGCCTCCAGTTCTCTCATCCACCTGCTCAGGCCCTTTAAATATGTTATCCGCTGCTTTCCTCTGTCTCTTTTTCCCTCTATCTGGCCTGTTAGTATCAGGTTCTCCAAGCCTTCCTTCCTCATTGCATGTCCCATGAACTTCACTTGTCTCTTTCTGTTGCTCAATATTAATTTCCTTTTTGTTTCCATTCTTTCCAGCACCTCATCATTGCTCACATGCTCGATCCATGATATTCACAGCATCCTTCTGTAGAACCACATTTCAGCTGTTTGAAGTTTTTTCTTCATCTTTGTTGATATTGTCCAACATTAAAGAATCGATGAACCATTTTTTCTTGCCTTCTCGAGACATTCTTTTATCTTCTTTTTTTTCATAATTCTCCATACATTTTCACATACCTCTTATTCTGTCTTTCTTTCTTTCTTTCTTGGATCAACTCATTCTTTTTTTTTTTTTTTGTGGTGCAATGGATATGAACTCGGAGTGAGAACTTGGAAAGCCAAGTTCGAATTCTCGTTAAATTCGTTGGATTCATTTACGCGTAAATACTCTTAGGAAAGTTATTAATCCATCCCTTCTCTCTCCGGCTATAGGTTGAATAGCAAGACAGATTTGGTTCTATAGCCTTGGTTGGAACCCAATCTGCCGCGGAGAGAAATTGTAATCCAACGCCGAAAAATATTCTTCCTAATCAGTCATGGATCGAAACAGACATGATCGCCTAACCATGTATAGAACTTAACTTACTGACTGTTCAGTTAAAGTTTGCTTCCTTTGCTGGCATAGTAATTGCGATGTGTGGAGTAGGAATCAATAGAAAAGAGCCGAGCAATAATTGAGCCGTAATTTATATAAACTAGCGATACATCTCGACATTGACAGAGCGAGGAGAACGGTCTGCCTTCGTAGATTAATTATGGGGTTGACTTCAAAATTTCCTGAAAGTTAATCTGATTGACATGCACCTGATATGCCCCTACTGAGAGCTAGAGGGCGCAATGAACCTAACGTGATAAAAAAATGTCAGCATTTACTTGTAGCTGTAATAACTGGGGTAGTGTGGACCAGTCATCATTGGCTAACCTTGATTCTACAGTAAATGATTTTTATTGTGTCGATCAATTTTTAATGTTCTGTAGCGTCTGCAGTGCAGGTGGTTAATTGCTTTTTATTATGTCGACCACTCTTTAGCGAGTTTAAATAGATGTCTTTTTAATTGCTTTATAGTGAGTTGACTTCTTTTGAACATTTTAAGTTGACCTCTTTTTAGCGTGTTTGGTTGATATTTGTTTTATATGTGACCGCTTAAAAACAAATTAGGCCACGGTTAAGTGGTTGTGTTCTTGTGTGTATTTATGCTCGTTTGCTTGGTGTGTAATTTTTTTAGTTTAATGATTACGAAGCCTTCTGGTGGATTAATAATCTTCTCAGTATGCAACTACTTTGCTCGCTGTCAAAATTTACTAGCCTGTCAATACTCTATCGCTATTGCTATGGCAATTGTCAAAACGAGCTAAATTCCTTAGTTCCGGTCCGTTCAGACATTCACAGGTAGGATCAGCCATGCCAGCGTCAAGTTATACTTATTGTTAAAGAGAAAGTTCAGTTCCAGCTCTTTAACCAGAACAATTGCTCTGTCGATCATACTTCTTGAGAGGATATATCCTCTCAACTGAAATCGTAACCTCATTAATGTCCTCCTCTCCTACGCCCTTAAGACTGATTCAATCAGAAACCCCAGAAGTTGAGTAGCTGTTGGTATTAAGTGAGTTTGAGTTTTGTTTAACGGCATATCAACCTCTGTGGGTTAGCTAATGCCAAAAAGGTGGGGGGTTTAAGCCATTTTTAATAGTGAGAAGGTTGGTTTAGTCAATTGTAATGAAAAACTTTTTTCTTTTTATTCATTTTAATTTTAGAAAACTGTAAATGACTTCTAGTTTTTTATTCAAAAAGTTTTGCTGAGAATATTTTTTCCTTCAAAAAAATGTGTTATGCCAATTTTTTTTCCTTCAAAAAAATGTGTTATGCCAATGTTTTTTCCTTCAAAGATGTGTTATGGTAATATTTTTTCCTTCAAAAATGTATTGTTGGTAATATTTTTTCTACAAAAGTTAATATTTTTCTATAGTCTAGTTTTATGTATATATTTCTATAAAAGTGTATTTTTATACTTTCATAGTTTGAGTTTTGTTTAACGGCATGTCAATCTCTGTTGGTTCATTTAATGTCAAAAAGATGGGGTTTGAAGGTATTTTTCTAATATTTGGTTATAGCAAGAAGGTTGATTTAGTCAGATTTTGATGAAAAATGTTTATTCTTTTTATTTTAGAAAACTGAAGATGTCTTGTTTTGTATTCAAAAATGTATTGCTGGTAATAATTTTTTCTTTCAAAAATGTATAATGGCAATATTTTATTTTCTTCAAAAATGTGTTTTTGTTAATATTTTTCCTTCAAAAATGTATATTTTTTTATTATAGTCTTTTTTTTTACTTTCATAGTGTTTTGACCCCAGTTTGGGGGTTAACTATTTGCCCATAGCTGGGACCCCACCAGGCGCTACCACTCCGTGTCAGGGTGGGCCTGGTAACAACAACAATTAAGAGATGGTACCATGCTCTTCACAACCTCTCAATCAGAGGCCTTGCTGCCGAATGCTGTTTACCGTCATGCCCAGGACCAGGAATTAGTTGAACAATAGTAAAACATGTGGAAGAAAAAGAGAAGAATGCACGTTCATCCCGGCTCGAAGACCGGATAAGGTCAGCATTAAGTCACTCAGTTAAGTGCCATACGTGAAACACGCTTGGGTGATCATGTCTCGAAAGAGACATGATTGATTGGGCAGAAGATTATCCCACAGTAGGTTGCCATTGCTTTCTGCGGTAGACTGGTTGCCACCAAAGGCTATAAAACCCACTCCATCCTGTTATTTAACCCGTAACTGGAAGGAAGAGAATGATTAATACCTTTCCCAAGCGTATTTGCGTGTAAGTGAATGCAAGTACTCAGCTCAAATTTCATATCATGAGTTTTGTAAATGGTAAATTCTATTTTTAATACGAGTAAATAAAGAGTTTAATACATATTTTAGTCATTTATTCTTCATCTTTTTTTAATTTTCAGCGTGTTTAATGTCATTACTGACGCAAACCTTGATTGTAGGTCGCCTGAAAAAAAAAAAAATGCCAAATGTCAAATCATCCTCATTCTCAAAATATTCCTCTATGATGACTTCTGTGAGCGTGCTTCCTGATATACAGGGTGTCCAAAAAATCCGTGTGCACTTTAAAAAATTTATATTAGCTGGTTTGTAAAAGGGGCATTTTAAATCATTGTAATTTATTTTATGCATATTGTTATTACTTAAACATATCACCATGTTTAATTTATAACTTTCTTTCAGATTATTAAAGCCTCACTCATATTTTTCTGTAATATTTGCATGTTCTTTCCATCTAAAGTACACATTAAGCATGATCTACTCTATGAATTTCACAGAGGTTCCAATGCAAATGCAGCAGCACGATCTATTCAGGATGCTTATCGAATTGATGCAACGAAAGAAAGAAGCTGTAGGTGGTGGTTTTCCCGTTTTCGGAAAGGAAATTTCAGCTTGAAAGATGAGGCTAGAGGTGGTCGCCCAAAAAATCTTGATTCAGATGTGTTGAATGCCGCTGTTACTCAAAGCTCTACGGTAACCTCAAGAGAATTTGCGCACCAATTTAATGTGCCCCATGCAACTGCGTCACGCCAACTGAAAAGAATGGGGAAGATTTCAGTATTAGGAAAATGGGTTCCGCACGAACTGTCCCCAGAGAATCTGCGACAACGTGTTTCTTGTTGCGAATCTTTGCTTTCACGACACCTTCAGACACCATTTTTGGGGTAGGCTTGTCACAGGTGATGAGAAGTGGATTCTCTACCATAACGTTAAACGTCGGCGATCGTTGGTAAATTGAGTAGGAAGACCAGTTTAGTAACCGAGAGCGGGACTCCATCCCAAAAAGATCATGTTGCGGCAGATGGAATCAAGTTATAGAGAGCAAAGGTCGTTATTGTTATGAATAAAGATTTTCAAAAACACACTGTTTTTCATTTTCAAGATCGGCAAAAACTTTTGCACCGACCTGATAACTTTATTGAGAGGTTGATATCTGGTCGGGTGCTTCTGTTATCCACCTCGGGGTCCTTGACAAAATCTAACAGAGAATCTGTAATGTGATCGATCCCGACTTCGCAGCTTGGACACTCACTTTCTCACAATTTGGCTTCCCTGGGTCTCTTCTACAAATACGTTCACGGCTTCTGCTCCCTGGTGCCCCCTATATATGAATTTACTCGAACCACAAGATTACGTCCCACTCTTCTACTGTGAAACCAATAAAATTTAAACACAAATTCTACTCCATCAGCTTCTTTTCTCGCACTTCTCGACTGTGGAATTCCCTTTCGTTTACTTGCTTTCCTGACAGTTACAATCTCCAAGAATTCAAATGTAAAGTCAATAGTCATCTCCTACCTCACTAACCTGCATCCCCTCTCTCTCTCATGTTTCTTTCTCCGTCCACTCCACGCTTATCAGTATTCTCATCCTTCTTTTACCCACTTCCTGACACCCCCTGTAGCCTGTCACTCTTTCTCATAACGTTCCTCCTATGTAACCTCCTGCACAACAGTGGCAGTAAAATGCCTTGCTTGCGGCGATATGATTATAAAAAATGTATTTGTGATAGAAACAATCTGTAAAAAATGAACTTGAACAATTAAACTTGAAAGATGGTGCTCCTTGTCACTTTTCTCTGCGTGTTAGACAGTTTCTAAATCAGGAATTTTTTAACAGATGGATCGGAAGTGATGGACAATTTTCTTGGCCTCCACGTTTGCCAGATTTCACTCCATTAGATTTTTTATGTGAAATCAATTGTGTATGCAACCAAAGCTAAGAAGATTTGAAAGCTAAAATAACTAATGCAATTTCAGGCATTACTGAAAATTAGTTGGCAAATGTTTTCCGTTAACTGCAAAAGCGTATTACCCTTTGTATTGCTAATGATGGAAGACGTATAGAAACTTTATAGAAGTCTTAAAAAATATAGATTTACGTCTTTCTAATCATTTTTACAAATTATCTCTCTCGCAAATGCAGATAACGTTATAAATCTTTTAAAGTTTCACCCGAACTTTATGGACACCTTGTATATAATCTTAACCATTTCAACACTAGTGTCAACCGATATCTATCCTACATATCCTCATAATACACACCTCTTCTTTCTTCCTTCTCCTTGATGCACATTTAGTAAGTAACCATATAGTTTGAGAGGTCGTATTGTGTGAACAATAGTTAAAAAAAGAAGAAAAAGAGAAGAACAGTATACTCTGACCCCACCTTGAAGATCGGACAAGGTCAGCAGCAAGTCTTCTTCTATGTGCCATGTACCTTCAGGACGCAGGCAATCACGGTTTTCCACGTCTCCCTATCCCTTGTGGCTCTTAATATGTTTGCTCCTGTTACACCTCGCAACCCCCGTTCCGTCATCCACTTGATCAGTCCCTGCAAATATGTTATCCGCTGCCTTCCTCTGTCTCTTTTTCCTTCTATCTGGCCACTCAGTATCAGGTTCTGCAAGCTCTCCTTCCTTATTGCATGTCCCAGGAACTTCAATTGTCTCTTCCTGATGCTCAGTATTAATTTCCTTTTTGTTGCCATTCTTTCCAACACCTCATTATTGCTTCCACGATATTCGCAGCATCCTACTGTAGAACCACATTTTAGCTGCTTCAAGTTTTGTCCTCATTTAAGATGATATTGTCCAGCATTCACCACCGTATTGAAGACCTGACAGCGAAGAACCTGTAATGTGATTGATACCGACTTAGCTGACCGCCTGCAGTCACTCTCCCACCGGCGTGACGTGGCTTCTCTGTGCCTCTTCTATAAATACTTTCATGGCTTCTGCTCTGATGAACTTAAATCACTGGTGCCCCCTAGGTGTGAGTTTGCACGAGATACTAGATTGGCAACTAGGTCCCACCCTTTTACAGTGAAACCGATGAAATGTAACCGCAATTTCTACTCCAACAGCTTCTTTTCTCGCACTTCCCGCCTGTGGAATTCCTTTCCGCATGCTTGCTTCCCCGACGGCTATAACCTCCAGGAGTTTAAATGTAGGGTCAATAGACACCTCCTAACACACTAACCCTCCCATTCTCTCCAACTCTCCCCCTATGTACATCCTAACTCGTTTATCGCCCTGTGTAACCCCCTGCGCTATAGTGGCAGTGGAATGCCTTGATTGGGGTGACATGATTTTTAAAAAAAACATAGCAATCTAGCACTCTTTTCTTTGTTTCTAGTGAAGTTTTCCTGTGTGTTAATACATTACTCAGCTTCTGGAACGCGTCCCAGCAGCAAGTACTTAACTCAGATTTCATATCAACGTTTCTTTACATGCAAAAATGCTAATTTTAAAAGTAGTAAATATAAAAAAATTTTAAAATATTTTAGTTAGATATTTTTCCTCTTACACATGTTCACCATCATTACTTACACAAACCTTGATCGCATGTCGTCTGAAAAGAATGAATTTGTGGAATAAACATTAGACTAAAAAAGAAATTTAATCAACTCAAATGTGGTGATCATTAGGATTGAGCCATCTCCTTTTACGACCTATTTCTTTGGGAAAACTTTCATTTAGAAACCGAATCTCCCAGCAAATTGACACGGCACACCATCTTGCTGAAACTCGGTATGCGCTCTCAGTTCAAACAGTGAGGTATCAGAAATAATTTCATTTTGCTGCGGGACCCAGTTTTATTGAAGCTAGGTGTACACTTCTGCAATTGAAATATCAATAGTAATAACAAAATCCATGGTTAAACTATAATAAAATAAATTAATTATATTACTATTTTTTTTTTCTTCAGTAGCTATCAAATAGGGTCAACACCTGTGATCTTGGTAAAAAAAATGTTTAGTTTAGCCCGTTTTAATCTCAGTTTTATAGAATTTTTTATATGGAAGCTCTCTACTGAAAACCACGATACTTTGTCACGTTGAAATATGTTTTCATTTTAAACAGTAAAATCAGGAATAATGTCATTTAGAAGAGAAACAAAGTTTAGAAGCCAGTTGCGTTCAGTTGTGCCAATTAACAAAAAAAAAAAAACAGAATTCCGACTGTATGATTATTTGAATCTATACATGCGGATTAAAAAATGAATCCCTGGCTTGACTTTTCTAGATTATGTTTAGTACATATGTTTAGTACAAGCTAGCTTAAAGGTTGCACTCCTAGTGAACTTTTAAGATAGCTTCTGCATAGGGACAATTCGCCTTCCAACCGAAAACAAAAAGACACCTCTAGTTAAACTTAGTAAACAGAAATAATGATTTTGATGAAATAACTTTAAATTACTTAATTCAATCTATGAAATTAAGTAATTTAAAGTTATTTCTTCAAAAATCATCATTTCTGTTTTCTAAGTTGTTATGTCGCCAAGTATAAACGAATAACTCAACAACAGAATCAGAATATAAGTTGTATTCCGCGGAAAGACGGTTAGTATGTACAGAAGTGATTAGTAATATTTACAATAGAAAGATACAAGAGTCCAATCCGTCGTAAGACGTGTGTATACATGATTACTTCCGGTACACCACCGGAAGTGTGACTAACTCTTCACTGACTCGCACTGACTCTTCAGTAACTCATTAGAGACTCTCAAGTGACTCTCTACGACTGTATTTACTAGCCTTCCCACGCAAGGCTGGATGTGACACATGGTCATTTTATTGTGGGTATTCCCGGCCATATAGCCGGGCCAAAAATATGTCTGTCTATTTTTGCCCAGTCGTGGTTCTACCCTTCGGCGGAACCACGACTGGGTTATTGCTCTCTGCTCGGAAGCAGAGAGCGCCCCACCCCGCCCGAAGGCAGAGAGCTGACAGTGTCGTAGAGTCGTCAGTCTAGTGACTCTCTACGACTGTATTTACTAGCCTTCCCACGCAAGGCTGGATGTGACACATGGTCATTTTATTGTGGGTATTCCCGGCCATATAGCCGGGCCAAAACATGTTGTCTATTTTTCCCCAGTCGTGGTTCTACCCTTCGGCGGAACCACGACTGGGTTACTGCTCTCTGCTCGGAAAGCAGAGAGCTGACAGTGTCGTCGAGTCGTCAGTCTAGTAACTCTGGACGACTCCCTTGTAGAGAATCCACCATTGCTATATATAGCAATGGGAACAGTCCATTTGTAGTCAAATAGGAGCGGCGCCCTAACATAAGTTTAACCAGAGGTGCCTTTTTGTTTTCGACCTTTTTGTTTTTTACTTAATTCAATCTACGAAATTAAAAATCTCATTTGAATTCTGATTCCAAAAGTCCGATTTCGGCTACAATTACAATTCAAATCCGCCTAAAATTAAGTTCTTCAAATTATAAACTCCGTGGAACCTCAATTGAGTTCAGGTCTTCAAATCACGAACTCTGTGAAACTTCAATTAAGTTCAGGTCTTTAAACTACAAATTCTGCGTAACTTCAGTTGAGTTTAGGTCTTCAAAATACAAACTCCGTGGAACTTCAATTGAGTTCACATTTTCAAATTACAAACGCTATGGAACTTCAATTGAGTTCAGGTCTTCAAATTACAAACGCTGCAGAACTACAGTTGAGTTCAGGTCTTCAAATCACAATCTCTCTGGTACTTTATTTGTGTTCACGTTTTCAAATTACAACCTCTGCGGAACTTCAGTTGAGTTTAGATCTACAAATCACAAACTCCGTGAAACTTCAGTTGAGTTCATGTCTTTAAATTACAAAATCTGTCGAACTTCAATTGAGTTTAGGTCTTCAAATTACAAACTCAGTGAAACTTCAGTTGAGTTCAGATCATCAAATTACAAATTCCGTGAAACTTCAATTGTGCTTAAGTCTTTAAATTACAAACGCTGTGGAACTTCAATTTAGTTCAAGTCTTCGAATCACAAACTCCATGGTACTTTACTTAAGTTCAAATCTTCAAATCAACTCCGTCGAACTTCAGTTGCGTTCAAGTCTTCAAATTACAAACTTCGTGAAACTTCAATTGACTTCGGGTTTTCAAATTACAAACGCTGCGGAACTTCAGGTGAGTTCAGGTCTTCAAATTACAACCTCCGCTTGACTTCATTTGTGTTCACGTTTTCAATTCACAAACTCTGCGGAACTTCAGTTGAGTTCAGATCTTCAAATTACAAATTCCGTGGGACTACAATTGTGTTCAAGTCTTCAAATTACAAACGCTGAGGAACTTCAATTGAGTTCAACTATTCAAATCACAAACTCAGTGGAACTTCAATTGAATTCATTTCTAGGGCTTACTAACTCTGTGTAACTTCAATTGATTTAATTTCTTCGAATTACAAACTCCCTGGAACTTCTATTGTGTTCAGGTCTTTAAATTACAAACTCCGTGAAACTCTATTTGAGTTCAGGTCTTCAAATTACGAACGCTGCTGAACTTCAGGTGAGTTCAGGTCATCAAATTTCAAACTCCGCTTAACTTCAGTTGTGTTTACGTCTTTAAATTACAAACTCCGTGGAACTTCAGTTGAGTTCAAGTCTTCAAATTACAAACTCGACGAAATTTCAGTTTAGTTCAGGTTTTCAAATTACAAATTCTGCGGAACTTCAGTTAAGTTCAGGTTATTAAATAACAGGACAGATTGGGTTCTATAGCCTTGATCGGCAACCAGTCTACTGCAGAAAGCAATGGTGACCTACTGCGGGATAATCTTCTGCCCAGTCAGTCATGTCTCTTCCGAGATATGATCGCCCAAGCGTGTATCACGTATG
This sequence comes from Ascarosepion bandense, assembly GCA_037127315.1. Taxonomy (NCBI): domain Eukaryota; kingdom Metazoa; phylum Mollusca; class Cephalopoda; order Sepiida; family Sepiidae; genus Ascarosepion; species Ascarosepion bandense. Next base: position 1,106,767 of record JBBBDQ010001616.1, on the reverse strand, counting down.
GCGCTTAATTAACTGACTGATATGTTTCTCCGGAGTGGAAACTGTTTGTTGTTTGTGTGTAAATAACTGGAGACGACGATGAATGCGTTTATTCTTCAGACGGCCCATTTTGGAATGGGCAGGGGTCAATGATAAAGTCATTGGGAGATGGGTCATAATTGTTTTTGATGATGGGTAAGCCGGGACATTGGTCGAGGGAACCGGTATTCCCAATCTCTTTTTTTTACCAGCTCAGCTTCGAAATCTACTTTTAACTTTTTCAACTTTGAATTTTTTTTTCCAAATTCGTTTAATTTTCTTCTGTATTTCACCTGCAGAATTAGAATTCTAAGCGCTGGTTATTTACCTCTATCAACGACACGCCATTCTTTTTTTGTTCGCACTTGGGGTGGAGGGGGCGTCAATTTGTGGCGGTCGTCCGCGTCACTTTGAGCCGCCGACAGACGTAGTTAACTATCAGTACCGGTCAGATGGGATTTCGTCGTCTGCAGCCTGAAGTTCAGAGAACTTCCTTTCTGGACCGAAAGAGAAGAGGTTGCCAATCTCTCTGTACTTCCAACAAGTTGGTCTTTGGCCGGTTACAATGGCCGGCGATTTTTGCCCAAAAGTGTTAAGAGGTTGATGACGAAGAAGAAAGACAATCGAGCATGATATCGAAGCTACATCCACCCGTTCAGATTGTCAGGGTGGCACCTAGTATTTGGCCATAATAACTGAGAAAGATAGCTCGGGGCTTTCCTACTGCATTACAAGGGACCTCGTATACTGCTCTAGTTTATAATACGGTAGGTAAGATGTGGTATTTCGTTGTCAGCTCTAGGCTGGAGACGTGGACACAATGATCGGCAGTGGGCAGCAGTAAGTTCCACATGAAAACTAATGAAGTAATGAAAACAGTCCGTTAAATAACTTTCTTTTTGTTTTGAAATCTAGGGACATCACTAATCAGAACACTTTTTTTTTCTTAGAGTGATAAATTTTGCCAAAAGGATAGTTCATCACGTAGACTGACACCACTTTCATTTCGAACTTCTCTATGTCTTAGGGGTCTTGCAAGAGCTTATCTTCTTTTGTGAAATGTTCATAACTTTTATCTTTAAATTCCGCGTTACAATTTGGTGAGGGACTTTCAACAAGAGAACGATTCCCAAGCTGTCGTTTTATTTGATGTGTCCGGCACATTAACTACATTTGTAGCTTCGATAAATTTATGTTTTTTAAGTTTTGGAGGTTTCTTGCGCCGGTTTCTATAGCTTTATTTTTCATAGAGACCAATTTTTTCACAGACCGACTTTTTGTCGGCCCTCTCGTTTATAAAACATCTCCACTTAAGCAAGTAAAGTATTTTTTTTATTATGAAAAATAATAATGAAAAAATATAAATTTCTTCTAAAGAATAAAAGAATTTAAAAAGAATGAAAAATAACAAACGTGGGAGAGAAAAATAAAATGATACAAAAAAAAATTTTTTTTTAAAAATTAAATTAACGGATGGAAAAATGTTTATGGTGACATACCCATATGACACATTGAACTGTTCATAACTATATATACGTAGCAGTTCTGTTTTGTAGAACAGAGAGAGAGAGAGAGAGAGAGAGAGAGAGAGAGAGAGAGAGAGAGAGAGTGGAATTGATAGTATCTGTTTGTACTACTGTATTTGTAAACACTATTCAGTCTTTGTATCTTTATTTCTGGCCCCAAATGACCATAATAACTTTGTGACGTAGGATCAGGATTCTTAAGGACCTTTGAGAACCCCAAAAGAACTGCGTGGAAATTTTCAATATTGGTTCAACATTGTACTCATTAAGCGAAAATACATTTTTTCGTCACACTTTGTCGTACTCAACAGTTCTTGATAATCCAGAAAAGCAAACCAAACGAAAAAAAAAGTGTAACTTACACTGAACTTGAATGCAAGCCGCTAAACTACGGGAATGCATATTTTTCGAGAAAAAAAGCACTCGTGATTCTCTGAGAGAATTAGAAACAAAGAAAAGAAAAGTTTCCGAAGTATTTAATTTGAATTTGGGTAATCCTAAAAAAGGACACGTATAAACAAGGATGAATTTAAATCCGCCATGCTTGATTTTCTTAAGTTCGAACTTGTACAGCAAAACCAACGGGAACTTAAATGGCAAGAAAGCAACTTGAAAAAAAAACTGTTGAAATTCAAAAGCAAACTGTGAAAAAACGTCTTGAATTTCAAAAGCAAGCTGAAAAAGAACGGCTTGAATTTCAAAAAACAAATTCAAGTAAGTCATCAAAAACTCGAAGAAATTCTAATTCAAACTCAAAAAGAGCAAAAAAACATGACTAAACTGGCAAACTGGGGACAAATTAGTAAAAACGAAAATGCGTTTTAACAAAATACGATATAACACAATATAAATTTTTACATATACTCCAGACGAGGATATAATCTCTGCCTTTTATTTTAAAAGATTCGAGGATTTATACGCGACAGATTGCATAAATTGGTCGGACTCTAAGAAAGTTCGCTTTCTTCTCAAAAAACTTGGCACCGCAGAGTATACCAAATTTGTAAATTACATTTTCCCCGTAAAACAAGCGAATTGGCATTCATTGAAGCCATTAACTTTTTTAGTCCTAAATCTTCACTCTTTTATAAGAGGTGGAAATGCATGAATTTAACAAGAAAATCCAGTGAAGATTTCACTACGTCCGCGTTGAAATTAGACGTAAAGTTAGTTCTAAATCAAACGGAAGATGAGCGAAACCTTACTGTCTAAAAATAGCGGAAGACTGTCAGAAATTCGTAAGCGCACGCCAAGATTCGAAAAATATTGAGGAATCTAGCATAACTCTCATAAGAAAAGTACGCCGAGAGAAAAAAACTGATTCACCACCTAAATCAAGCTAATCACAAAAGAAACGAGACAAATTGCTTCCTAACTCGTGTTACAGTTATGGATTATACCTTGGTAGAAAGACTGCCCTTACTGGAATGAAAGCACACATTGTTGAGTGAGAAAAAGGTTAATAGCTACGTAAAAAACACAAAATTCTGGTTCAGATTTAACAATCATAAATCTACACACATGGAAAATGTTAGGAAAACCAACCTTGCTAAGAACTAATGAATTGGCCATATCCGTGATAGGGGAGGAAATCAAGTTTACGGGAGAACTTATTACGAATGTAACATGTCAAGGAAGGACATTAAAATTAAAAACGTTTTTCTTAAAGAATACAGAAAATTTATTTGCCACCGAGTGGATAGAGAAATTTAAGTTGTGGAACATGCCAATTAATTCAGTTTACCAAAAACTCGAAAACCTGACCACCGAGGCAATTAATTTAATAAAAACTTAAAAGAAACTTTTCCGAAAGTTTTTCCTGGGTGTTGGGACGCCCGTGGCCAATTCGGCTATAATGGACTATTCCATTACTATGTAAAGTAATGGTGGCATCTACGTAGGAGAATGTGCCGAGCAGCCGAGCGACAAGTCAGTCGTAGACTTCCGGTGACGACCCGGAAGTACCCATTGCTCATACTACGTCTTACGACGGTTGAGACGATTAACCTTTATTCTTGTATTGGATACTAATAACCTTTGTAAATACTATTTTCACGGAATACAACAATTAACCTATTCCTGTTGTTGAGTTATTTATTCTTACTCACGACATAACACTGGGGTTCTTGATCGGTGTAACAAGATTACGGCAAAATTCGAGTTAAAAGATGACATCCAGCCAGTGATTAAGAAAAAAAAGTAATGTGCCTTTTGCCTCTTCACCAAAAATAAATGACAAAATGGACTAACTAGACAAACCGGTGTCCTGTCAAAAATTTTGTACAGTCAATGGGCTTCACCGACCGCCTATGTGAAGAGAAAGGAGATCCGGGTTTGCACTGATCGATCGACGGGACTTAATGCAGCAGTCAAAGACTATCATTATGCTTTCCGTAAAACGGGTGAAATGTTCGCGAAAATAAATGGGGGAAATTTTTTTTCAAAAATCGAACTCAGTGACGCGTATCAGCAAATACCAGTAGCGGAAGAATGCTCTAAGTTGCTATGTATCAACAAATATCGTGGGTTGTACAGGTTCGAACGTCTACCGTTCGGAGTAAAGGTTTTATTAACAGAATGTGAAGTCCATCATGAGATTAAAAAAAAAATCCTGATAAAAATAGTCCATGTAAATATACATGTACTAATATGAAAAATAATGAAGATTTTCATTAATATATATATATAGTCATCCGCAGACAGATCTGTTTCGCTGTATCACAGCTCATCAGTACGGTTAGACTCCGATTGCTTTTTACCCAAGATTGAAACCCGACTGAATTGGCGTCAGTCAGCGATTCTACCTCTGAGCTACGGGCGCTCGGTAGAAGGAGGCAGACTTTTTAGAGTGTATATTATCATTATACACGCCCAACAGCTGAGAGTGTTCTAATTCATTGCTGAATGAACGATGCGTATATATATATATATATATATATATATATATATATATATATTATAATCATTTGACCCCAAGCAAGGAAGAACTGCCATTGATGCGCAGTGGGTTACAGTGAGGGGGGAAAAAAAACAGAAACGCAAGAGAACAGAAAGACGTCTCACAAGCGGAAATTGCAAGAAAAGAAACTGTTAGAGTAGAAGAGTGGCTATTCGAACGGTGAAAATGTGGGATCTTTCTATCAGTTTTGTAGCACGTGTAAATTTATTTGATCGGGCCACTAAAACTAGCTTTCACTTTGTTTGAACTTCTGGGATGAGGAACTGTCACAATTTATTTTCTACTCAGTGGAAACGGTGAGCAATAAATGAACAGTACAAGAAGAAAAAAAAACAGTCGACAAGATATCCATAGATATGGACAGTGAAACGAGAACTGTTTACTCCAGTAGATTAAATAAAGGGTTAAATTTGAAATTCTCAGACTGATATATATCTGAAGAAGGCCGGAGGGAACAACAGTCAAAACATTGTGATAAAAACAACAAAGATGAGGATAATAGTAAAAACATAAACAGTGTAAATAATGCTTGACTTTATGTAACAGTTTTATTAAGGAAGTCATATTTGAAGTTCCATGTAATATCAATTTTCCTCTATATGAATGCTGAACAGTCTCCTCAAAGATAAAGAGAAATCTTGAGATGAGGTTTTACAGAAACATGCTGAGAATAGAATAAATGCAACGTGTAAGAAAATAGTTTCAATGCATTGTAACCACTTTGCATGAAAGTTTGTCTTTTTCTGGGTTTCGGATGTCAAGCTGGAAAAATCTTCAACATATTTCAATGCAAACTTTACGTTCATATAGAAACACGTTCTGGAATAATACTTTTCAGCATATATATATATATATATATATATCAGCATGCAGTGTGGGTATAGAAGAATCCAAAGAAATATCCTGTACATACAGTGGTAGGATAACTCTCTAAGAGAGCTCTAAATATATATGTATATAAATACATATAGAGCAAATATAAGAAAAAAATTAGGCAGACACGTTATTTCATGGCAAATCGGAGGTATAGGTCTATTTCAGGCGAACCATCATCAGCTTCCGTCTTTATTGTACATCGTGTAAATATTTTATCGTGTAAAAACCTTTGTACAATAAAGATGGAAGCTGATGATGGTTCGCCTGAAATAGGCCATACTCCCGATTTACCATGAAACAACATGTCTGCCTTAATTTTTCTTATATATATATATAATATTGTCATTTTTTTTATTACAATGATTTATAAAAGGCATAATATCACTACACAAAATGTTCATGTTTCAGAACAATACTGTTCTTCTTCAGGTGATATGTTAAAATAAATAGTGAAAATGATTTATTGTTAAAATATAAGGTGAATTCATGATTATTTAGAATATTAGGGAGTGGAGAAAATGCTTTAGGTGCGTCAATATTGTTCTATCAAAAATGAGAATTATGTAACCCTGGAGTTTTAATATTTAGGTTATGAAAGGGAGCAAGATGTATTAACCAATTTCACTGAATTACCAAGACGCTTGCTCCCCTGAAGATCGATGTCGTTACCAATATCAGTCAGCCGAGTAGGACCTTGCTCGCTCAGATCGATTTAGTAACCAATTTTAGTGTGACATTGCCCGTCTAGACAACGATCTAATCATCAATTTCAGTGAACCGACTGGAACTTTACCCGTTTGGACAGAGATGTAGTAACCAATTTTACTGAACTGACTAGGATCTTGCAAGTCGAACAAAGATGTATTAACCAATTTCACTGAATTACCGAGACACTCGCACCCCTGCACAACGATGAAGTTACCTATATCAGTCAACCGAGTAGGACCTTGCCCGCTTAGACATCGATTTAGTAACCAATTTCTGGGACTTTGCACCTCAGGACAAAGTTGTAGTAACTAATTTCATAGAACTTAAATGGACACTTGTTTCTCTGGACAGTGATATAGTCACCAATTTCATTGAAGCGACTGGAACCTTGCCGGTCTGGAAATCGATTTTTTAACCAATTACGGTGAATGTAATCAACAATTTTAGTCAACCAACTAGGACATTTAAGTGAATTTTCTGGGACCTTGCCCGTCTATACAGCGACGTTGTCACCAATTTTAGTAAACCGATTGGGACTTTACCCATTTCATCAGTGATTTGTCTCTAAACAATATTGTAGTAACGCATTTCACTTTAATTAATTAGGTTCCATTACAATTTTTATAATCGCTTTTCAAAAAATAAACATAGTCGGTATCAGTGGAAAAACCGTCCTTGTGAAACTCTGTATATATATATATATATATTTTTTTTTTTTTTTTTATTTTGCGCACACGAAAGTCCATGTTTGCCGAAAAAATTATTGGCTCTATTGTAAAAATAAAGGGAAACAGATTTTCTGAAATGTTCTTAGTGGTTTTATAAAAATTTGAGATAGTGGAGTTCTATTCTTAATATTGATAAAATGTAAAATCAATCCCCTATTTTTAAAGATTTGTCTTGAAATGTCAATTTTGAAACAGCGCTTAAGTCAATATTATAGATTTTTGTTTATAATAATATCGCCCCAAGCAAGGCATTTTACTGCCACTGTTGTACAGGGGGTTGCATAGGATGAAAGTTATGAGAATGAGTGACAGGTTATAGAGGGTGTCAGGAAGTGGGTAAGAGAAGGATGAGAATACTGATGAGAGTTGAGTGGGTGGAGAAAGAAGCATGAGAGAGAGAGGATGCAGGTTAGTGAGATAGGAGATGACTATTGATTTTACATTTAAATTCATGGAGATTGTAAGTGTCGGGCTATCTATCTATATATATTTTTTTCATATCACCCCAACCAAGAAATTTTACTGCTACTGTTGTGCAGGAGGTTACATAGGAGGAAAGTTATGAGAAAGTGTGACAGGTTATAGGGGGTGTCAGGAAGTGGATAAGAGAGGGATAAGAATACTGATGAGAGTGGAGTAGACGGAGAAAGGCATGAGAGAGAGAGAGAGAGAGAGAGAGAGAGAGAGAGGATGCAGGTTAGTGAGATAGGAGATGACTATTGATTTTATATTTAAATTCTTGGAGATTGTAGGTGTCGAGCTATCTATCTTTTTTTATAATCATTTTGCCGCAACCAAGACAGTTTAGTGCCACTGTATTGCAGGGTGTTACATATGAAAAAAGTTATGAGAAAGAGTGATAGGTTATAGGGGGTGTCATGAAGTGAGTAAGAGAAGGATACGAGTGGAGTGGACAGAGAAGGAAGCATGAGAGAGAGAGAGAGAGAGAGAGAGGGAGGATGCAGATTAGTGAGATAGTAGATGACTATTGATTTTATATTTGAATTCTCGGAGATTGTAGATGTCGGGAAAGCAAGTAAACGGTAGGGAGAATTCCACAGGTGGGAAGTGCGAGAAAAGAAGCTGATAGAGTAGAATTTGTGTACAATTTATTGGTTTCACAGCAAAAGGGTGGGACCTAGTTGCTAATCTTGTTGCTCGAGTAAATTTATATATAGTATTGTTAATAATAAGTATTGCCAAAAGGTTTTTAATTTTGCTTTTTTTTTCATTCACCAAATTTTCTGATATAATCTTTCTTTTTGTTCTTTTATAACTCATTTATTCTTCTTTTTTACTAACGTTTTTTTATTGACTTGTTTTTCTTTTCTTTTCTTTTTTCCTTTCCATTAAAGAAGAAAACGAAATATTTCATTCGGAATACTGAGAACAAAAAATAGTTGAAAATTATAGGTTTTTCTTCTGGACACTAAATTTTGAATCTAACCGAACGCCTCCCTATTGAATCAGGTTCAACTTTTATCTTTCCCATATATCACCAAAAACTGTTTCTCTTATCATTTCAAGTGGCTCTTGAGCCTTATACAAGGAAAAAATTATTGTAGAAAAATGTTAGGTTCAATGCAACAAATAATAATAAATTTGATATTATACATAAATATTTAGACTGCAGCGGTACAATACTCTTTAAAAATCCTTATTTCGAACTACTGCCCTTGGACAAAGCATGAATTGATTTTCTCCCAGAAATGGATTAAATAGCAGGTCTTTTGCCTCGTGTAGTACCCAGTTTAAGATAAGGGAAACTCTGTACTTGGACTCTCGTAAATTATAGGACCAGCTATTTTGACTTTTAGGGAACTTGGGAAAAGACAAATATGAATTTAAAACCAGTCGAACTTAAACGCACCTACTGCTGTTATGGTAGCGGCTCATTTATTGCCCCTTAGACCCCAGTACTTTACGGAACTCATGATCATTCTTCCACATCTGTTTTTGGCATTTGTTCTTTTGTGCTTCCGTTTTTACAGACATTACTTCTTTCTCCTTTCATGACAGAAGTGGTAACAGAGACGCCAAACTTGCTATTTAACCCGCTCAATAATAAATGCATAAATAAATAAATAATGAAGAACCGCATGTTTACTTTGAGTTAATCTCGCTAATCTCCACACCGGCGATTATAGAAATAGTGCCAATACTTTATAAGATACGGAGCCTCCATAACGTCCTTTGTTTTGGGGAACATCAATTCAGTGTAATGGTTAGCGAGCTAGTCCGGCTTTATCATATTACAACTTAAAAGTGATTCCGTTTCTCACTGGATTCCCATATTTTCATAGGTGTAGAGGCTCATCCCTTGTTCTCTGTTTAGGATGTGGTTTCCGGCTTTCTATTTTCCAATCTTTTCACTTTTACGTAGCCCCCTGCACACCAGTGGCCTTAGCGCCTTGCCCGGGGTGATATGATTAAAAAAAATCATTTGCTAATAAAAATTTGTACGGAGTAGATAGATTTATCTATCGCCCGGTTCACACTCCACCCACGTCTATTGAAAAGGTGTAGAGGCTCATCCCTTGTTCCCTGTTTAGGATGTGGTTTCCGGCTTTCTATTTTCCAATCTTTTCACTCTTACGTAGCCCCCTGCACACCAGTGGCCTTACCGCCTTGCCCGGGGTGATATGATTAAAAAAAAATGTTTAGCCTTCTGCAACACCTAAGCTATCATTTTGGGCACTGTGAGGTGCGTTGTGCGCTGTGGGGCAGTGGATATCGACTCGGAAAGACAAATAGGGGAGCCGAGTTCAAATTCTAGTTGGATCTCTTGCATTTACTTACGCACAAATACCCTTGGGAAAGGTATTAATCCCTCTCTTTCCTCCAGTTATGGGTTAAATTATAGGACAGGTTGAGTATGTATAGCCTTGGCTCGCAACCAGTCTACCGCAGAAAGCAATGTGGGATACTCTTCTGGCCAGTCAGTCATGTCTCTTTCGAGACATGATCGCCTAAAGCGTGAATCACACAGGGCACTTAACTGACTGCCTGAACATAATAGTTGCAAATAAATAAAGATTCTGATAGGCATAAAGTGGGGGATCGGTTTTTTATTATTATGAAGTATTAAACTGATCCCCCACTAATTACTAAATAATATAATACATCTCTTCTCCCTCTAGCTATGAGTCAAATAACAAAACAGATTGAGTTTTTATAGCCTTGGCTAACAACCAGTCTACCACAGAAAGCAATAGCAACCTACTGCAGGATAATCTTCTGAAAAGTCCGTCAAGTCTCTTTCGAGACATGATTGCCCAAGCGTGTTTCACGTATGGCACTTAACTGATTGACGTGCTATAACGGTTAGCAAACTTGTCTCGCTATTGGAATTACGATTGAATAGACAGATCTTCACTAGGTGCTCTATACTCTCGACCTTTTTTTTTTTTTTGCAAAATCTAAGCTACGCTATAGAAAATACAGAAAGCCCAAAGAAAAGACCTGTCCTCAGTACATAAATATTAAGAAATTTTTAATTTAAATATTTTATTTAGATTTTCATTTTTCTAAATTAAAACGAAAGTTTGGCCACAGAACAAAGAAAAAATATCATGTCCTTAACATCGGACATATAATGAGGAAAGTAGGGTTGGAGAATTTAATACTCCCAGGGTGAAAGAGAGAGAGGGGAAAATTGGGCCGTGACATATTTGGTGGGTATGAGCAAATGGATGTTTAGAGCACGGTTTAGGAGAAACGAAACGACAAAAGATATTAAGCGCTACAAGGAACAGGTAAATGTGGAGGGCCTTAATCCCCTAAAAAAACACAGCACAAAAAAAAAGTTTCAGAAATCGACCTTCTTGAGTTGAGACTTGTAACTGCATAATGAAATCTATTAACCATCACAATAGGAGTAGATAGACTAAACTAATTGGAGTAGATAGACTAAACTATCGCCTGGTTCACACTCCACCCACGTCTATTGAACAGGTTAAGAGGCTCATCCCTGGTTCCCTGTTTAGGATGTGGTTTCCGGCTTTCTCTCTTCTAATCTTTTCTAATCTTTTCACTTTTACGTAGCTCCCTGCACATCAGTGGCGTTACCGCCTTGCTTGGGGTGATATGATTAAAAAAAATCACAGAAAATCGCTCCTATTCTCCCCCTCATTAGTATGGATCGGGCTAATTTCCCTGAAAGCAAAATACTGCGCCTCCTCGGCTTAACTCACACAAAAGACCTCAAGTGGAATGACTATATAGAATCCATAGCTAAATACGCTTCTAAGAAAGTCGGTTCTCTGTGCAGGGCCAGGAAGTTTTCCCCGTCTGAAACAATCTTGCACATATATAAATCTACCATCCGTCCGTGCATTGAATACTGCTGCCATATCTGGTTGGGTGCTCCTGCTATCCGCCTAGGTGATCTTAGCAAAATCCAACGAAAGATCTGTAATGTGATCGATCCCGACTTGGCAGCTCAGACACAATCACTTTCTCACCGGCACAATGTGGCTTCCCTGTGTCTCTTCTACAAATACTTTCACGGCTTCTGCTCCAATGAACTTATCTCATTGGTGGCCCCTATATATAAATTTACTCGAGCAACAAGATTAGCAGCGAAGTCCCACTATTTTACTGTGAAACCAATGAATTCTAAACACCAATTCTACTCTAACAACTTCTTTTCTCGCACTTCCCGCCTGTGAAAGTCCATTACATTTACTTGCTTTCCCGACAGCTATAATCTCCAAGAATTTAAATGTAAAGTCAATAGTCATCTCACTAACCTGCATCCTCTCTCTCATGCTCCTTTCTCCTTCCATTCCACTCTCATCAGTATTCTCATCCTTCTCTTACCCACTTCCTGGCACAACCTGTCACTCTTTCTCATAACTTTCCTTTTATGTAACCCCCTGCAAAACAGTGGCAGTAAAATGCCTTGTTTGGGGTGATATGATTATGAAAAAATAGGGAAAAAGCTGTAATGAACACCAAAAGTAATAAAAAATGTATGTATTAATTTATTTCCCTCAATACATTATTAGTTTTTTACAATTGAAACAATTCGATAAAGATAAATATGATGTTAAAGCCGGTTTGGTAATTCAATTCATTTGTCTGTAAGTAATGAAAAAAAAAAATACATTTTTTATGAATTTGACTTTTAAGATTAATTTTAGGTTCAGGAATTTGTATTTATTTCTGAGATGAGTAATTTTCAATAATCTTGAAATTATTTCGAACTATTGTTCTCATCTTGGTTGATACAGAAAATATAATAGACACAACGTTTCGACCAAGTACTCTCTGGTCATCATCAGGTCATCCTCAGGTGTCCATTGATTGGCTTATTTGGATTATTTTGTTGATTATTAAAATTACTCATAAAATTACTCATAAATTAAAATTACTCCTTTGCTCCCTGTTTAGGATGTGGTTTCCGGCTTTCTCTTTTCCAATCTTCTCACTTTGTTTTTTTTTTCTATTGGAGTAGATAGATCTATCTATCGCCCGGTTCACACTCCACCCACGCCTTTTGAACAGGTTAAGAGGCTCATCCCTTGTTCCCAGTTTAGGATGTGGTTTCTGGCTCTCTCTTTTCCAATCTTCTCACTTTGTTTTTTTTTTCAATTGGAGTGGATAGATCTATCTATCGCCCGGTTCACACTCCACCCACGTCTATTGAACAGGTTAAGAGGCTCATCCCTTGTTTCCTGTTTAGGATGTGGTTTCCGGCTTTCTCTTTTCCAATCTTTTCACTATTACGTAGCCCCCTGCACATCAGTGGCGTTACCGCCTTGCTCGGGGTGATATGGTTAAAAAAAAAAAATAACTACATGTGGCACGAATCTACTAACATAATCCAGTTGTCAAAATCCATCTGACACTGAAAATACACTACTAAAGTCCTTCGGGACGTTGGCGTAGTGGATATAGTAGTTGGTTATACATGTGCTAGTATCATCTTGTGGTCAATCTGACACTGAATATAAAAGGCTCCGAAAACACACTACTAAGTTTAATGCTTGGATCTGGTAGCGACGAGTTCAATCCTTGGATCTGGTAGTGACGAACCGAATCCAACATGAAAGAACAATAACTGATTTCACAGGATACTTCGCAACAATCAACAAGATAATCCATATCAGCCAATCAATGGTCGTCTGATTACGATCAGAGGGTACTTGGTTGAAACGTTATGTCTGTTATAAAATCTATATCAACCAAGATGAGAACAATAGTTCGAAATAATTCCAAGATTATTGTAGTTTCAGTTTATAGTCAATTTGAAAACATTAAAGCCTGTATTGTTACGTGATAGCTGTCGTCCTATATAGCGATGAAGCCTTGACAATCTCATTAATAATGAAGAAGAAAGGAGATAGATTCATATCTTCCGCAAAGTAAGATTTGAAAGAATGACGTATTAATACCTTTCCTATGAGTGCTTTTTGTGTAAGTAAGCGTAACGAAACCAACTGGAATTCGAACTCCGTTTTTCAATTTCTCGTTCCGAGCCACTATACACAGTTGTATATATCTGAATGTTAAACATAAGTGAACTTTTGTCTCTATTTTCTCTAAAACTTCGTCGTTGTTCAGTCCATGTTATTCTCAGCATCCTTCTGTAGAACCACATTTCTGTTGCTTCAAGTCTTTTCTTTATCTTTCAGACCACTGCTATATATATATATATAATCATTTCACCCCCAAGCAAGGCAGTGTTACTGCCACTGTTTTGCAGGGGGTTACGTAGGGGAAAGTGGTGTTAGTAATAGGGGATGTCAGAAGGAGGGTAATAGATGGATGAGAATACGGGTGTAATGTGGGTGGAGTGGATGGAAAAAGAGCTTGAAAGAAACGATGCGAGTTAGTGAGATAGGAGATGTCTATTGAACTTACATTTAAATTCATGGAGATTGGAGCTGTTGGGGAAGCAAGTATAAGGAAGGGAATTTCACAGGTGGAAAGTGCGAGAAAAGAAGCTGTTAGAGTAGAAATTGCGGTTACATTTTATCGGTTTCACTGTAAATGTGTGAGACCTAGTTGCTAATCTCGTAGCTCATGTAAATTCATACCTAGTGGGCACCAGTGAGTTAAGTTCATCGGAGCAAAAGTATTTGTGCCGGTGAGAGAGCGACTGCAGCCGAGCTGCCAATTCGGTATCGATCTCCGTTGGATTTTGTCAAGAACCCCGAGGTGAATAGCAGGAGTACCCGACTAGAGGTGTATATAGTAAGACCGATATTACATAACTGTTAAATACTCTTTTCTTTGTTCCTACCGATATTTTTCTGTTTGTCACTATTCTTTGAATCAGTGCCGGAATGTATAATGAAGAGAAAACGTGTAAAGAGTGCATCACCAGCGCGTGAGTAAGTGACGTCAAATTCCACGCGTGACCGCTACACAAACTGAAAGAAGACGTAATTACAAACTTCTCCCCGAAAAGAAGAAGAAGAAGAAAAAAAAAGATATCGATTTGAAGTCACGCGAAATTTATAGGCATTGTTTATCCCTACCAACCTTCGAACAGTTCCCTTCGACTCCAACAGCCACCCATTCCCCGTCGCGTTTCCTTTCCTTTGCTGGCAGTCGTTCATAAGGGTTATTGTTGGCGGGCGAGCGAGTCGGATAAGCGGGAAGCCAGAATTTCTTCGCCCCGCGGGGAGCAAGACGCCGGCGTTCGGAGGATGTGGAGGAGGGAAGTAAACATGAATAATGGCGACGAAGAGTGTTTCACAGGTCAAACCTCTCTCTCTCTCTCTCTCTCTCCTCTCTCTCTCCCCATAAACCTCCCGTTTGCTGGATGCGTCGGCATTTCAACAATTTTTACTTTTTGTTGCTTTTTTTCATTCCCGTTGTTGTTCAACATGGTATTACCAATTGTGTTTTAATTTTTCTATTTTTAGCGAATTTTTTTTCTTTCGGACGACGTTAAATGATTTTTAATTGATATTTCATTTTTAGATAAACAAGGGTTGTCCTAAAAGCCACTGAGGAATTCGAAAAGTCTCATTTTATTTATAATTAGATTTTGCAGTTTCACTTTTTTGAGGGGAGGTATTTAAATTAAGATTTGGAAATTACTCCTGCAACAATTCACAACTAAACAAAGAACCCAAATCATAAAATTCTATTTTCAATTTTACTCATCTGAAGAACGTATTGCATTCACGTCAATGCCAGAAAATCATCAATGGATATGATAATTGGTTTCATTCAACGTTATCTTTAATATGAGTCAGTCAAGGATTTGTCACGATCTGGAAGGCTATGCCACTCCGATTACAAATTAATCGTGATATTTTTTTTAATCATCTCACCCCAAGCAAGGCGGTGACGCCACTGATGCACATGGGGCTAAAAAAAGAGTAAAATGATTGGAAAAGAGAAAGCTGGAAACCACATCCTAAACAGGAAACAAGGGATGAGCCCCTTCACCTGTTCAAAAGACGTGGGTGGAGTGTGAACCGGGCGATAGTTAAGTCTATCTACTCCAATTGAGAACAAAAGAAAAGAGAGAAAAGAAATAAAGTGAAAGAAGATTGGAAAAAATAAAGAAGAAAGCCAGGAACCACATCCTAAACAGGAAAAAAGAGATGAGCCTCTTCACCTGTTCAAAGACTTTGGTGGAGTGTGAACCGGGCGATATGACAGGAACTAATGAACAATTGGAGATGTCTAGGACGCCAATATATCTGCACCAATAGAAACTACATCGACGTGGTGTAATGGTTAACAAGCTTGTCTCGCTAGATCAAGTACAACTGAATAGTGGGTTCGATCTCCCACTTCGTGCTCCATATTTTCAGTGTTGTGCCGCATCTAAGTTATAATTATTAAATCGCTGGACACTTAGACGTGGTGTAATGGTTAACAATCTTGTTTCGATAGATCAATTACGACTGTATAGTGAGTTCGATATTTACTGGGTACCCCATGTATTTCGTCCTTGTGCCACGTATAAGCTACTTTTAGAAAATCAACATCGAAAACACAAAGAAAACATGTTCTCAGTCGACATTAATTTCAATTTTAAAAACCTTTAATTTAAATATTTAATTAATTGTTTATATTTTCTTAATTAAAATTAAAATTTTGAAACAGAACAAAGAACCAAGATATGTTGTGTCCGTACATTTATCCCAGATGTGTTATAGGGGAGTTCTCTTAATGACCGTTACGTGGCGTTGTATGAAGTAGTTTCAAAGAAAACGATATCAACTCTGCTTCTCTCTTTTAGGTCTTTCAACCAAAAGAAACAGGAGCGATAAGTGTCGTCTCTTCCTTTTTGGGGATGCCTCTTGGCCCGCTGGAGAATAGAATTTTTTCCCAAAGCCATCCAACTTTTTATTGACACATCAAATACAAAAACACGCAAGCCAGTACACAAACACACCCGTGCACACACACACACACACACACACACACACACACACACACACACACACACACACGCTCGCACGTGCACACACTGAAAAACTGTTATGGTGAAACACACCTATTCTATAGTGAATAGACTCTCCCACCTAATTTAAGTAGGAGTAGTAAGAGGAACGAGGGTCAGTCGATGTTGGACAATAGTAGTCGACAGTTACTCGAATACGAAAGTAGTCAGCGATCTGGCAAGATTACACTGCGTAATACATATTATATCAAGTTCATAACGTTTTGTACGTCGAACCTATTAGGGCAAATACGAGCCTCCACGGCGAAAATAACTCCATAACAAAAACACATACACACGCACGCACACAAACACAAATATATGCAAACGCAACCACAAACACTCACACAATAACAAACACAAATACATGCACGCACGCAAACACAAATACGCACACAAAAATGCACACATGCAAGCCCATGTACGCACAAAAACACACAGACAAGCAAACACACACAAATACATACATGCAAACACATACACACAGACAAAAATAAAAACTGATACAAACATACACGCATTCACACGCAAACAAAAGACCAAAACAGACACGCGAACAGAAAGCCGAACACGCACAAACACACAGAAACACATATACACACAAAAACACGCAAACATACACACGCATACACAAATACACAAACATAAGCACACAAAAACTCATACACACAAACATGCACATACAAACGAATACGCACATACAAACACACAAGCAAGTACACACAAAGCAAACACATAGACACACATACACACATACAAGCAGACACACACGCACAAAACACACACAAACACACACAAATATACACAATTACAAACACTCTCGCTCTCAAATATGCACACGCACAAACACACAGAAACATACATATATAAAAATCTAGACCCATACATAAACAAGTACACACACATACGCACAAACAAATGCACATACACGCACAAAAACAAACGCGCGCACACAAATACACACATACAAACACAAACAAATACACTTATACAGACACATGGAGAAACAAACACATACACGCAAATACACACATACAAACATATACACACAAAGAAATACGCACACAAAAACAAACGCGTACATACAAACACATACGCGCACAAACACAAAAACAAACACATACACATATGTAAATTCGCATAGGCACAAACAAAATACATACACGTACACACACACACACACACACACACACACACACTATAACTAACCCATAATAGAATCATATAATATTTATCTCTTGTTCACTAGTTGAATGCATAAAAGCACGTATGAGCTGAATTCATTTATTTTGACGCTTTCCTGCCGTCAGCTGTCACAATTTTTAAATTCTCTTCGTAACATATCCTCACCAAAAGAGCTTACTGTCTATATTTCAATGTCAGAAAACAACCTCCGGATTTGATAATTGGTTTAGTTCAAGGTTTTCTGTAATACGAGTTAGTCAATAATTTGACGATCTGTAAGAACGTGTCAGTCCGATTGAAAGGTAATCGTGAATCTGTTGGAGAAGTCGAGGAGGCCCCTATATCTCATCGTTGGAAACGGTTCACATCTGTACCACTAGGAAGTGCAACAGATGCAAACATTCTAGCATATGAAGGAAAGCATCTGTTATAAAATCTCAGGGTTGCATCTAAAGCTATTTACCCCTATTTGTGTAAGATTCACTACGCACCATATTCCTTTTGTATGCTTTTAGCAACGAGCAAGTTACACTCGGATAGTTTATTCTCAAGAACAGTTACTTTGTTGAACAGAACTCCAGGAGGATGTTTTCCCGGCCATTCCAATATTAAACTCTTAAAGTCTAGGGTTAACCGTCAGCATATGAAAGAAATCAACTATGCAAGAATCTCAGGGTTGCATCTAAAGCTATTTACCCATATTTGTGGAAGATTCACGACACATCATATTACTTTTGTATGCTTTTAGCAACGAGCAAGTTACACTCGGATAGTTTATTCTCAAGAACAATTACTTTCTGGAACAGAATCCCAGTAGGCTGTTTTCCCAGCCACTACAATCTACGGATGTTCGTTGTGGTGCAGTGGATATCGACTTGGAACGACAAATCGAGGAGCTAGGTTCGAATCCCAGTTGAATTCTTTGCATCACTTACGCACAAATACCCTTAGGAAAAGTATTACTCCGTCTCTTCCCTCCAGTTATGGGTTAAATAACAGGACAGATTGGGTTCTATAGTCTTGGCTGGCAACCAGTCTACCGCAGAAATAAATGGCAACCTGGTAATCTTTACCCAGTCAGTCATGTCTCTTTCGAGGCATGATCGCTCAAAGTGTGTATCACGTATGGCCCTTAACTGCCTGACAATCTTCAACTCTTAAATTCAAGGGTTAACTGTCAGCATATGAAGGAAAGCAACTATTCAAGAGTCTCAGGGCTGTGGGTAGATCTGTTGACCGTTATTATGGAATATGCGCTACCCATTCACTTTCTATTCCTTTATTCCTAAGCATTATTGCTTTGTGGAATAGAATAACAGAAAAAAATGATTTCTCGACCACTTCAAGTCTTGGGTTAGCCATCATCTTTCACTCATATCAGCGCAAAGTGCGTCTCTTATTCTTACCGGTCATACAACAATCGCTTTTAGTAACCTTCTACCTTAAGTGGGTCTTCGGGCTTTTATTGGGTGAACATTAGAGGTGATTACAAAAATAGTTCCATGGCCCAGGGGTAGAATCGCCGACTGACGCAAATTCGGGTTAGGTAGCAATCAGAGTCTAACCGTACTGATGATCTATGATACAGCGAAACAGATCTGTCTGCGAGGATGTGCGTTGTGGTACAGTGGATATCGGCTCGGAATGAGAAACTGGGGAGCCGAGTTCGAATTCCAGCTGAATCCATTGTATTCACTTACGCGCAAATACCCTTGGGAAAGATATTAATCCGTCTCTTCCTTCCAGTTATGGGTTAAATAGCAGGACAGATTGGGTTCTATAGCCTTGGTCGGCAACCAGTCTACCGCAGAAAGCAATGGCAACCTACTGCGGGATAATCTTCTGCTCAGTCAGTCATGTCACTTTCGAGACATGATCGCCCAAGCGTGTATCGCGTATGGCACTTAACTAACTATTTCTGTTTGAGATATGTACTATTTCAGGATATGCGTTGTGGTGCAGTGGATATCGGCTCGGGAACGAGAAACCGGGGAGCAGAGTTTGAATTCCAGTTGAATCCATTGTATTCACTTACGCGCAAATACCCTTGGGAAAGGTATTAATCCGTCTCTCCCTTCCAGTTATGGGTTAAATAGCAGGACAGATTGGGTTCTATAGCCTTGATCGGCAACCAGTCTACCGCAAAAAGCAATGGCAACCTACTGCGGGATAATCTTCTGCCCAGTCAGTCATGTCTCTTTCGAGATATGATCGCCTAAGCGTGTATCACGTATGGCACTTAACTGACTGACAAAAATAGTTAAGAACTGTTTGACAGGGTGGGCCTGCATTCTCCATCTGTTCTATTAACAACGTCCCCGCTCTTTTCTTGAATTATCGTGCGATGGATGAATGGATGGGATAATCGTGGACATAGTTAAGAATCTATTCTCTGAGGCCATTTTTGTGCTATGAGTTCGATCTCAACTCGACGTTTGTGTTCTTGTACCAGGCATAGTTAAGGCTTCTTTTGTTTTTATTATTTGTCAGGTATATGTTTTCGCAGCCACTACGATCTTAAACTCTTAAATTCAAGGGTTAAACGTCAGCAACTATGCAACTATGCAAGAATCTCAGGACAGCAGCTAGACTAATTTACCGTTATTATGGAAGACTAGCAGTATAGTCCGGCGTTGCTCGGGTGTAATTAAATCTTTAAAACTAATTCATGGTCCTGGAGCTCAAACTCAGCCTAAAGAATATTTGTGTGAAGTTTGGTGAGAATCGGATAATAATTGTGGATTTGTATAAAGGAAATACCGACAGATAAACAGATACACAAACATCTTGCCTTTTATATATATATATTATCGATTTTCTGCACTATTGTAAGAACTGTAACCTTGAAACTTCTGAATATCGTTTCTTATGTCTGTGTCTATGAGTGTATCAAATTTGATTAAAATCGGACCACCCTTCTATAACCCGATTTTTTCGAGTATCGATTTTCGATATTTATCGGGTGTACCTCGACACAAAACATAGCTAAGAACACTCGTAGACGCTTATAGTACAACTGTGTAAATTTTCAAGAAAATTGGTTCAGCCGTTTCGGAGTCTATAGGTAACGGACACACAGACACTCACACACACACAGACAAAGTTCCATTTATAAATAAGTTTAGATTAGATGCGCTACCCATTCACTTTGTTTTCTTTTATTCCAAGCACTATTGCTTTGTGGAATAGAATAATAGAAAAAAAAATGATTTCTCGACCAGTTCAAGTCTTAGGTTAGCCATCATTTTTCATTCATATCAGCGCAAAGTGCGTCTCTTATTCTTACCGGTCATACAACAATCGCTTTTAGTAACTATTGTGGTGTTATTGTTGAAAACAGTGAAATAAAATAATGTATTAACAAAATACAGATAGTTGTTAAAGCTGAGTCGTATCTCCACTCAGCTGCAGGACAAATCATGTTACGACCTTTACTCTCAGAGTCTCTGGACCTGACTGCCCGGAAGACAGAACCTGGTAACCGGACGTGACGTCAGGAATAGTCCATTAGTCAATCGACTGAAAGGAGTGCCACCCTAACACCCGACCCCCAAGCTTTTCCTTCATAAAAGCTCTTAATACTTTTTCCTTTTATGATCGATCATCAATGGATCGTTGACCTTCCTTTTCCGAAACGACCGTCATTGTTCAGATGTTAGTTGGGGAGTTTCAAGATCAAATGTCTCAAAAATGGCGTTGACCGGTTCTTCCTCCAACGGTGGTGTGTCACTTGTGTCATCTGAGCGACATCTTTTTAATTAATTTTGGTGACGTTTGTGGGTATGTCTCGGAACTTGCACGATATATACCATATCATCGACTCTCTTACTAATCCTACCCACATCCCAGAATGAGGTGTTATTTTTGTAACTCTTAAAAAAAAAACTCTCTCTCTCCCGGAATGAAACGTTTACTGGAGGTGTTATTTTTGTAACTCTTAAAAAAACTCTCTCTCTCTCTCTCGGAATGAAACGTTTACTGGAGGTGTTATTTTTGTAACTCTTAAAAAAAAAACAACTCTCTCTCTCCCGGAATGAAACGTTTACTGGAGGTGTTATTTTTGTAATTCTTAAAAAAAACTCTCTCTCTCCCGGAATGAAACGTTTACTGGAGGTGTTGTTTTTGTAACTCTTTAAAAAAAATTCTCTCTCTCTCGGAATGAAACGTTTACTGGAGGTGTTATTTTTGTAATTCTTAAAAAAAACTCTCTCTCTCTCGGAATGAAACGTTTACTGGAGGTGTTGTTTTTGTAACTCTTTAAAAAAGAATTCTCTCTCTCTCGGAATGAAACGTTTACTGGAGGTGTTGTTTTTGTAACTCTTAAAAAAAACTCTCTCTCGGAATGAAAAGTTTCAATCGACTGAAACAGTAACATTCTACCTTAAGTGGGTCTTCGGTCTTTTTTGTGCAAAAAAAAACTGGATGCTTGGTGCTTGTGTTCTTATGCAAAGTCTAGTTGAGGTTTCTTTTGTTTTTCTATCTATCAGGTCAGTCATTTAAGATACACGATTGGGCGATCATGTCACGAAAGAGACATAACTGACTAGGAAGAAGATATTCCCGCAGTATGTTGCCATTATTATTCTGCAGTAGACTTGTTGCCAACTTAAGGCTATGGAACTCAATTTACATGGAAGGACAAGCGGGGGATTTATATCTTTTCTTGGGGTATTTGAGCGTAAATGAATGCAACGAATTTAACTGGAATTCGAACTCGGCTTACCGATTTCTCGTTCCGCGTCGATATCCAATACACCACAACGCACATCCCTATCAGGTATTTGTTTTAAAAATATAAATTATTTGTTTTAGAAATATAACTTAATATAAAAAAATATTCCTTCAGCTCTAACCCTCGCAGCTAAGATATGTACATTGCGTACACTGAAGCGAACCACATTCATTATTTTCGTCTTCCATAAGTAAGGAGTAAGTTTCATCTCACCAAGAACTGTTGCTTTGCGGAACAGAATCCCAAGTAGGTAGCAGTTCCTGAACATTCCAATCTTAACTCCTTCAAGTCTAGGTTCAACCACCCTCTTTTATTTATATCCAAGCAAAATGCACCCCTTATTCTTACTACTAACACAGCAAAGACCTTTAATAAATCTACCTTGAGTGCCTCTTAAGTCTTGCATAAGGTGAACATCAGTAAAGAAAAAAAAAGAAAGTTGCTGAAAGATCTGCTAAGCCAGACATATAACCACTGCAGCATTTTCATACTTAAAATTATATTCTCTAGAACCTAATTTGTTTTCAGACATAAATATCAGGAATAATTGGCAAATAGAAATATTTAATTTTAAAATGGAAAAGTAACGATACGAGCTGCGAATTTAAATATCATAGGAGGCCACATTTTTATCCAGTTTGTTTACTGAACGATCGTAAATAAGTACTTATTGTAATAAAATGCAACAGAAATATTTATTTACATGCAAACTACAGGTACACCTCACCTTACGTCGATAATTCTTTCCAGAAAAGACGACTTAAGTCAAAAAACGACTTTATTCGAATTTATTTGGCCCCATATTTACTTGTTATTAGGCTAAACAACAAAAAAAATTCCCAGTTCTGTATTTAATTTATGAATGCATTTTTATAATATAGAGTCAATATTTTAAGCTTTTTGTAAGCTGTTTGTAAGCTATTTTAAGCTTACAAACAAATAAATTTTAATTTTTAATGTAGTATAGAAAGAAGTAATCTAAATTTACGAATACATGAAGGTACAAAGATGTTTACATTTCGGCGATCTTGACAGTACAACATTATTTGTGAATGTGGTTTTCTCTAAGACGTTATAGAATAAAATGATTTTGTGAAGTTAAATAAAAATTCATGTTGAATTTACCAATATTTGCATTAATCTTTACAATCTTCTCACTTTGTTTTTTTTTTTTCAATTGGAGTAGATAGATCTATCTATCGCCCGGTTTACACTCCACCCACTTCTATTGAACAGGTTAAGATGCTCATCCCTTGTTCCCTGTTTAGGATGTGGTTTCTGGCTTTATCTTTTCCAATCTTTTGACTATTACGTAGCCCCCTGCATATCAGTGGCGTTACCGCCTTGCTCGGGGTGATACGATTAAAAACAACAACAACAAAAAAAAAAACAAAAAACAAATAAATTTTAATTTTTAATGAAGTATAGGAAGAAGTAATCTAAATTTACGAATACATGAAGGTACAAAGATGTTTACAATTCGGCGATCTTTACAGTACATCTTTATTTGTGAATGTGGTTTTCTCTAAGACGTTATAAAATAAAATGATTTTATAAGGTTAAATAACAATTCATGTTGAATTTACCAATATTTACATTAACTGTAAATGTACGTATTTTGTTATGATTTTATGGACTTTTATTATTCTTATTTATTGTACAGTAACATGATTTTATATGATTTTAACACTTTTCTAGTGATATTAAAATTTTTAATATTTGTAGCGGACAGACGTTAAAGTCGAATAAAATGACTTACGTTTGATTTTGATTTTTTCATATATTTTTTTCCACAAACAACGTATAATCAAAAAGACTTAACTCGAAACGACGTAACCCGGGGTATAACTGTATTGTTCAGATCTTGGTTGGTATTACAACCTTACAGTCGTTGTGCTCTCCGGTCTGCATCATGTTTAGTACTCTTTTCTTTGTTTCTAACGAACATTTTATGTTTTTTAATACACTC
Source organism: Ascarosepion bandense (assembly GCA_037127315.1). Classification (NCBI taxonomy): domain Eukaryota; kingdom Metazoa; phylum Mollusca; class Cephalopoda; order Sepiida; family Sepiidae; genus Ascarosepion; species Ascarosepion bandense. The sequence continues at coordinate 1,082,651 of JBBBDQ010001616.1, read as the reverse complement.
TTTAAATAAACAAATAAATACAGGCATTCCTCAACTTACGTCGGTAATTGTTCCAGGAGAAGTGACTTAAGTCGAACAACAACTTAAGTTGAATTTACTTATCACCAAATTTACTTGTCACTAGGCTAAACCACAAATAACCATTCCCAGTTCTGTATTTCATTTATGAATTTATTTTTTATAAAATAGAGTTAATAAAAATCTATATTGTAGCTTACAAACAAATAAATTTTAGTTTTTAATATAGTACAGAAAAAATAGTAATTTAAATTTACAAATACATGTACGTACATACTTACAAATGTAGATGTTTACAATTTGGTGATCTTTGCAGTACATTGCGGACTCTTTATTCATTAATGTGGTTTACTCTAAGACATTATAAAAGAAAATGATTTTATAAGGTTAAATAGCAAATACAGTTATGAAACTTATTTTGCGATAGTAGAAAATAAACGAATTCATGTAAAATTTATCATTGAGGCGAACCACTTTCATTATTTTCGTCTTCCATAAGTAAGGAGTAAGTTTCAGCTTACCAAGAACTGTTGCTTTGCGGAACAGAACCACAAGAGGTAGCAGTTTCCGAACATTACAATGTGAACTCCTTCAAGTCTAGGTCCAACAACTACTTTTCCTTGTATCCACACAAAATGCACCCTTGCATAATATAGAGTCAATATAAAATCTATTTTAGACTTACAAACAAGTCAATTTTAGTTTTTAATATAGTACAGAAAAAAGTAATCTAAATTTACGAATACATATATGTACGTACTTGTAAATGTAGATGTTTACAATTGGGCGATCTTTATAGTACATCGCGGACTCTTTATTTATGAATATGGTTTGCTCTAAAACATTATAAAATAAAATGATTTTTTAAACTTAAATTACAAACACAGTTATTAGAATTATTTTACTATAGTAGAAAATAAACAAAATTATGTTAAATTTACCAATATTTAGATTCAATTTTTTTATTTAGATCGCGGACGTAGATGGCTGTGGATGGTCCGAACCAATAACTGATTCTGGCTTGTTGTCCGATACGGCCTTTAATAAGAAATTGGTCGAAAGTTTCTGAAATTGTTTTTGTTCTTTAAGGATTACAGATGTTTTTATGTTTCTTTCACTAAGATTTATAATGATTATATTAACATTTACCGTAAATGTACGTTTTTTTAAATCTGATTTTATATACTTTTATTCTTATTTATTGTACAGTAACATGATTTTAGGGCAGCAACTTTTGGTTGCTGTTTCTGTAACAAACTGTTTTTTACGGGGCCGGGTTGTTAGCCCTACACCCAACCCCCAAAACCCAAACCCCAAACCTGGAGGACTGGTGGACCACTCTTGGTCCTTACGTTTACAGCACCTGCTATTCCCAAATGGTCACCCATTAAGTACTGACCAGGCTCGCTGTTGCTTAACATCGGTGATCGGCGGGAACCGGTGTATTCAACACGATATAGCCGTAGACTTGCTGTCCTATGCACCATCTGGGTGTGATGGATAAATGATGATGAACATGATTTTATGTGCTTTTAAAGCTTTTCTAGTGATATTCAGTCAGTTAAGTACCATACGTGATACACGCTTGGGCGATCATGTGTCGAAAGAGACATGACTGATTGGGCAGGAGATTATCTCGCAGTAGGTTGCTATTACTTTCTACGGTAGATTATTCGCCGGCCAAGGCTATAGAACTCAATCTGTCCTGTTATTTTACCCATGACTGGAGGGAAGAGATGGATTAATACCTTTCCCAAGGCTATTTGTACGTAAGTGAATGCAACGAAGTAGATTGGAATTCGAACTCGGCTCCCCGATTTGTTGTTCCGAGTCGATATCCACTGCACCACAATCCACATACAAATTAATACCAAAATACCAACCATCTGAAAATAGGGTTACATATTTATAAATGCATATTTAATAATATATGGTCAATAAGAATCTATTTTATGCTAATAAGAGGCTCATCACTTGTTCCCTGTTTAGGATGTGGTTTCCGGCTTTCTCTTTTCCAATCTTCTCACTTTCTTTTTTTTTTTTTTCAATTGGAGTAGATAGATATATCTATCGCCCGGTTCACACTCCACCCACGTCTATTGAACAGGTTAAGAGGCTCATCCTTTGTTCCCTGTTTAGGATGTGGTTTCCGGCTTTCTCTTTTCCAATCTTCTCACTTTTTTTTTTCAATTGGAGTAGATAGATCTATCTATCGCCCGGTTCACACTCCACCTACCTCTATTGAACAGGTGAAGAGGCTCATCCCTTGTTCCCTGTTTAGGATGTGGTTTCTGGCTTTATCTTTTCCAATCTTTTGACTATTACGTAGACCCCTGCACATCAGTGGCGTTACCGCCTTGCTCGGGGTGATACGATTAAAAAACAAAACAAAAAACAAATAAATTTTAATTTTTAATGTAGTATAGAAAGAAGTAATCTAAATTTACGAATACATGAAGGTACAAAGATGTTTACAATTCGGCGATCTTTACAGTACATCTTTATTTGTGAATGTGGTTTTCTCTAAGACGTTATAAAATAAAATGATTTTATAAGGTTAAATAACAATTCATGTTGAATTTACCAATATTTACATTAACTGTAAATGTACGTATTTTGTTATGATTTTATGGACTTTTATTATTCTTATTTATTGTACAGTAACATGATTTTATGTGATTTTAACGCTTTTCTAGTGATATTAAGATTTTTAATATTTGTAGCGGAGAGATGTAAAGTCGACTAAAATGACCTAAAATTGATTTTTCTTTTTATACATTTTTTTTCCACGAACAACGTATAAGCGAAAAACACGTAAACCGAGGTATATCTGTATTGGCACATTTCCGTCCTCTGTTAAAATTCTGCTTAGGCATTTAATCTTCAAGTTACGTTTTTATCTATGAGAAAATTCTCCAACATTCTATGCTATATAAGAGAACTGATATTACAGTCGAAGTGGATACGATACACAGAGAAAGTGTGCTGCTGTATCATTCCGCTCACTATCCGGTACCAAACGGATATACACAGAAAGTATAATAGTTACAGTGACAGACAAGACAGACATTACAACACAGAGAGAAGGGAGGGGGTCACAGTAATCACCGAAATAAACAATCCGAATATAACTCGAATGACATTCGAATATTACGCTTCGAATGCTATTATTTTTACTTAAATAACCATTTCAGCCATTGACCATTTCATCATTGAGATTGCTGTAGGGGTGTCCGTCACTCTACAACAGTTTCTAACTAATGTTTCTTTTCTCTTAATTTGCATGCTACAGAATGTCGAAAATGTTTCCTGTCTCTTAATTTGCATGCTACAGAATGTCGAAAATGTTTCCTGTCTCTTAATTTGCATGCTACAGAATGTCGAAAATGCTTCACGTATATAATATAGCGAGAAATGGAACAGAACGTTCAGTGCCTTTGTACTAATTTTAACATAATTTTCTCAATTTCGGGTTATACTTGCTGTCGCTTAAGTGCAGAATTCATTGGGCTATACAGCAAATGCGTTCGTTCTTCTTCGTCTCTGTGCCGCGTCCCTTCAGAACAATGAGAGATCATGGCTCTCCAAAACATCCTATTACTTGTAACTCATATCTGTTTTTTTACTTTTGTCATCCATTCACAAAAGCTTGTCAGGTAGATGCCTCACTATTTTCCTCTATATCGTGATCTTATTAAGCCCTATGAGGGTTAAGTTTTCTAATCCCTCCTTCCTCATTGTGTATCTAAGGAATTTCAGCTATTTTCTAATTCTGAGTGTTCTTTTCGTTTCCATTTTCTTTAAAAGTTATATATATATATATATAATTAAATTTGTTTTTTTTTAAAATTAAAATTAATATAGTTTACATTGCGACACCGAAATTTCTGTTTCGTGATTTTTACCTCGTCATCAGGTAATGTTAGATCATTGTCGGAAAAATGATTTTTATTTTAATATAAGAAACAATACGTTGTTAATTATATTGTTTCTAAAATAATGCAGACGACAATTCTACTCCTGCAGCTTCTTCTCTCGCACTTCCCGCCTGTGGAACTCGCTCCCGTATTCTTGCTTTCCTGACGGCTACAACCTCCAGAAATTTAAATGCAAAGTCAATACTCATCTACTAACCACTGGCCTCTAGCTCTCTCCCCTCCCCTGTATAACCTTCCATTTCTCTCCACCTATGTATCTGTCATCGCACCTGCTTTCTCAGCTTTCTATTGTTCCTTTCTAACTAGTTTGTACTCCTCACTCTTTTCTAATTAATCTTTTTACAGTTATGTAGCCCCCCGCTCATCAGTGGCATTTCTGCCTTACTCGGGGTAAAATGATTAAAAAAAAAAGCAATTAAAAGTTTATCTAAATAAAAAATGGCATAGTTTTATCGTATTTTTGTTTTCGCAATTCAAAGCAGATTTTCTAAAAATTGGCTACTTGATTAGCATTCCCCAATGACTCATGAATTTAATTAATATTAGGTTTATGGGGAAATGATGGCAAATTTCTATACAATTCCGGAAATTAATTGGTAGGGGCAAAAAAAAAAATACCAAGATTTATGGGAAGACACATCCATAAATAACAAAAGTTTTGTTTGTTATATTCAACTGAAAATCATTTTCACAACAATGAGCTAACATTGCCTGACGATGAGGTAAAAATCTCGAAACATAGAAATTTCTGTGTCACAATGTGAACTATATTTATTTTAAATAAAAAATAAGAAATTTAATTATATTATGCTCTACAATATTTGTTGTATATAGCACTTTTATTTAAAAAAGTAAAAATTTCGGAGAACCCGGAATTGTAAAACTGTTGGTTCTCTTCACCTGGATATCTAAACATATTTATAAATGGAAATTTGTGTGTGTGTGTGTGTGTGTGTGTGTGTGTGTGTGTGTGTGTGTGTGTGTGTGTGTCCGTTACCTATAGACTCCGAAACGGCTGAACCAATTTTCTTGAAAATTTACACAGTTGTACTATAAGCGTCTGCGAGTGTTCTTAGCTAGGTTTTGTGTCGAGGTACCCACGATAAATATCGATAATCGAAAAAATCGTGGTATAGAAGGAGTGGTCCGATTTTAATCAAATTTGATACACTCATAGACAAAGACCTAGGAAACGATATTCAGAAGTTTCAAGGTTACAGTTCTTACAATAGTGCAGAAAATCTATAATATATATATATATATATATATATATATATATATATATATATATATATATAAAAGGCAAGATGTTTGTGTCTTTTTGTTTATCTGCCTGTATGTCTGTATTTTTTTCATTCATTTTTAATTTCGCTTTTTAGTCTTTCGTGCCAACGTCCAAAGAGTCTGAGCTCCAGGACCATGGATTAGTTTTAAAGCTTTCATTACACCCGAGCAACGCCGGGCTATACTGCTAGTCGTAATATAAAGAAATACATTTGTTTAATAAAAGCGTATATTTAAAAACAGAGTTGCACAAGAAAATATTTAGTAAAAAATCAAAGCCTGACACTGTAGAATGGTCGCATATCCAGATCACGTTGTTATCTTTTACGTCGACGATGACTGTCTTCCACAAGCCTTCGGTAACGATTTTATTTTTGTCTTTTAATACTTTGCTTAAATTTTGGAAGGCAACATTCGTTGTTTTAATGTGCCTTCTTATTTTTGTTGTCTTTCTTGAAATTCAAAGACAATTTTTAAGTATGTTTTCCTTAGACAAAATCAATTTGTCAAAAGATCATGACATAAACAAGTACATTTTTTAAAATAGAAAACAAAACGGATTTTCTAACAAAGAAAAATAAGGAAAAAAAAGCCTCACACTATAAAATGGTCGCATGTCTAGATCGGGTTGATTGTTTTGTTTTTATGGCAAATCAACGTCGGAGGGTCATTTATTGCCAACTAAATTTTATTTATTTATTGCTGGTAATACCTTTTTCTTTCAACAATTTATTGTTGTTTTTTATATAAGTTTTGTGTCTAGTAATACTTTTTTTCTTTTCGAGTACCAAGATTCGTTGGGATTTGTTTTTAAGGGCAGGGTCCCCAAGTCCTACGCTGTTATTTAACCCATAACTGGAGGGAAGGGACGGATTAATACCTTTCCCAAGGGTACCAGTGCTTAAGTGAATGCAGGGTATTCAACTGGAATTCGAACTCGGTTCACCGATTTCTCTTTCCGAGTCGATATCCACTGCACCACAACGCACATCCTTCACTAAACGCTTACAGTACCTGGTATTGGTATTCCCAAGCGGTCACCCATCTAAGTACTGACCAGGCTCAACGTTGCTTAACTTCGGTGATCGAGCGAGAACCGGTGTATTCAACGTGATAGGCCGTAAGTCGTCTAGATCAGATTGTTATTTTTCATGTTGGCCATTACGTGGACGATAGAAATTTTCAACAAGCCTTTGGTAATGAGAGAAACTATTTGCTTTATCTATCGATCCAGGCGCAAGCGTACCAATTCAAAGGATTCTTTCTAATTTATTTCAAACTCGTATGCAATCCCCTGTTGTAGTTTCTTCTATTGGATCGTGTTTGTCAATTGCTATCAGTCTTGCCTTGTAAATACGATTCAGTAGCAGAGATTGTAACTTCTGCTATTAACCACAGTTGGAGTTGACAATGTCGCTTATCAGTCACCATTGAACACTGATTACGAAGCAAATGTATCGGTTTGTTGATGCCACGCAACCCAAGAACAGCTAAGCCTTACTGGATTTATTTATTATTTAAATTTGTTCCTTTAGGTGACTAATGTTTTTGTCAGGCTCTTATTGACTCCATCGGACGAGTTTAAGCATTCCACGGGAATAATAACAATTGACAATGTTATATAGGATCACGCTATCTAGTATTTTATGTCAAGAATATTAATCATTGAGCGAAGTCAAAGGGATACAAATCTGAGATGGCCACTTGTTGATGGAGAGCCCGATGGTTTAAGTTATTTATTTGCGTGTTATGTGGGTAATGCAAAGAAGAGCAAAGCTCTGCTGGAACTTTATTTGTTCAGCCTCCCTATGCAGGGATTGACCACTGTCCATAACTTCGATTTAAGGAGAGTGGGTGACCCTGATACAATATAAAAATGTATTGGGTGGTAAAAACATAGACCTTTTTACTGATTATAGGTAGTATTTTCACACAGAACGTGAACTTAACATTCACCGAAGATTTGCTTCCGTAGATTGAGAAAAAACATCTTCCTTTTCAACTGTTTAATTTTTTAAACTGATTGAATTATTTTTGATCCAAGGGAAAACAAAACTTGTTTGGAACATGGTAATTATAAAAGTATTATTATACATTTTAGCATGAGTAAATATTTAGTGTTCATTGGTAAGACAGCTGGGGCTACGTTCGATTCAGTCAGTCAGTTAAGTGCCATACGTGATACTCGCTTAGGTGATCATGTCTCGAAAGAGACATGACTGACTGGGCAGAAGATTATCCCGCAGTAGGTTGCCATTGCTTTCTGAGGTAGACTGGTTGCCGACCAAGGCTATAGAATCCAATCTGTCCTGCTATTTAACCCATAACTGGAAGGAAGAGGCGGATTAATACCTTTCCCAAGGGTATTTGCGCGTAAGTGAATACAATGGATTCAACTGGAATTCGAACTCGGCTCCCGGGTTTCTCGTTCTGAGACGATATCCACTGTACCACAACGCACATCCTTACGTTCGATTCCGATTTATAAAATCTCAAAGCAAATTTTTAGAAAGCTAGGGTTTTCAAGCTCAGTAGCTGTTATCGCTCTTTTCAGTATTGATTCGGGGTTTTCTTCCTAACCGTTTGTTTGAAGTAGTGTTGAACGTCAACATCTTGAGTATGTCATTATTTTCTGTTTTATTTACACGTGCTATCCATTTTAGTTGTTTCTACTGTTGATAGTCCTCAAGCAATTTGGTTTCTTCTTTTGTCAGTTGGTTTCTCAAGTTCAGTATTGATAGGGGTTTCCTACGAAACCTTTCATTTGAAGTCGTATTGAATGTCAACATCTTGATTAAGCCATTATTTTCAATAAGAATTCGACCTGAGAAGCATCTTATTTTCTTATATTGTTGATGTGGTTTCTATATGGCACTGTATTTTGATTTGAGAATATGCCTTGTAGTGTAGTGGATATCGGCTTGGAACGAGAAATCGGGGAGCAGAGTTCGAATTCCAGTTGAATTCCTTGCATTCATTTACGCGAAAATACCATTAAGAAAAGATACTAATCCGTCTCTTCCATTTAGTTATGGGTTAAATAACAGGACAGATTGTGTTCTATGGCCTTGTTTGGCAACCAGTCTACCGCAGAAAGTAATGGCAACCTACTACTGTATAATCTTCTGCACAGTCAGTCATGTCTCTTTCGAGACATGATCGCCTAAGCGTGTATCACGTCTGGCACTTAACTGACTGATTTTGATTTAGTTGTCTCTGAAAATTTTGTCATCATGCTCGTCATTCATATAAGAGTCTGGATCGAAGTTGTATTTAAGAACATGACTCGAGTTCTTAGATTGATGTTTTGGTTCTGTAGCAACTTGTGGTGTTAGGAGAAATTGCACCTTGCGCAGACTACTTCATGTTCAATTTCCCTATTTCCAATAGTAAATTCATTATAAATTATTCAGAACAGATATTTGAAGAGTTCAGTATTTACTAATTCTTTAATTCTAATTCGGAGTATGTGCCATCTCTGCTTTCTTCCTAATTTCAGATCATAATCTCTTTTTTTTAGAAAGTTCTATCTTGAGTATCATTTCTTGGAATACTTGATATAGTTTCGCTAAAGTTTCGAAGAAATCGTTGACCACACCCCGTCGTGATGAGACGCTAGTCAGGGGCTTAGCCGACTACCACGCGCCTCCGTGATCAGGCGCGCAGCAGCCAGCTCCGTGGCGATCGGGCAAAGTGTAAGAAAGTCGCTAAGCTTCGAAGAAATCGGTGACCACACGCCGGCGTGATGAGATGCGAGTCAGACGCCTAACCGACGACGACTACTCGCTGCCGTGATCGAACCAGTGTTGGACGAGCAGCAGTGGTGAGCCAGCGAATCATACAAAATTGTTAAAATTGTTTTTTTTGTTTTGTTTTTCAAGAACATTCTTATCTCAAATGTGAATACCCATATAATCAGCATAGCCCTCTTCATCGTCAGAACACTGACCTCTGAAAGAAAATATGAGTTGTATCGCCGAAGTGGATACGATAGAGAGAGAATGTGATTCAATACTGAATAGTACAATAATTACAATGACAGAGAAGACAGAACTTACAGAACAGAAAGAAGGGGTTTAGATCGCAAAAGTCACCGAAGTAATCAGTCCGAATATTACTCAAATAAAACACGAATATTACGTCTCGAATGCTACCATTCTTTACTTAAATAGACCATTTCAGACCATGGGTCATTCCATAATTGAAAGTACTGCAGGTGTGTTAGCCACTCTACAACAATAAAGAACGTAGTTTTATTTTCGCAGATTCAGTTGTATGTGGTATAAAAGACTTAAATGAACATCTGTGCTTCTTTATACGCAATTCTTAGTTATTATTCGGAATGTAAATAGTTTAAATAACAGTTGATCACATATTCTCATTATTTCCTTTTTAAAAGTCCGGCACCCAGTGTGGATCGAAGTCGTTACTAGTCCTCTCCTATAGCAGGCTTCTTTGATATTTACTAAATTTAATTCGGCAGTCACAATTCTGAGACGATCAAAAATCTGCCGTGGCTGACAAAGCCAACTTCGCTGCCGAGCTTGAAAAGGACCTCCAATCCGTGGTCGACTGGGATCAGAATTGGCTCATGAATTTTAATGCTTCCAAAACGAAGCTGCTATATGTTAATCATCAGAGACAATTGCTCCTGCTCCCCCATTAGCATAAGAAAAGGCTAGTCTCCCTGAAAGCAAATCACTGCGCCTCCTCGGGTTAACTCTCACAACAAACCTCAAATGACTATATAGAATCCATAGCTAAATCCGCTGCTTAGATGACCGGTTCTCTGTGTAGGGCCAAGAATGTTTCCCGTCTGAAACAATCCTGCACATTTATAAATCTACCATCCGCCCGTGCATTGAATATTGCTGCCATATCTGGTCAGGTGCTCCTGCTTTCCACCTAGGGATCCTTGACAAAATCCAACAGAAAATCTGTAATGTGGTCGATCCGGACTTTGCAGCTCGGATACAGTCACTTTCTCACCGGTGCAATATGGCTTCCCTGTGTCTCTTCTACAAATACTTTCACGGCTTCTGCTTCGAAGAACTTATCTCACTGATGTCCCCTCTATAATAATTTACTCGAGCAACAATATTAGCAACAAGGTCACACACCCTTTTACTGTGAAACCAAGAAAATGTAAACGCAAATTCTACTCCAGCAGCTTCTTTTCTCGCACTTCTCGCTTGTGGGATTCCCTTCCATTGACAATCTCCAAGAATTTAAATGTAAAGTCAATAGTCATCTCCTATCTCACTAAACTGCATTCTCTCTCTCATGCTCCTTTCTTCGTCCACTCCACTCATCAGTATTCTCATCCTTCTCTTACCCTTTTCCTGACACCCCCTATAACCTGTCATTTATAACTTTTCTCCTATGTAACACCTGCAAAACAATGGCGGTAAAATGACTTGCGTGGGGCAATATGATTATAAAAAAATAATTCTCTACTATTATAATGTGGATATAAAGTGGGGGTTCAATTCTACATTACAATCAATATATAAAGTGATCCCTCACTTTCTGGCCACATTCATCTTTCTCTCATGCTCCTTTCTTCGGCTCTCATCAGTATTCTCATCCTTCTCTTACATACTTACTGACACCCCCTATAACCTGTCACTCTTTCTCATAAGTTTCCTACTATGTAACCCCCTGCAAAACAGTGGCAGTAAAATGCCTTGTTTGGGGCGATATGATTACAAAAAACATTAAAAAAACAGCATAAGTCACTAATATTTTCTTTTGCAGCTTGTTCCGAGAGTTCTGTTGCCAGATAAACTATGTTATGGCGGTGGGAAAAAGGATTGGAGCCGAGATGTTAGGTGAGTATAGATAACATTGCAGATTATTTGTTGGATTACATCAAAACTTTTTAAATATATAATAGAAGCACGAAACTAGATGTGATAACAATATTTAATCCAAGGTTAAAGAGCAGAGGTATAAATGTGTAAGATAAGTATAGAACACTGAATTGAACCAACCTTCCTAACAGTAGACCTAGCAATAGATTCAATACAATTGTTCCTCATGTCAGTGGAAAACGTCACATCAAGGAAGAACAGTGTGATGCTGTCTTGGAGGTTAGCATCAGCGTGAGAGATTTGATAATTCGGCACTTAAAATTATTCTCTGGTAAGATGGTACCACAAACAATAATAATAATAATGGGGTTAAATCATAGATAGTCTTTAAATGTTGCATTAAATAATTTTTTAAATAAAGGCCTGAAAATTCAAATACCTGAGAAGTGTTTTGACAGAGGATGGAAAATGCGACAAGGATCCAAAGATGCATTGGCATAGCCAAGTATGAATTTCAGAGGCTAACCAGTTAAGTACTGAAAGACAGGAAAATCTCATTAGAAACAAGGAAAAGAGTACTGGATTGCTATGTGATATCTGTCCTTCTGTATGGAGGTGAATGTTGGACGATCTTATCTAGGATAAAGGAGAAGCTTGAGGCAACAGAAATGTAGTTTTATAAAAGAATACTGAGGATACCATGGACGGAACATGTAAGCATCAATGAAGTGTTAAGAGAAACTTATTTATAAATGAAACTTTGTGTGTGTCCATTACCTATAGACTCTGAAACAGCTGAATCGATTTTTTTGAAAATTTACACAGTTGTACTATAAGCGTCTGCAAGTGTTCTTATCTAGGTTTTGTGTTGAGGTACCCCCAATAAATATCAAATGAATGACCAGATAATAACCAATACCTGGTTCCAAGAAACATCAAAGAAGACTAGGGATATGGAGAAGTCCAGGAGGAGAAATTAAGAACCAAATTGATTATATTATCATAAAGAAAATATTCAGAAATACAGTCCTCCCTGCAAAGCCTACCCAAGTGCTGACTGCAGAAGCAACCACCTACCGGTCATATGCAAACTAAGGATAAAACAAACGAGATTAAAGAAACCTAACACAGCCCTAAGATTTGTGAATAACTTGAACCTGCAGGAAATCTATGAAGAGAGCATGAAAACATAATATGAAGAACAAATTGGAAATGGAAGCTCAAAATAGGACGCACAAAGAGTAGCTCTAATAACATCAGTGAATAACAGCATCCCAAAGGAAAGCGTGTCGGATCACCAAAAAAGATTATTGATACGATGCAAAAGAGAAGAAACTAAAATAAAATAATAAAATATTCAAATACCTGGGAAGTGTTCTGACAGAGGATGGAAAGGGCAACATGGAGATCCAAAGATGCATTGGCATAGCCAAGGATGCATTTCAGAAGCTAACCAGTTAAGTACTGAAAGACAGGAAAATCTCATTAGAAACAAAGAAAAGAGTACTGAATTGCTACGTGATATCTGCCCTTCTGTATAAAAGTGAATGCTCGACGATCTCAACAAAGATGAAGAAGAGGCTTGAGGCAGCAGGAATGTCGTTCTACAGAAGGATGCTGCGAATATCATGGACCGAGCAAGTGAGCAATGATGAGGTCCTAGAAATGATGGAAACAAAAAGGAAATTAATACTGAGCATCAGGAAGAGACAGATGAAGTTCCTGGGACACGCAATGAGGAAGGAGGGCTTGGAGAACCTGATACTAACAGGCCAGATACATGGGAAATGAGACAGGGGAAAGCAACGGATAAAATATTTGAAGGACTTAATCAGGTGGATGACGGAGTCAGAGTTGCATGGTGTAACAGGAGAAGGCGTGCTAAGAGCCACCAGTGTTAGGGAGACGTGGAAAGCCATGATCGCCTACGTCCTACTATAAATCGGAGAAACTAAAGCAAAACAAGTAAAAAATTTCAAATACCTGTAAAGAATTTTGACAGAATATGGAAAGTGTGACATGCAGAACCAAAGACGCATTGGAATGGCCAAAGACGCATTTCAGAAGCTAACCAGTTAAGTACTGAAAGACAGGAAAATCTCATTAGAAACAAAGAAAAGAGTGCTGAATTGCTACTTGATATCTGCCCTTCTGTATAAAAGTGAATGTTGGACGATCTCAACGAAGATGAAGAAGAGGCTTGAGGCAGCAGGAATGTGGTTTTACAGAAGGATGCTGAGGATACCATGGACAGAGCACGTGTACAACGATGAGGTGTTGGAAAGGATGCAAACGAGAAGAAAACTGATAATAAATATCAAGAAAAGAGACAAATGAGGTTCCTGGGACAAGTAATAAGGAAGAAGGGCATGGAGAAATTGACACTCACAGGTTGGATAAATGGAAGGAGAGACAGGGGAAAGCAGCGCGAGACGTACTTGTTGGGTCTGAGCAAATAATTGACGGAGTGGGGCTTGGAAGAGGTACTAAGAGAAAAATTACTGAGAGCGACAAGAGACAGAGCCAAGTGGAAGTCCATGATCGCCGACGTCCTGAAGGGACACGGCACATGAATAATAATAATAATAAACTCATACTTGTTTTTAGACAAATACATGAAATCAGCTTCACCATCATCTTCTTCTTCTTGTGTTTCGTCTCTTCTGGGCGATCATGACTCTCCACAACTTCCTGTGATGGTTATGTTTTCCAAGCCTATCAACAGTCGTAGTATTTTCATTGATTTGTACTGTATTATTATTTTCTACCGGCTCGCAACCAGAGAACAAAGGACAGAAATGGTATCATATTATTTCTACCAGCCTTTGAGATTTCGCTCAATTAGGCGAATAAAGTTTATTGATGGAGGTTGTAGTCAAACAGAAGAAAGAAACTACGAATTTAGGTACCTACACTCAATTGCCAAAAAAAAAAAAAAAAGCAAAAAAGGGCTCAAACTTAATACAAAGTTTTATCATTAAAATGTTTATGCTATTATTAAGAGGAAAGATCAAATTTTGTTGTTATTAGTTTTTTAATTTTTAAATCCTTTCTAACACGTTCAAAATTTTAATTAAAAGTTCATTTTTTGTTTTCCGTCAGCGATTAATGCTATGTTTACGTAACGCGAGTCGATCGAGTAAAATGATTTTGGGGAAAGTAAATTTTCCCTCGCTCCGGTAGAGTGATATAATTTTCAAGTCTCAAAGGCTGATTTCTACTGAACACTTTTGTAAAAAATAGAAATAAAAAAACCTATGATCACATACGTTTTACATAAATAAAGTCATTTTGTAATGTGTGTGCTGTAATTGTGAGAACAATATTTCGTATTTTGTTAAGACATAGTCTGCCAGAGATTCCTTCAGTTAGCCTAGCAGAACACTTTCCAATCAAACCCAGACACCCAATCAAAATTGAAATTAGTGATGTCTTCATGTGTCACTCATTTATATTTCCACTTGAATTTGATATTTTTTTGGAAACTGTTCAAAGCAGCCTTACAATCTTCTATAACTGCCATATTAACAAGAAAAACATTCTGTTTTATCTTTGATCACTATGTCTAGGCTTTGATTCTTCTGTCTGTGTGTATTGTAAGGTCCGATAAAATTGTTACAGGTCCTATCTTTGTATTTGTAAAAATAAATACCTAAGATCACGCACATTATACATAGATAAAGTTCTTCGTAATGTGTGATCCAAATTTGTAAGTACAATGATTTTTTTTATTTCTTTAAGGCATGATCTACGAGGAATCTCTTCACTGAGTGTATCTAAATATTTCCCAAACAATTCGAGGGATCCAAATACAACTAGAATTATTGATGTCCTCGTATGTTAGATATTGAGATTTTTACTTCAGAATCATTGTATTTTGATAGTTTGTTGAAGATCTTCAAAGATATATTACAATCTGCAGGAACAACCATGTCAATAAGAAAGCAAATTATTATTATTTCCTTTTATTTCTGTTGCATACTAATTTCCTTCCGGGTCTCAAACAGAGACCAAATATTAGAAATGGCTTCATGACTTTTTCGACTGATCATTTTGTAAAATTATTATTATTATTATTATTATTATTATTATTATTATTATTATTAATTCATTTGATTTCTGTTGTACACCCAGTTTCTTCCGGGTCCCAATCAGAGACCTAAGGTCAGGAATGATATTTTCCACTGATCATTTTTGTAAGAATAAATACCTAAGATCACGCACATTTGACATAGATGAAGTTCTTTGTAATGTGTGATCCAAATTTGTAACTACAATGTTTTTTTTATTTATTTTTTTAAGACATGATCCACGAAGAATCTCTTCAGTATCTCTAAATATTTTCCAATCAATTCCAGGTCTCTCACTACAACTAGAATTATTGATGTCTTCGTCTGCTAGATACTGAGATTTTTACTTCAAAATCCTTCTATTTTGATAGTTTGTTGAAGATCTTCAAAGATACATTACAATCTGCAGGAACAACCATGTCAATAAGAAAGCACATTTTGTTTTTTCTGGTCTCTAATCAGAGTGTCTTGGTGATTAGCTTTGATTGTTCTGTCTATGTTTATTGTAAAGTCCAATAAAATTGTTGCAGGTCCTATGTCGGTAACCGAGTTCAGGTGGTGTCCATACCAATTCCTTGCAGTTTCCTTCCCGTTAAATGTAAAGATTTTCCAGTGCAAATATTGGCCCACCCTGGTATGCCGAGTTTTATATTCGGTGGATGCTAACACCGTGCATAAGATGGCCAATTGTTTCTGGATATTCATCATAGAATCTGCACGTTGAGTTGATACGATTTTTCATTATGTTTGCTTGGCCATTTCTAATTTGCAAGAATTGATCATGTGCAACAAGAATAAAATCTTCCCTTTCAGCATTTAATACTAATACTAATATTAATTATTATTATTATTATTAGTTGTAGTAGTACTAACTAGTGGTCGCATGCGGTCAGAAATGACGGCAAAATATTTATATCAATCAATTAAGTGCCATACGTGATACACGCTTGGGCGATCATGTCTCGAAAGAGACATGACTGACTGGGCACTAGATTATCCCGCAGTAGGTTGCCATTGTTTTCTGCGGTAGACTGGTTGCCGACCAAGGCTATAGAACCCAATATGTCCTGCTATTTAACCCATAACTGGAAGGTAGAGACGGATTAATACCTTTCCCAAGCATATTTGCGCGTAAGTGAATACAATGGATTCAACTGGAATTCGAACTCGGCTCCCCGGTTTCTAGTTCCGAGCCGATATCCACTGTACCACAACGCACATCCAAGCCATCCAAAATGACGGCAACATATATATTGATGCTATTGAGTATCTTACATTAAAAACAAAAGAAAGAAAATAATAAACCAAAGTTCTGAGCGTGACAGGTAGGATATATATATATATAGTCATCCGCAGACAGATCTGTTTCGCTGTATCACAGCTGATCAGTACGGTTAGACTCCGATTGCTTTTTAACCCAGGACTGAATCTCGACCGAATTAGCGTCAGTCGGCAAATCAACCTCTGGGCTATGGGCGCTCGGTAGAAGGAGACAGACTTTTTAGTGCATCATGTATCGTACGCCAATAGCCAGAGTGCTTTAATTCATTACTGAATGAACGATGCGTAGATGCTAGAGTAGCTACTGTTTTTTCAAAGTCTACCATTCTTCCATGGTGTGAGAGCGTATATATAAATAAATAAATAAATTAATGTAGGCACGGCTTCCGTGTGGGCCAGTTCACTTTGTTGTCTGGTTCACGCTCTGCATTCCATTTGCAGACATTAGAGTCGAAATATATTAAGACCAGGACCCCGTCTCTCTGTAAACAAAGAGAATGTGATATCGGACTCCATATTATTACTATTTAGTGCCTGCCCGTACCCTCCTCATTTTTCTTCCCCAGTATGTCATGGTTTATTTTTATTTTTTAATATTTTACAGATTGAAACATTGAATTTAAAAAGTCCCAGTAGACTCTAAAGAAGAATGGGATTGAAACCGGTCGATTGTTTTCGTATTCCATATTTTTTATTCCATCTATTGTTATTCTATCCTATATAACTGCCTGTAAGTATGAAATTGACTTTGTTTCTTGCCATATATATATATATTAACCATTTCACCCCAAGCAAGGCATTCCACTGCCACTATTGCACAGGGGGTTATATCGGGGAAAGTGATGAGAAAAAGTGGTTAGATATAGGAAATGTCAGAAGGCGGGTGATAGACGGGTAAGGGTACCGAGAATGAGGGTTGGTTAGATGGGAAGAGTGTTTGAGTGAATGGATGCGAGTTAGTGTGTTAGGAGGTGTCTATTGACCTTACATTTAAACTCCTAGATATTGTAGCTGTCGGAGAAGCAAGTATGTGGAAGGGAATTCCACAGGCAGGAAGTGCGAGAAAAGAAGTTGTTGGAAAAGAAATTGCGGTTACATTTTATCGGTTTCACTATAAAAGGGTGGGACCTAGTTGCTAATCTAGTATTTGTACCTAGGGCCACCAGTGATCTAAGTTCTTCGGAGCAGAAGCCGTGAAAATATTTATAGACGGGCCACAGGGAAGCCACGTCACGCCGGTGAGAGAGTGACTGCAGCCGGTCAGCCAAGTCGGTATCGGTCACATTACAGATTCTCTGTTGTATTTTGTCAAGATAAGAATAGGAGAGGAGAATAGCAGGGGCACCCGACCAGATGTGGCAGCAGTATTCAATACACGGGCGGATGGGAGATTTATATATGTGCAGGATAGATTTAGACGGGAAAAAACTTCCGGGCCCAGCACAGAGAACCGACTTTCATAGCAGCGGATTTAGGTCCGCTGAGAGTGTGAGGCCAAGGAGGCGTAGTGTTTTACTCTCTGGGAGGCAAGCCTGTTCCATGCTAATGGGAGGTAGGTGCGATTGTCTACGATGGTATATATATATATATATGTGTATATATATATATATATATATATAACATAGTGGTGATCCACGTATACTGTCTTAATATGTATAGGAAAAACTACTAAAAAGTTGTAAGTTAAATAAAATAATTTTTGCAACAATGATCTAACATTGCCTGATGACGAAATAAAAATCTCGAAACACAAGATTTCCCTGATTAATTTTAAATAAAAAACAAATTTTATTATATATATATATATATAGGAAAAACTACTAAAAAGTTGTAAGTTTAAAAATGTATTTTTTTGACAGTATTTATTTATTTCTATTATTATATTTGATATTTCAGACCGTCCTCGGTCCTTCATAAGAAACAAAATGTTTTTGATCAGAACCCTAACCCTAACGTCCTCAGCCTTTCATCAGAAACAAAATGATTGTGTTTCTTATGATATATATATATATATATATATATATAATCAAATTTTTTTTTTATTTAAAATTAATCAGGGAAATCTTGTGCTTCGAGATTTTTACTTCGTCATCAGGCAATGTTAGATCATTGTTGCGAAAATTATTTTATTTGACTATAAAAAACAATACATTTGTTATTTATGGATATAGGGATACAGAAACATTTTTGTGTGCGTTTAATTTAACTAATCAGAATAGAGATTCACTTTAAATTTGAAAAAAAGTTTATATTTTTGGGGAACACATGATCTATGGTCTTTATTATAGCAAAGAGTATCATTAGTTTGTATCAAAAGAATATTAACAATTTTATTGACTGTTCCGAGAGTACATTTCTACACAAAACATATAAATAAAGTCAACAAAAAGGTTAATTTATAGTAAGGGCTTTTACTGAGTCCTACTTGTTACTACAAAAAAGTTTTCATTCATGAAGTAGTTATAGAATAGAGAAATTAGAAATAGAACGCTTTGTAGTTTCTAGATCATTCCAGTATATTCGTGAAAATTCTAGATGATTCGAGAAATATGCTAATTAGGTGTGACACCGAATGCTGAACAATATCTTTGAAGATGAAGAAAAAACTTGAAGCAGCTGAAATGTGGTTCTACAGAAGGATGCTGAGGATATCATGGACCGAGCAGGTGAGCAATGATGAGGTTTTGGAAAGGAAAGATACAAAAAGGAAATTTATATTGAGCATCAGGAAGAGACTACTAAAGTTCCTGGGACATGCAATGAGGAAGGAGGACTTGGAGAACCTGATACTAACAGGCCAGATAGAGATAAAAAGAGACAAGGGAAAGCAGGGGATAACATATTTAAAGGTCCTGGTGAGGTGGTTGATGGAACGAGGGTTGCATTGTGCAACAGGAGAAACCGTGCTAAGAGCCACTAAGGATAGGCAGATGTGGAAAGCCATGATCGCCTACGCCCTGAAAAGACATGGCACATAAAAGAAGAAGAAGAATGTTAACAGTTTCCAACAAGAAAACATTTGCCATTTTTTAAGACAACAGGTTTCTCAAGTGTAGTAGCTTTTATCACACATTTCAGTGTTGAGGGGGAAGGGTTTTCTCCGAATCTTTTATTTGAAGTAGTGTTAATGACGGCACGAAGGCGACATCAGTGCTTATTTTGAACTTATATTTTGGAATTATATAATTTACCTTTATATCCTTTTTTTCCTTTGATTAAATGTTCTTTGAAGATTTAAAATTAAAAAGTTATTTCACATTTAGACTTTTTCTTGACATTGTTCTGATCGTTATGCTCGCTACTGTATGTAAAACGTTTAAGATCTGAGGATTTTTTGTTAAAACAATTCTTTGTGTGGCAGTCTGAGTTAGACGCTCATACGTCGAAATCGACAGGAGAGTCCATATACACATACATACATACATATATATATATATATATATATATATATATATATATATATATATATATATATATGTGTATTTAGGTAGCAAATTTTCTTTCAGACATTGGATGAAAGAAATTGTAAAAATTGTGTCTGATTATTTTTAATAAAATTCCTTCATACTCACAGATAATCTTCCACATAGTATTATAACTGAAAGATGTAAGAAATGGAAAAAAATCTTACATGTTTCAATTATAATACGTGAAAGATTATCCGTGAATATAAACGAATTTTATTAAAAATAAGCAGACACAATGCTTGCAATTTATTTAATCGGACATATATATATATTCGTCATCCACATACAAGCCTGTTTCGCTGTATCACAGCGCATCAGTGTGGCTCGACATCTACTTGCCTCTGGCTAGGATCGAAACTCGACCGATTTGGTGTCCGTCAGAATCGCTAACCCCTGAACCAATGAATCGTTCGGGTTTTTTTAATTGTGTATTTTTTTCGAATGTTATATAATTTTTCTTATAACATTTTCAAAATAAGTTTATTGAATTGAAATTATATAATTTACTTTTATATCCGTTTTTCCTTGATAAAATGTTCTTTGAAGCTTTAAAATAAAAGTTATTTCATATTTAGACTTTTTCTTAACATCGTTCTGATATTTATGCTCGCTACTGTATGTGGTGTAATGGTTAACAAGCTTGTAATCATTACAAATGAGTATTGAGTTCGATCCTCACTGGGTGTCCTATACTTTCGGCCTTGTGCCACATCTAAGCTACGCTTAGTAAATCACCTATCACTACTACTACTACTACTACTACTACTATTACTACAATGACGATGATAACGACGTCAAGTACTACCACTTAGTGCTGGCGTCAAAGCACTACATCCAGAATCAAGGCCTCTGATTTGAAGGTGTTGAAGAGCGTGGGACCACCTCTCAACTACTAGTCCAACTCAGGTCTAACTCATGTCCAACCTGATCCGGATTGATAGTACCTGTTATGGTCCTACCCCTGGACAAACAGCGAGCTTACAAGCAAGAACAAGACTATGAAAGTCTAAAAATACAGTTTTATATTAAAAATACCCGTAATACATTTTTGTACAAAAAAAAACCAAAAAAACAATACTTATTTTTAACTAACAACAATATATTTTATATGTAGTTAAAGCTATAAGATTAAGTTCAAATTATTCAGATTTTATCAGTAAATATCTCAAAGATGTATTGATATATCCCGAAACAAAATCATACTAAATGATATTAATAATACTACTACAACTAATAATAATCATAATAATAACAATCACGGAATAGAATATATTTTACAGATGTTTGCATGAAATAAGGTTTGGGATAATGGTCCTCAAAAGAATGAAAATACTTTCGATACAGCCTAATAATCATTAAAAAATAATAAGTTAATACTCGTCGATGGTTACGTGCATCTGGATTAAAGTCTGAACCTGAAGGCTTTATTCTTGCTGCGCTAGACCAAAGTCTTTTCAAGTGGAACTTTCAGGCAAATATTATACATAATAATGTGGATCCAAAATACAGGGTCTGTGATAAATACCAAGAAATAATAGACCAAGTGATCTAATATTGTTCTGTACTTGCCCCAAATGAATATAAAAATCGTTACGATAGAGTGGGGCAATATTTACACTGGACATGGGAAGTATGTAAACAAACACTGGTATGAACATCAGTCAACACCAGTTACAGAAATAGAAGATGTCACCATTCTATAAGATTACACCATCTACACAGACAGAAAAATTGATGCTAACAGGCCGGACATTATTGTAAAAAAAAAAAAAAAAGAAAATTGCCTACTGACTTGAGCCAGCGAATTGTAACATAGCAACCAAGATATTTGAAAAAACCCTCTTAAAATATAAAAACCTGGAAATTGAAATAGAAAAAATGTGGAAACTGAAAACAAAGAATAGTACCAGTGATAATAGGTGCACTTGGAATGATAAAAAATGGAACAAAGCAACATAGTGAAAAATCCCTTGAAAATCGAGCTTAAGAGATATACAAAAATTGTCTTGTTAAGTACAGCCCACGCACTAAGGAGAACTTTGTCCATGTAACGCTATGAATGTTATGGGAGGTAAAAAAAACAAATCATGAAATTTAGCCATAACAACACACTCCTACTTATCTTAAATCTTCCCGCAGACTTGGTAGGTAGTGTGACCATAGCAGAAATCGAAAGATAATAATAATAATAATAATAATAATAATAATAATAATAAAAACTTGTCTATTCATTGATATGGCTTGTCCAGCGGATTGTAACATAGCAACCTAGGAATTCGAAAATCTGTCAAAATATAAAAACCTGGAAATTGAAATGAAAAAAACATGTGGAAATTGAAAACAAGAATCGTGCCAGTGATAGTAGGTGCACTTGGAATGATAAAAAGTTGAACAAAACAACACATTGAAAGAATCCCTGGAAATCCCAGCTTAAGAGATATACAAAAAATTGTCTTGTTAAGTACAGCCCACACACTAAGGAGAACTTTGTCTATGAAATGGAGCCATAATAACACACCACGACCTGCCTTAGGACTTCCTGCAGACTTGGTAGGTAGTGCGACCATAGAAGAAATAGAAATATGATGAAAAATAACAACATAATAATAGTGGAGTTATAGATCATTTTTAGATGGATGTGCGTCGTGGTGCAGTGGATATCGGCTCGGAACGAGAAATCGGGAAGCCGAGTTCGAATTTCACTCCAATTTCTTGCATTCACTTACGCGCAAATACCATTGGGAAAGGTATTAATCCGTCTCTTCCCTCCAGTTATGAGTTAAATAATAGGACAGATTGGATTCTGTAACCTTGGTCGGCAACCAGTCTACCACAGAAAGTAATGGCAACCTACTGCGGAATAATCTTCTGCTCAGTCAGTCAAGTCCCAAAAGAGACATGATCGCCCAAGCGTGTATCACGTATGGCACTTAACTGACTGACTGATATGAAATATGATTTGGAGTAAAGCTATGTTATAAACAAGTCCATTCTTGATGCACCCTAATAATAAAAATTTAAACTAAAAGAGAAAAATAAAAACAAAGTTTGACGAGATTTTAACAAGGAAATGTAAAACAACCAATCCGTTTTGCTACGATTCGCCTGTTAGATTAATGAAGATTTAACTGGATGCATTCCGACGCCTAAAAATAAAGGAGAAAAAATTATCCTCAACACATCCAGGACCATTCCCCCCAACCCTAAATTCCTATTCAAAACCGGTCCCTTCTGCCTCACCAGTATTGCACCTCCTTTGCCCTTCTTGAGTTGTCTTCATTTTAAACGCTTTTTCCGTGATTTCCTCCCACCCTCACCAACGGACACATGGTTATTATGTGAGGTCCCTCATCGCCTGGAACCTTCTTTTGAC
The DNA here is from genome assembly GCA_037127315.1 of Ascarosepion bandense. Classification (NCBI taxonomy): domain Eukaryota; kingdom Metazoa; phylum Mollusca; class Cephalopoda; order Sepiida; family Sepiidae; genus Ascarosepion; species Ascarosepion bandense. The sequence continues at coordinate 1,059,407 of JBBBDQ010001616.1, read as the reverse complement.
TGGCCACCCCCCATAACCCCCGTTCAATGGCCCATATTCAGCAGCCTTCTGGTCTAAGAAATGACTCACTTTGGACAAGACCTTTCATTCTTGTCGAGTTTCTCAACTGTCAACCTTCAATATTTGCCTCTCGGCGTAAACATATCGATCCTTGGACCCTTGCTGATCTTAGCACGAACATAGCAGTATCCCGCTCTTTGAAAGTACTAAAACAATCTCAGTAACCATGATTGCCAAGTCATCACTAGGGGCACTGAAGATGACGTCTCGAAAGTTTATCACCACAAGTTCGTTTGTCACTGAGCGCTTCATGTATGCTCACGATGTTGACAGCCGATTCAGTACAACAAATATTTACAATGATTCGAATTGACTAAATCTATATTTGTTAAGCCTACACACCAATAGCAAGTGGAGGCCTATACGTATCTTTTAAATGACATCAGATCTGCACAGTATTTACCTGAGAGCACTCTACTCAGTATCATAGTCCCCTTGGCATAAAAAAGACAGTACTTTCTTAAGTCTCATCGACTCCTCAACAAAGAAGAGACAATCCTTTCTTCACTATCAAAGTCTCCTCAGTATGGAATATGCGTCACTCTCTCTAGTATCATAGTCTTCTCAGCATACAAGATAACATTCATCTCAGTATTCCTTGGCATAGAAGTGACGACACTCTCATCAGTATAATATTCTGTTCGGCATAGAAAAAAGCACTTTTCATATTCAAAGACAAAGACTACTTTGAATTACTTCATAATCTGTGAACTGATGAATTTGGGGAACTTTGAAGAACGTTGAAAAACATATCATACTCGATTTTGTTTTTATTGATTTGCTAGCAGTATAGTCCGGCGTTGCTCGGGTGTAATGAAAGCTTTAAAACTAATCCATGGTTTTGGAGCTCAAACTCTTTGGACGTTAGCACGAAAGACTAAAAAGCAATAGTTGTTTCCAATTAAAGCGAAACCGTAGACTGAAAGAAAAATGAATGGATGTAAGTCAAATTTTGATTTCTTGGTATCGATATCAAATAAGTCTTTTTCACCGTAAACTGAATTTTGAAGGCTAAATAAGTCCTTTGAGTAAATGGTATCATGACTGAGACTAAGAACTACAATTATACCTACTTAGAGCCAAACACGAAGCAAAAACTAAAATAAAAGGGCTGAAAAAATACAGACATACAGGCAGATAAACAGACACACACACAAACATCTTGCCTTATATATATATATATATATATATATATATATAATATCGATTTTCTGCACTGTTGTAAGAACTGCAAGCTTGAAACTTCTGAATATCGTTTCTTATGTCTTTGTCTATGTTTGTATCAAATTTGATTAAAATCGGACCACATCTTCTATAACCCGATTTTTTTCGATTATCGATTTTCTTCGATTATCGATATTTATTGGGGGTACCTCGATACAAAATCTAGCTAAGAACACTCGCAGATGCTTATGGTACAGCTGTGTAAATTTTCAAGAAAACTGGTTCTGCCGTTTCGGAGTCTATAGGTAACGGATAAACACGCACAGATACACACATTTATAAATAAGTTTAGATTTTTTCTTTACGGCTTATCAATCTGATGTGAAACTGGAACATATTTTGGAGTGTAAGAATAATTTTTGTTTTGCCAGTGAAATTGCGTTAAATATTTTTCGAGCTGACATTGATTTTTCTATATGCACTTCCTGTTTTGTAACCTGTAGCTGGGAAGAGGACACAGATATTGCCGAAATATATTTCAGCGTAAGTGAATGTAACAATCTCAACTGGAATAAGAACTCACCACTTCTGAGAAGATATCCACTACACCACCCGTACTTCCCAATCACACATAAACTTGTGGATACATTAGAAGGCACGCGACGTGGTGCAATGGTTGGCAAGATTGTTTTGCTAAATCAATTACGAGTGAATATTGAGTTCAATCCTTACTGGGGCCCCTATATTTTTGGCTTTGCGCCACATTTAAGCTACGGTTAGAAAATCACCATCCTTAGAGGCCTATCTCTCCACAAGTTTGAAACATCTATTTTTACAGGAAATGGTAATACCTTTTTCTTTCAACAATTTATTGTTGTTTTTTAAATATAAATTTTGTGTCTAGTAATACTATTTTTTTTTCGAGTATCAAGATTCATTGGGATATTTTTTAGGGCAGGGTCCCCAAGTCCTAGCCTGTTAACTGGAGAGAAGTGACGGATTAATACCTTTCCCAAGGGTACCAGTGCTTAACTGAATGCAGGGTATTCAACTGGAATTTGAACTCGGCTCACCGATTTCTCTTTCCGAGACGATATCCACTGCACCACAACGCACATCCGTCACTAAACGCTTACAGCACCTGGTATTCACAAGCGGTCACCCATCTAAGTACTGACCAGGCTCAAAGTTGCTTAACTTCGGTGATCGAGCGAGAACCGGTGTATTTAACGTGATATGGCTGTAAGCCGCCACATTTAAGCTACGGTTAGAAAATCACCATCATTAGAGGTCTATCTCTCGACATTTTTGAAAGATCTATTTTCACACAAAATTTTTTTTAGAGGATGAATGTTGCAGTTTATGCAATGGTATTGCATGGTATTGTCCGTCATCATGTTGCAAATGCGACGCAAAGAGTAAGGATGGGCATGTTGAAGATACTGTGTCTTCTTCAGGGATCTTAAATTCTGAATTTCGCTTGCATTGTTAGAGTAATATCTTGAAAGACGATGAAAAGTGGAGACGCTACGATAGCACTAAGCGTAGAAGACCGCGGCCATACATCAACATCAGCGGAAAAGCCGAGTATCCATGGTTCGAATCTTCTGCTCTGCATTTGGTGGGATCAGCGGGGTGTAGTTTATGATGAGCTGCTAAAACCGACCGAAACCATCACGAGAGATCGCTATCAACTTCAATTGAAGCGTTTTAGTTGAGCATTAAAAAAAAAAATAGCCGCTATATAATTGGAGGTGATAGACTAAACTATCGCCCGGTTCACACTCCACCCACATCTATTGAACAGGTGAAGATGCTCATCCCTTTTTTCCTGTTTAGGATGTTGTTTCCAGTTTTTCTTTTCCAATCTTTTCACTCCTATGTAGCCCCCTGCACATCAGTGGCGTTGTCGCCTTGCTCGGAGTGACATGATTAAAAAAAAAAGCAGAGAAACGACAAAGTAATTTTGGGTGAAAATGGGTGAAAATGGGTGAAAATGGGTGAAAAGGGTGAAAACCTACTTCGAAATGTTTAAATAGAGGTACCTTTACTATTTCGCGGGGAAAACAGCGTAATGAAAAAGGCCCCAAACGTAACTAAAATAAGTTTTCATCGTCAAAATGCTCATGTTATCATAAAGATGTTGGTTGTTTTTATGACAAATCAACCTCGGCGGGTCATTTATTGCCAACGAAATTTCATTTATTTATTGCTGGTAATACCTTTTTCTTTCAACAATTTATTGTTGTTTTTATATAAGTTTTGTGTCTTGTGATACTTTTTCATTTCGAGTATCAAGATTCATTGGGATTTGTTTTTAAGGGCAGGATCCCAACGTCTTACTTTGTTATTTAACCCATAACTGGAGGGAATGGACGGTTTAATACCTTTCCCAAGGGTACCAGTGCTTAAGTGAATGCAGGTTATTCAACTGGAATTCGAACTCGGCTCACCGATTTCTCTTTCCGAGCTGATATCCACTGCACCACAATGCACATCCGTCACTAAACGCTTACAGCACCTGATGTTCCCAAGCGGTCACCCATCTAAGTACTGACCAGGCTCTTCTTATTCTTCTATGTGCCTTGTCCCTTCAGGACTTAGGCGGTCATGGCTCTCCACGTCTCCCTATCCCTAGTGGCTCTTAGTATGTTTGCTCCTGTTGCTCCTGGCAACCCCCGTTCCGTCATCCACCTGATCAGACCCTGCAAATATGTTATCCGCTGCCTTCCTCTGGCTCTCCTTCCTTCTATTTGACCAATCAGTATCAGGTTCTCCAGGCTCTCTTTCCTCATTGCATGTCCCAGGAACTTCAGTTGTCTCTTCCTGATGCTCAGCATCAATTTCCTTTTTGTTGCCATTCTTTCCAACAGCTCCTCGTTGCTTGCATGCTCAGTCCACGATATCCGTAGCATATTTCTGTAGAACCACATTTCGGCCGCTTCCAGTTTTGTCCTCATTTTCGATGATATTGTCCAGCATCCATTGCCGTATTGAAAGACTGACATCACGTAGCAGTGTAGCACTCTTTCCTTCGTTTCTATTAAGATTTTCCTGTGTGTTAGTATTTTGCTCATTTTCTGGAACGCGTCCTTTGCCATGCCAATTCGCCTTCGGATCTCCGTGTTTAACGTTGCTTAAGTTTGGTGATAGAGCGAGAACCGGTGTATTCAACATGATATGGCCGTAAACCTATTATTATGATGAAAGACCAAAGTATTTTTTAAATATATTTGAAATATTTAAATCCTTTGTAAACACGTTCAAAAGTTTGGTTAAAATCTTGTTTTGAATACGTCATTACCTCCTTTAACTTTTAACATGACGCGTTTTTTCCGTAGAAATTACATTTGATTGAAAATTCTTATAAAAATCAAATAATGGTCCGATTTTAATGAAATTTTCAGAACTTAAAAAATGAAGGAAATTATTTTTGAAATGCTTGTTTTTAGAAAATATTGTTAAAATGTTTTTTAAATGTGTTACCCCCCACTTAATTTCATGAGATTTTGCAAATAACCTTCGTGTTCCGTCTTTGGAGATTGTAAATCACCCAATATTTTTTTTTTCAAATTAGTGCTATCTAAATGAAAATCTGCTCTGAATTGAAAAATAATAAATGCAATAAAACTATGACATTACTTAATTAGAGAAGCTTATAATGGCTGTTGTAAATAAGTAATATTAAGGACATTATTGTCTGAAAAAATACAATTTTTTGATGAATAATGAATTTTTACAAGAACTATTTAAATTTTTTTACATGTTAATTATAATAATTTGTAATATTTTAAAATCGTGTAAAATTCTGTATTGCGGTGTTCCCTGGAGGTAATATAATAATTAATTTGAATCGAAATTTACGAGTCCATAATTGCAAAGATTATTAAACTTAGTGACGCAGTTCTATTTTTAAAATAATTTTTATTTACTTAATACGTTCTTTATTTTCATGTATGGTTGACTAAATTTGTCATTATTATCAAAAGGTTACGTAATTTAAAAGTTTTGTCCCTTCTCTTAGCTTTATGAAAATTGCATTCATGGTCATGCGTAGCAGCTGTCATCGCTTCGTCATTCAACAGTCCGTCAAACGTTCGATCAGATGAACACGACCAACCGTTAAAAATTGGTTGTATATTACTTTTATATGCTATAAGTAAGTAATATTTCTTTAAAGATGTGCGTTGTGGTGCAGTGGATATCGGCTCGGAACGAGAAATCGGGAAGCTAAGTTCGAATTCCAGTCGAATTCCTTGCATTCACTTACGCGCAAATACCCTTGGGAAAGGTATTAATCCGTCTTCTTCCCTCCAGCTATGGGTTAAATAGCAGAACAGATTGGGTTCTATAGCTTTGGTCGGCAACCAGTCTACCGCAGAAAGCAATGGCAACCTACTGCGGGATAATCATCTGCCCAGTCAGTCATGTCTCTTTCGAGACATGATCGCCCAAGCGTGTATCATGTATGGCACTTAACTGACTGATTTCTTTAAAATCAGATTAATTTAAATTTAAATTTTCTAATTTTACAAAAATGAAGTGTCAGAAATCTTTTGAAATAGTTTTAACATCGATTAATTTTTGTTTGTTTACAAATTTCTTAAAAATTAAGAAAATGGCCGCTTTTAAGAAAATTTTAAGAAATCAAAATTAAATGTGACATTCCAATCTATATCATTTCTATCTTCAGATAGAAATGATATAGATTGGAATTATTTACTTAATGGAAATTTTTTACTTAATTTTTTACTTAATTTTTTACTTAATTTACCAGAATTTTTTACTTAATGGAAATAATTAATTTAATCATTATAGACTAAACTATCGCCCGGTTCACACCCCACCCATGTCTATTGAACGGGTGAAGAGGCTCATCCCTTGTTTCCTGTTTAGGATGTGGTTTCCGGCTTTCTCTTTTCCAACCTATTACTCTTTTCCATTCTTTTCCTTTTTTTTTTTTTTTTGTTTCAGTTGGAGTAGATAGACTAAACTATCACCCGGTTCACACTCCACCCACGTCTATTTACGGGTGAAGAGGCTCATCCCTTGTTTCCTGTTTTCTCTTTTCCAATCTTTTCACTCTTAAGTAGCCCCCTGTACATCATTGGCGTTACCGCCTTGCTCGGGGTGATATGATTAAAAAAAAAAAAAGAAGCTTTTAATTAAATTTAAAGTGAAATCTTGAAGAAAGGTTTTTTCATTTTAAAAAGTTCATTTTAAATTTAGGTATCGAAAATTTATGTCAAAATATTGGATGTACCTAAAACTTCTCCACTTCATGAGTCAACTCTTAGAAATCGTTTTTATCGTCATCATTTTTACTTTCTACTAAATACACTTTCGTTCATATTATACACTTTAATCACCAAAATACTGTTAACAATAAACCCCTAACTCGTGTGACTCTTGAGCCTTGTATTAACGAATTTTCAGTAGAAAATAGACTTTCGATTTTTTTTCAAACGTCACATTTTCGATGTAAAAGAACGCGATGTGATGACTGACGGCGATTCCAAATGAAAACATTGCACTTCCAAGAGGAATTCTTGGAAATGAACGAAGGTGTCACTGCCCTAAATAAGGTTATTTATTTGTTAATATTAAATGGCTGATCCTTTTACAGGCAAATCTAAAATGAAATCTTCAAGAATGTATTTTCATTTAAAAAAATATTCATTTTAAACTTACGTATCGAAAATTCTTGCCGAAATATTGGAGGTACCTAGACTAAACATAAACTACGCGAAAACCGAATGCATGATCACTAGCAAAAAAAAAAAAAAAAAAAAAAAAAAAACAGGCCTAAAATGCCAATTACAGGATGCTGAGGATACCATGGATCGAACATGCGAGCAACGGCGACGTTTTGGAGAGAATGTAAATGGAAAAGAAATTCATACTTAACGTCAGAAGAAGACAGCTGAAGTTCCTGGGGCACGTAACGAGGAAAGAGAACTTAGTGAATGTGATACTCACAGGGCTGATAGAGGGAAAGTGAAACAACGGTCGTTATACTTGATTGGTTTAAACAAATGAGCAGCGTTTGGAAGAAATAACAGGGCAAAATATATTAAGAGCAACAAGGACTGGAAGATGTAGAGGGCTATGATCGCCTACATCCTGAAGGAACACAGTACGTAAAAAAGAAAAATGAAGAACCATTAAACAAACAGAACGTTTGATTTAAAGCTTTCATTCAAGACCGTTATCCAGCAGATTAAATTAGCTTTTATGAACCGGATTTAATCTTTGTTCAGGGAGTTCGAATCTTAGTGAATGCTCAAATATCGTCTGTTGGTTTTACTCTTCTTTCGGTTTTTTTTCTTTCGATCAATTTGTACTCATCTTGGTATCTTATTAGGGTCAATCAGTTATGCTGATCGCCTTAACATAAATCTCACTAGTCATACTGAGTTAAAAAAGAAAAAAGGATCGTCCGTTTCCTAGAAAACTGTTAAATAAGAAGTTCCACTCACTTCACCGTATTCATCAGACATTGCCTCGTCCTATTATCACTTCTTCTGATCGATGGCACATGGCCTGGCTGAGAAGCACTTTTATTCTTATGAAGATGCCAATAGAGCGTTACAATAAGTGCATTGAAGTCTGTTTTGTTGAAAGGTCTAGGGATCCAGTGTATTTGACGAACTCGCACTGATCTTGTCCTATCTCTGTCCTGATTCTGCTTCTTGCCCTATTCATCAAATTGTGTCTGACCGAAATATTTTCAGCCCTCCCCCCGTCCCAACTATATAGTGTCCACACAAACCTTTTAATCTCTTTCAAACAAGTAATAAATTATTTAATTTTGCTATTGAAATTCATGAGTTTTTCTAGTTTTTCAATAGTCTATTTTATCATCAATGTTCTACAAAATTTTAAACAAAAATTCCTCTTTAAACTCCGTTCACAATTGAGAAACGTTTTAACCAGTGAAAAAGTTACAGTCATGTGCTACAGATAAAACTAAAATAAAGTAAAGATATATAAACAGGAAAAAAACTTTTTTTTAAAAATTTAATGTTTATTTTGTTTGTTTAACGGTATATCAACTTAGGGATAATTTAATTCCGAAATTTAATTTGTTTTAAGTTTTGAAGTAATAAGAATATGATATATTCTATTTTCTTTCACAATTCAGTATATGATTGTCAGCTTTTGAGCATATACATGAAACCAGTGTGTTTTACGTCGAAGTTTTACTGAAGTTATGTTTTGGAATAGAGTTTGATATTTTTAAAGAAATTGCAGCATACCATTCAAGTCCAACATTGAGTGAATCTTGGCAACTTTCAAGTTTAACCACTAATTCAATTCCCAACCAAATTTCAAACTGTTTACAGCGTCAGATAGAACACCTCCTTAGCTACATTATAAAAAAATATTTTTGAATTTCTTTTCCGTAGAAAAAAGTTACATCAAAATATGTGAATCCAGATCTGGAGCGATGGCAGGAAAAAATAACTTTAACCAAAGCAAGGCAATAAAACCACTAAGATGCAAGACGGTTACTGATCATTAGGGAATATGAGAAAATATTCTAGTAAATAGAGAAAACGAAAATAGAACAAGTCATACGTAGAGGTTTTGCATCAAGTTATAGTTTAGTTTTTATTAGCTTCTTTGAACTAAATTGAAACAATACAGAGTATATGCGCACCACTTATTAGATTTAAAAAAATCATTTGGAGCCCATTGAAGAATATCAATTTATATTTTGATTCATCTTTTTTAACCATATAAATTTTTTGGTAAAGTTTTTTTTTTGTTTAAGTTTAGCATAATTTTTCTACTTTATTGATATTCGCACAATTTGCATTTCATTGAACACAGATTTGTAATAAATTCAAAATTAGTTTCAGTTTTGTTTAACGGCATATCAACACCTCTGTGGGTTATTTAATGCCAAAAGGTGGGATTTTAAGTTTTTTTTTTAATGCTCAGTTATAGTGAGAAGCTGGATTTAGTCAGATTTTGATTAAAAATCTTTATTTTTATTCTTTTTTTATTTTAGAAAACTGAAAATGTTTTCTAGTTTTGTATTCAAAATTGTTTTGTTGAGAATAATAATTTTTTCTTAAAAAATCTGTTATGGTAATATTTTTTTCTTCAAAAGTGTATATTTTCCATAAAAGTCTATTTTATGTATATATTTCTATAAAATTATTTTTGTTACTTCCATAGTGTTTTGACCCCAGTTTGGGGGTTAACTATTTGCCCATAGCTGGAGTCCTGACAGTTGCTACCACTCCGGGTTAGGGTGGAGCTGGGAACAACAGCCATTAAGAGGTGGTTCCATGCTCCTCACAAACTCCCAATCAGAGAACTTCCTGCCGGATGCAGTTTATCGTCATGCCCAGGACCATCAAAATCGGGAACAATAAAAAAATCTGTTCTTTTCTATTCAATCTTCAGGATTTATAACTACTAGCTTCGCTATTTGAAGTTGACAGTTTTAAAAATGAATATAAAGAAAAACATTTTCAGTCTAGGTGATCTAGAATGCGCGTTGTGGTGCTGTAGATATTGATTCGGAGTGCCGAGTTCGAATTCTAGTTAAGTTCGTTGTATTCACTTACGTTCAAATACTTTTAAGGTAAAGGTATTGAACCGTTGCTTCTCCCTCCAGCTATGGATTAAATAAAAGGACAGAGTGGGTTCTATAGCATTGGTTGGCAACTAGTCTAGCGTAGAAATTAATGGCTACCTGCTGCGGGAAAAACCTTCTGCCCAGTCAATCATATCTCGAAAGAGATATGATCTCGAAAGAGATATGATCGCCCAGACGTTTATCATGTATGGTTCTTAACTGACTTATCTAGAATCGCAAGGCTATAACAACTCAGAAGTTTCCTTTTCCGTCACGGGATTTTAGGATATTTTGCTAGTGAATTTGAATTCTAGAATTTCACTGCGATAGAGGCCCTTCATTCTAGATGCATTTAATTTTTGCAGAATGTAAAATTCGAATATAAATATATCTAATTAAATAAATGGGATGAGTTGCAAAAGCATTAAACATTTTGGTTGAAGTGTGTCATGTTTTAAACCAAAAAAAGCTTAATCTAAAAATATTTATTTTTTTAATAGACACGGCGGAGCAAATTTACGTAAAAAAGGGTCCCCAAAATCTATTCGCCCAGGGCCTCTGAAGTCCTAAATCAGAACCAGGTTAAAATAGATTTTTCTCCAATAACGACGAACGATTCCTCTTTTAATGAGGCAGAATAAATGCCTGTTAGGTCTCAAGTTCGCCCTAGATCTCAAGTTAAACTCATACAGCCAGTCAGTTAAGTGCCATACGTGATACACGCTTAGGCGATCATGTCTCTAAAGAGACATGGCTGACTGGGCAGAAGATTATCCCACAGTAGGTTGCCATTGCCTTCTGCGGTAGACTGGTTGCCGACCAAGGCTACAGAACCCAATCTGTCCTGTTATTTGACTCGTAGCTAGAAAGAGAAGAGATGTATTATATGATTAAGTAGTAATTAGTAGGGGATCAGTTTATTACTTCATAACAATAAAACACTGATCTCTCACTTTATGTCTCGTAGAACTTTTAATTATGCTTCCAACTATTATATTCAGTCAGTCAGTGAAGTGCCATACGTGATACCCGCTTTGGGGGAACATGTCTCGAAAGAGACATGACTGACTGGGCAGAAAATTATCCCGCAGTAGATTGCCATTGCTTTTTGCGGTAGACTGGTTGCCGACCAAGGCTATAGAACCCAATCTGTCCTGTTATTTGACTTATGGCTAAAAGAGGAAGATAATGTATTATGTTATAAAGCAGTAATTAGTAGGGGATCAGTTTATTACTTTATAACAATAGAAAACCGATCCCCCACTTTGTGTCCAGTAGAAGTTTTAATTATGCTTCCAACTATTATATTCAGTCAGTCAGTTAAGTGCCATACGTGATACACGCTTGGGTGATCATGTCTCAAAAGACTGGACAGAAGATTATCCCGCATTAGATTGCCTTACATTCTGCGGTAGACTGGTTGCCAATGAAGTCATATAGAACATAATCTTGCTGTTTAATCCATAGCTGAAAAGAAGAGGCGACTGATTTGTACCTTTCCCAAGGGCATTTGCGCGTAAGTGAATGCAAACAGTTTAACTGTAATTCGAATTCGGCTCTCCAATTTTGTTATGGAGTTATTTTCGCCGTGGAGGCTAGTATTTGTGCTAAAGTCGGTCCTAGTAGATTCGACGTACAAAACGTTAGGAACTTGATATAAGATGTATTACGCAGTGTAATCTTGCCAGGTGGCTGATTACTTTCGTATTCGACTAACTGTCGACTACTATCATCCAACATCGACTGACCCTTGTTCCTCTTACTACTCCTACTTAAATTAGGTGGGGGAGTCTATTCACTATATAATAGGTGTATTTCACCATAACAGATTTCTCGTTCCGAAACGATATTCACAGCACCTGAAAGCATATACAATTGAATAAATGGGCAATTTATTTTCCTGCTCGAAGTCATGCTTTATGTTTGAAAAGATTCAGATTAGAAGAAAAATGTTGCCGGCATATCTTTACCCGGGCTTAATAGAGTTCAGAAGCATTAACACGGCCTTGTGGGGGATGAGTTGTTTTTCAGCCTGTTCTCCACTGTCGTTCGTCTATCACTGCTATATGGTTATTGATATTTCAAATGTTCTGATGTATCCCATTCATTCGTTCCACCAGTTCCAACCTTTATAGTCAGGGCATATCACGCCACTTCCAAATCACTCTCATTTTTTATCCTGGACGATAGCTGTCTATCCTTCTTTTCCTCATAATGTTTATTTCTTACCAGTTCTTCTCTGATGCATGTCAAAACTAAGCAAAGTGTTAAGAAACTGAATAATTCCGTTAGAAACAAAGATACGACTAACCGATTGTTATGTAATATCAGTCATCCTACATGGCAGTGAAAGGTGAACATTTTCCTTGAAGATAAAGAGAAGACTTGAAGCAGCTGAAATGTAGATCTGCAGAAGGAAGCTGAGAATACCATGAACGGAGCACGTAAGCAACGAGATCTTAAAGAAACAAGGGAATGAAGAGGACACTTAAATTCAAAATCAGAAAATAGGCAGTTGAATTTTTTTGAATGCATAATGAAGAAAGAAAGATTGGATAATTTGACGCTACAACGTCTATCAAAGGTAAAAGGGACAGGCAAGACAGTGAAGCATCTACTTGATGAGCTTGTGCGAACGTATAGCAGACTTGCGGAAACTGAAATCAAACTCTACAGAAGGATGCTGAGAATAACATGGACGGAACATGTGAGTGAGAAGATTTTAAGGAAAATTGAAACCTTTACTTAGAATCATAAAGAAACAGCTGAAATTTCTGGCTCACATAATGAGAAGAGAGGGCTCTGAGAATCTGACACTCATAAGACGTTGAAGGAAAAGAAAGACAGATGGTAGACAGCCTTGACTTTTGAAAATGGCTAGCCTCAGGAAATAGATGGTAAATATTTTGGCATCATAGAAATAGTATTAAGCTTTTAAAACACTAAATTCTACTTAAAATATGTATTCACCATAATGAGATCTTATAAAAATTTCCGTGAAAAGATAGGACTCAGTGGGTTAAGTGCCATACATGATACACCCGTTGGGCGATCATGTCTCGATGGTAGAAACCTAGGTCGCGTAATAACTCGTTTACAAATGGAAAATATTAAAAAGTTCTACAATATAATTGTATTGAACACTATTTGATACAAATGTGCACTGGTTTAATTTTATCATGACCAAAAACTAATTAATTAAACAATATATATATATATATATATATATATATATATATATATGCATAGCGTTCGTTTCTGTATTTTCATGTGCATTGGCAGACTGTTGCTATCGATCGATTTAATACAGACAGCGAAAGAGATATTTTATATGATTGACACAGGAATATACCATCCCCATTTTTCCATTCTCTCGTTCTGACAATTCTTGACACAAAATTTCGTTTTAATCACGCCATTTTCTTCTCGTGACTCGACTAAATCACGTATTAACTGGGTCCGACACTTTTCCCAAGTGGCACTATTCGACCGAACCGGGGGGTGGATAATAATAATAAGGAACATCTCGAAGAATGTAGGCTGATCGAAAGACGAGTTTCCGTGAAACATCTTTTGGTTAAGTGGCTTCCTATGGAGAAAAACGCGTCGAATCGAAATAAGGAATTCCTGAGCAATTTTTCGGTTCCGAAGGTATGCAATTCCCCTGACAAGGCTGTGAGTGATGGCGTGGGCGGAGGACAAGGCACTGGGTAGGGTGGGGAAAGTAGAGCTATGTGGTGCGTCAGTTTGATGGAATGAGGGCGTTGTCACAGTGTGGGTGGCGCCACAGGATATAAAAGTTAATTTCTCTTTTCTGTGAAAGTACACACACACACACACACACACACACACACACACACACACACACACACACACACACACAAACGCACACACGCGCGTGCTCGTGCGTTCACGTGTGTGTGAGCGTGTGGGCGCGCATTCACGTGAGAGCTGATAAGTTCTCGGCCTGACCAAGAAAAGACCCCATCACAAAAGAAAAAAAAAAGAATTAGAAACGATTAAAATCCCAAGTTTTGTTATTTCTTAAAATTTTTGGAAGTGGTTTGTGCCAAGAACTTTTCAGCACACATAATTCCTTCTCTCTCTCTCTCTCTCTCTCTCTCTCTCTCTCCCTATCACACACACAAACACACACACACTCTCTCTCTCTTTCTCGCACACACGCTCTCTCTCTCTCACACACACACACATTAAAAATATAAAAATATTATTATTAAAGATATAAAAATATTTTAATATATTAAAGATATAAAAATATAATGATTATATTAAAGAAATAAAATATTATTGTACTAAAGATATAAAAATATTATTATATTAAAGGCATAAAAATATTATCATTATATTAAATATATAAAAATATTTTTATTATTTTAAAGATATTAAAAAATTATTATTATACGAAAGATATAAAAATATTATTATTATATTAAAGATATAACAATATTGTTATTTTATTAAATATATAAAATATTATTCATACTAAAAATATAAAAATATTATTATTATAGTAAAGATATAACAATATTGTTATTTTATTAAATATATAAAATATTATTAATATTAAAAATATAAAAATATTATTATAGTAAAAATATAACAATATTGTTATTTTATTAAATATATGAAATATTATTAATATTAAAAATATAAAAATATTATTATTATAGTAAAGATATAACAATATTGTTATTTTATTAAATATATAAAATATTATTCATATTAAAAATATAAAAATATTATTATTATAGTAAAGATATAACAATATTGTTATTTTATTAAATATATAAAATATTATTAATATTAAAAATATAAAAATATTATTATAGTAAAAATATAACAATATTGTTATTTTATTAAATATATGAAATATTATTAATATTAAAAATATAAAAATATTATTATTATAGTAAAGATATAACAATATTGTTATTTTATTAAATATATAAAATATTATTAATATTAAAAATATAAAAATATTATTATAGTAAAAATATAACAATATTGTTATTTTATTAAATATATGAAATATTATTAATATTAAAAATATAAAAATATTATTATTATATTACCGGATGTTCAAAATGTTTTCCGGCAAATTCAAAAGATTATTACAAATGAATTTAATGGTAGGAACCTTTTTTATTGCATACTAATCAGAAATACCAACAATACATTTTATAGCAAAATGACCAACAATATATTTATGAAGCAATTTTACCAACAATGCATTTTATCTGGAACTGAAGCAATAACATTATGGCAAAAATATTGAGATTTCGTCTTTAAATAATCTGTGGAGGATGGCATTCAGCTAAACAAAATTAATCAATCAATCACTTCGTTCAATCATGACGTTCTCCTTGAGATTTTAAAGGATTTTCTTTTTTGTTTTATTAAATAGAGGGCATCACGTAGAATTTATTGAATACATGGCATGATGTACATTTTATTAAATATAGGGCATTACGTACATATTATTAAATACAGGACATCATGTAAATTTTATTAAATACAGGACATCATGTTCATTTTATTAAATACAGGGCATCACATAAATTTATTAAATACAGGACATCACGTAGATTTTATTGAATCAGGGCATCATGTACATTTTATTAAATACAAGGCATCATGTACATATTATTAAATACAGGCATCATGTACATTTGATTAAATACAGGGCATCATGTACATTTTATTCAATACGGGGCATTATGTACATTTTATTATATACAGCGCATCATCTACATTTTATTAAATACAGGGCACCGCCTACATATAATTAAATACAAGACATCATGCACATTTTAATAAATACAGGGCTTCATGTACATTTTATTAAATACGGGGCATTATGTACATTTTATTAAATACAGGGCATTACGTAGAATGTATTGAATACAGGACATCACAGCGATTTTATTGAATACAGGGCATCATGTTCATTTTATTAAATACAGGACATCACGCACATATTAATTGCAGGGCATTATGTACATTTTTTTAAATACAGGGCTTCACGTACATTTTATTGAATACCGGGCATCACGTACATTTTATTAAATACAGGGCATCACGTACAATTTGCCTGCGGTTCTCCCACCTAATGTCACAAAATGATTCCCTGCGAACGTTGGCTTTTCCAAATGCAAAATTCGCTGGGATAACGCAGTGAAGTAGATGATGCCGGTCTCGAAAAGAAGACATTGCGATATTTTTTTGTAATGCGTGTCGTGATATCGACCGAGCATTGCGACAGACCGGATGTTTGCACGCTCACGACAAAAAAGCAAATGACCAAAAGTCGTCGGTGCACCGCCGGCTTAGTGCAGATGTTCCGTTTGAAAACTAAAAATTAAATATTTCCAGTTCGCGAACCTACGGGAATTTTATTTATCGGCCAATGGGAAGCCCCGAATCAAAGACAAGTGTGAATCCCCAAATGATCTGCTGCGATCCTAAAAGAAGATATAAAAAGCCGATACAGAAAGCATCGGCAGACAGAAAGACAGACTCGAGAGAGACGAGTGTAATTAGTATCTCCCTTGACCAAGTCTAGTGGCTTATTATGCTCGTCGCCTTCACCTCTCCTTTATTTCTTCTCTGTCTCAAAACTACTTGCTGACCTAAGGAGCGCTACATCAAAGACATTCCTTACTTACATCGCTCCCACATTCCAAAGCATTAATTCTCTTTTCAGCATTTTATTGCCATGAACATTTTAACGTCCGTTGGACCTATACTTCAAGTATTACTTTAATTGTAAAAACCTTAATTGATATGTGTATATATAAAATGTTATTTTTCAACTCAACCTGCTTTTCTTGATTTATAATCATTTTATGACTTATAGTGGGCTATCTACAACGAGGCCAAATTCCGTTAATCTGCAACAACATAATACTACCCTTCAATAGAACGGACTCCCCACTATAAACTGGAAAAGAATGGATAACCCACTGTATGCGTACTAATTCTCCAATGTCCTAATTTGAAAGATCTAATGCGCCAAGGCCAGAGTGAGGCTATTTTTACGTTAATATTAAGTGGCTTGATGTTTTCCGGAGGTACTCTATAATTTAGGTACCTTCGGTAAATCGGGAAAAAACAAACAAACAAAAAAAACAGTATAGTTACTTTTAAACTGAATTTTTACAAAGGAAAAAAATTCTTGAAACTTACTTTAGATTTAATTGAAAGCTAATTTATTAAATTCACTATTTCCAGTAAGCAAAATACTCTGGTTTATTTCAAACAGAAATTATATTTATGTGAATATAAAAGTTTGAGATATTTTTCAATTTTTGAATTTTCCGCGAGTTTTGAGTAATCAACACATTTTTGTAAACAAAAGTTAATTCTCGGTTTTAAAAATCTTTCAAAATAAAATATACAACTGTGACACATTATTTTTGGAAAATTAGCAAATTTTATGTTAAATTAATCTGATCTACACAAATATCACTTATTTATAGCGTAAAATTTAGCATAAAAATATTTTTTAATCACAAATTTGAACTATTTGACCTGTACGCGTAGTAAATCAAGACGGTGTTGACAGGATTAGGGATTAAAAAAAAAGGCGTTCATAAGTAACAAAATTGTCCTCATTTCTTTTTAGGTAAGGGAGGAAACTCTAATCTTTTATTTTGCACGTAGAAATTACCATACAAAAAATAACATCAAATGCACAATAAAATTATAATAAAAAAATGAAAAAAATTCTTTTAAAATTTTATTAGTAATCGAATTTTTTTTCTTTAGACGATAATGTCCTTAATTATTATTATTTATTTCAGCAATTAAAAGCTTATCAAATTAAATTTATCAGAGTTTTATTGCATTTTTTATTTTACTCTTCGGAGCAGATTTTCGGATAGTGTTGTTAAATTTAAAATAAAAAAAAATAGATGATTTATATCCTCAATGAGTCCTGCGTTTAACTAATACAAACTACATTGCATCCAACTGAAATTTCATGGATTTACGTGGAGGGGAGTAACAGAGTTAAAAAATATGTTTTTACAAAGATTTAAAAAAGATAATAATTTTAAAACAATTTCATTCATTTGTGAATGAGTACTGAAAGTTTCACTAAAATCCGACAGTTATTTGATTTTTGCGAGAATTTCAAAATCAATGTGTTTGTCACCGAAAAAAGTGCGTGATGCAATCTGTGGTGATACCGACCGAGCAAAAGCCAGGGACCGGATGTTTGATCTATAACGACCAGAAAGCAAATGACCAAAACTCGTCTGTGCGCATCCAAGTTCGCGCAGATGTTCCGGTTGAAAAATAAAAATTAATCAAATATCAAATTTCCATTTCGCGAGCCTATGCGAATTTTATTTACCAGCCAATGGGAAGCCCAGAATCAAATACAAGTATGAAATCCAAAAACGAGCTGTTTTGATCCAAAAAGCAGATATAAAAAGCGGATACAGACAAGACCCCAGCAGACAGACAGACAGACAGACAGACAGACAGACAGACAGGCGAGAGTAACCGGCGTTTCCCCTTGAATTAAGTCGAGCGGCTACTATGCTTGCCTCTTTACCTTTTCCACTGTCTCAAAAGTACTTAATGACTTCAGGAGCGACTACTTCAAAGACATTCCTCACGTACCTCCGCTTCCCACATTCCTAAGCCTTTTATATCTTTTCAGCTCATTATTTGCCATGAACGTTGGACTTATATTCAAGTATTATTTTAATTGTAAAAACATTAATTGAAATGTGTATATATTAATGTTATTTTCAACTCAATTTTATAATCATTTTATGACTTATAGTGGGCTATCTACCACAAGGCCAAATTCCGTTAACCTGCAACAATTTACAACTTCCCTTCACTAGAACGGACTCCCACTGCTAACGGAAAAAGAATAGATAAGATACCCACTATAAATCATTACGTTTTCCATTGTAAAACAGTCGTAACGTTTGTTTAAACGCTAACTCAAATAAAAAAAAAACATTTTGACAAAAATTCGAAAATGTTAGAAGGGATTAAAAAATTTTAAAAAATAATTAAAAATTACTTTGCTCTTTCCTCAAAATAAAAATATAAACATTTTGATGGAAAATGTTTGTTTTATTAAGTTTGGGGTCTTTTTCATTCATCCCATGCTGTTTAATGCTGTTTTTTAACGATTTTTTAGGTACCTACTATAATATATAAATGAATACACTCAATTGAAAAAGAAAAAAAAAACAAACACGAAAAGCTAAAAGCTAAAACAAACAAGAATCACACGCACACACATGCACACTCACGCGCGAGCGCACGCACGCACACACACACACACACACACACACACACACACACACACACAAAATGAAACCAAATGAACAGCAGAAAAGCACATTGTTTTTACAAGCCTTAACGATGGAAGAGATGGCGGATTTGTCTTAATTTCACAGCCGAAGAAGTAATCTATTTAGCCATCCAGTCTTGCAAAAAAATAATCGCATTTGCAAAGTGTCTAAGATCAGCTTTGCCTTTGGCAGAGTGGAAAATCTTCACACAGTGTCAAGGGAAGTAATCCTGTCGTTTACAAGATAAGCACACCTGAATTTTATAAGAAGGTTATCACTGAGATTTTTTCAATTTAAAAAAAAAAAAGCGATGTACAATTAAAAAAAAAACAAAGAAAAAATATATTTGTGCGGATAGCTTCATCGACCCTATTTTGTTAACCACTCTTCCACAACGTGATCGACAACAAAATAACGTCATTTTCTAGGATCCGATTGATTTCCGTCTTAAAAGACCGGTCAACTACAGTCTTCTTGCCCCAATTTCACTACACCCCATCCCATGGCCGTATCTGATTACCGGGCACACCGGGCACGGGTCCGGGCCGATCCGTGCAATCATAGTGAAAATCCGGTCAAGGAAAAATATCTTCGTCAGAAATCAAACTAAACAATTCACGAAGAAAGAAAGAAAGAAAGAAAGAAAGAAAAACGAAGACAACATCCGAATGAACGCAGTAAAAATCTGTTTATTAATTTTGGGACAAAAGACTGGTTATACTCAGAAAGTCCGAACCCGATTTCCTGCTTTCTTTCACGTTCTGTGCCTAGTTTCCATTGGAATAGCCAAAAAAATCAGCAAAAATCATAGTTTCTGCAAAAGGATGACACTGATGACATCATCACATTGTCAACTAATAAATCCGGGTCCGATGTTTTTTTAGCATCTGTTACGGCCCTGCCCCATCCTATAATAAACTTTCTCTGGTTGATATAATTATTACTAGCAATATAGCCCGGCGTTGCTCGGGTGTAATGAAAGCTTTAAAACTAAGCCATGGTCCTGGAGCTCAGACTCTTTGGACGTTGGCACGAAAGACTAAAAAGTAATAGCTGTTTGCAGTTAAAGCGAAACCATAGACTGAAAGAAAAATGAATGGATGTAAGTCAAATTTTGATTTCCTGCTATCGATATCAAATTAGTTTTTTTCGTCGTAAACTGAATTTTGAAGGCTAAATAAGTCCTCTGAGTAAATGGTATCATGGCTGAGACTAAGAACTACAATTATACCTACTTAGAGCCAAGCCAGAAGCAAAATCTAAAATAAAAGGGCTGAAAAAAAATACAGACATACAGGCAGATAAACAGACACACACACAAACATCTTGCTTTATATATATTATCGATTTTTTGCACTATTGTAAAAATTGCAACCTTGAAACTGCTGAATATCGTTTCTTATGTTTTTGTCTATGAGTGTATCAAATTTGAATAAAATCCGACCACCCACCCCTTCTAAAACCCGATTTTTTCGATTTTCGATATTTATCGGGGGTACCTCGACACAAAATCTAACTAAGAACACTCGCACACGCTTATAGCATAACTTAGTAAATTTTCAACAAAATCGGTTCTGCCGTTTCGGAGTCTATAGGTAACGGACACACACAGACACACACAGAGACAAAGTTCCATTTATAAATAAGTTTAGATGTGCACATTTATGATGTGACAGGAACAACGAAACAGGGGTCAACATGCCAAACCGAATAATATGACGAACTTTAGCCTTCTGAGTTTTGTTCCATATGCATATTAGAACTAAATATTCAAAATATTAAAAAAATATGTCTTGCTCTGATATTTGAAATACAGGTTTTAAATAAGTTTCATTTTTTAAACAATATATCTCTAGTAAGACAAAATCTAAAAAAGGATCTGCAATATAATCGGCCCTGACATGGCATCTCGAGTTTAATCACTTTCTCACAGACGTGATATGGCTGCCCTCTGTCTATGTTCATATCATGGATAGTTCTAACGACCATTACAGAGTACATATACCAGGCTCTCGACAAGAATGGCGAAGCACGAACCGTTGCTTTGCATATCTCGAAAGCGTTCGCCAGAGTCTGTCATGCTGGCCTTTTATGCAAACTGCGGAGCTATGGTATAACTGGACATTTGTTTGATCTAATCCAGTCATTTCTCTCTAACCGCACATTGAAGGTAGTATTAAACGGACATGCCTCTCAAAACTACCATACGAACGCGGGCGTCCCTCAAGGCTCTATCCTAGGTTCCACGCTCTTTCTCATCTACATTAATGATCTCCCAGATGCCATTAGATCCCAAGTAGGCATGTACGCCGATGACACCACAATTTACTCTCGCCTCGATCAAAAACCCGGTGTGGGCGACAAAGCGAACTTCGCTGCTGAGCTTGAAAAGGACCTCTAATCCGTAATGGACTGGGGTAAGAAATGGCTCGTGAATTTCAATGCTTCCAAAACGAAGCTGCTATCAATTAACCATCATAGACAATCGCACCTACCTCCCATTAGCATGGAACAGGCTTGCTTCCCTGTGAGCAAAACATTACGCCTCCTTGGCCTTACACTCTCGGTGAACCTCAAATGGAATGACTATTTCGAATCCATTGCTAAGTCCGCTACTATGAAAGTCTGTTTTCTGTGCAGGCCCAGGAAGTTTTTCATGTCTGAATCTATCCTGCACATATATAAATCTACCATCCGCCCGTGTATTGGATACTGCTGCCACATCTGGTCAGGTGCCCCTGCTACTCTCCTCGGACTTCTTGACAAAATACAATGGAGAATCTGTAACTTGATCGATACTGACTTGACGGACTGGCTGCAACCACTCTCTCACCGGTGTGACGTGGCTTCCCTGTGCCTCTTCTGTAAGTACTTTCACGGCTTCTGCTCCGATGAACTTAGGTCATTGGTGTCGCATAGGTACGAATTAACAACTAGGTTCCACCCTTTTACAGTGAAACAGATAAGATGTAACCGTAATTTCTACTCCAACAGCTTCTTTTCTCGCGCTTCCCGCCTGTGGAATCCCCTTCTACATGCCTGCTTCCCCGACAGCTACAATCTCCAGGAGTTTAAATGTAAGGTCAATAGACACCTCCTATCCCACTAACTTGCATCTATTCTCCCAACACTCTCACCATCTACCCAATCCTCATTCTCGGTATCCTTACTCGTCTATCACCCTCCTTCTGACATTTCCTATATCTAACCATCCTTTCTCATCACTTCACCGCCCCTATGTAACCCCCTGCGCAATAGTAGTAGTGGAATGCCTTGCTCGTGGTAAAACGATTAAAAAAAAAAAATGCACGAATCTTTTAGAATTTAACTCCTTCATCATGTTTTCCCTTAACCATAAATTTTCTTTTATAATCACATCGCCCCAATCAAAGCAGTCTATTGCCACTGATGCACAGGGGGTTACATAGGAGGAAAGTTATGAGAAAGAAGGACAGGTTATAGGGGATGTCAGGAAGTGGGTAAGAGAAGAATGAGAATACTGATGAGTTTTTTTTTCTAATCATAGCGTCCCAAGCAAGGCAGTCTATTGCCACTGGTACAAGGGGTTTACAAAGGAGGAAAGTTATGAGAAAGAGTAACAGGCTATAGGGGTTGTCAGGAAGTGGGTAAGAGAAAAATAAGAATACTGATGAGAGTGGAGTGGATAGAGAAAGAAACATGAGAGAGAGAGAGAGAGAGAGAGGATGCAAATTAGTGAGATAGGAGATGCTTATTGACTTTGCATTTAAATTCTTATAATCGTATGGCCTCCAAGTAAGGCATTATACTGCCACTGTTGTGCAGGGGGTTACATAGGAGGAAAGTTATGAGAAAGATTGGCAGGTTACAGGGAGTGTCAAGAAGCGGGTAAGAGAAGGATGAGAATACTGATGAGAATAGAGCGGACGAAGAAAGGAATACGAGAGAGAGAGAGAGAGAGAGAGAGAGAGAGAGAGGACGCAAGTTAACAAGATAGGAGATGACTATTGACTTTACACTTAAACTCCTGGAGATTGTAGCTGTCGGGGAGTCAAGTAAACGGAAAGGAATTTAAGTAATTATTTAATGTTTATATCTTCTCTCCCATTACCATAGCTGTCTCGTAGACAAGTCACTATTATAATACCGGGAATGGTAATTCTCGGAATCGAGTTTATCCCGACCTTTTCATTAATTCTAAAATAATTCTAAACTATTTTATTATACTATTAATTTTATATTTTACTTTATTTCTAATTGTTTAAATTGGAGTAGATATGCTCTACTATCGCCCGGTTCATGCTCCACTGTCTTCTATTGATCAGGAGTAGAGGCTCATCTCTTGTTTCCTATTCAGGGAAGGGTTACCGGCTCACTATTTTTCTTTTCTCTACTCAGGCCTCAATAGTGGAGTTTTGCAACGATGTGGGTGGATGCTAGCAATGGCTCTTCATACTGAGGGCACCAGGTTGGCTGTTTTCTGGTTGCTGCTTCCGACTGGTAGCTAGGAGCCCTAACTTTAGCGTAGCGTCTTCAGCGGCTGCTCTGATCAACAGCTGCATAATATCGGGGGTCTTGTAGTGTCATGACGCGCATGGATAGGTGTCTCTTCAAGCTCCTACGGTGAGTGACCCTGAGGCCTCACTATGCTGCAGTTCGTTTCCTACGCATGTCGTAGCTGATGACCGTCTTCTACTACTACTCGAGGCCTCTGCTTATAAAAAAACTAGTATCATAGCCCAGCGTTGCCCATGCAACTCAAAACATTTTAAAACTCGGTTATATAAAAAATAATTATATAAAAAATTGTTGTTTCAAAATTGTTAAAAAATTCCATTAAATCTATTTTCTTTTGTTTTGTGTAAACGTAATTTGATGTTTTGTGTGACATTGTAAACAACATTGCGTTTGTTTTCGTTTCAAAATTACGGGGGGAAATATTTACATTTTTTGTTGACTAAATGCATTTCACATAAAAATAAAAATTATTTATTTTGTTTTACTGAAATTAGAAATATAAAAACTATTACGCTCTCAGTTCAGAAATTTTCGAAGAATATTAAAAAATGTAGACATTTAATTTTAGAGGAAAATTTTAAATTAATGCCACACGAATTACAGAGAGTTGATTTCTTGCATGAAATGTTTAGCGAAAAAAAGCTTTATTTTTTTAAATTATATTTTCTGAAATACAAAGTATTCGATCTGAAAAAAAACTTAATTAATTAAATTAACCATTGGCACATTTTTTTTACATATTTTTTTTGTTTGAAAAAACACTTTTTTAAAAAAATATTTCTTTTGTTTCAAAATTACGGTGAAAATATTCACTTTTTTTTAAAACGTCGGAATTAAAATTAATTATAAAGGCTCATGTACTTTTCTTTTTTTTAATAAAAAATATTTTAGTCGCATTTGATTTGATTTCTTGTCGTAATTAAGCAACCATCTTAGATCTTAAATGTTTTATGGAGCAAATGTAAACAATTGGCTCTATTGGCCAAAAAGTGCAAAAGGGAAAATTGATGAACTTAAACTGAACATGTATGTGTTGACCTGGCTTCCCTGTAGATATGTGTCCCTAGAAAGTTTGAATGGCGTAGCTTAAAAATGTAGGCGTGCATAGAGAACAGTCACACACAAACTCACAGATTGCCTTATATATATATATATATATATATATATATATTAGCATCATAGCCCGGCGTTGCCCGTGCAACTCAGGACATTTTAGTAGTAAGAGAAGATGCCAATGAGAGGAGTAGATGTATTTTATTTTACATATGGGTCTGAAATATTTTTATCTGAAAAAAAAAAAAACTTAAATAATTAAATTAACCATTGGCACTTTTTTTTTACATATTTTGTTTTTGTTTTACAAAAAACACTTTTTTAAAAATATTTCTTTTGTTTCACAATAACGGGGAAAATATTCAGATTTTTTTGTTGACCAAATGAATTTTTAAAACGTCGGAATAATTATTTTTTAATAAAAAATTATTTTAGTCGCGTTTGACACGTGTGATTTGATTTCTGTGACGTAATTCAGCAACAATCTTAGATCTTAAATGTTTTACGGAGCAAATGTAAACAATCGGTTCCATTGGCCAAAAAGTGCAAAAGGAAAAATTGATGAACTTAAATTCAAAAAGTATGTGTCGACCTGGCTTCCCTGTAGATATGTGTCCCTAGAAAGTTTGAATGGCGTAGCTTAAAAAATGTAGGTGTGCATAGGTTACAGTCACACACAGACTCACAGATTGACTTTTATATATATATATATATATATATATATATATATATATATATGAATACTCACAACAACAAATACAATGGAAAACCAGTCTCAGAAAAACCAAATAAACCTCTCAGCTTTTCCCTCACTAAGATCCAAGGTATTCTTACCAACTTTTGCAGTATGTAATCTTTTTCCCACAAAAAAACCGACATCCTAACTCTCCGTGAAACTAGCCTGAACCCCTCAATCCTCTCCTCTGATTTCTCTATCCCAGATTATCTTCCCCTCTTCAAGAAAGACTCCAGCGTTCATATGCACAGCCTTGGAGTCTATGTCAGCAAATATTTCCCTCTGGTTAGGGAGGTTTCTCTTGAATCTCCTGAACTTCCAAACATATGCCTCCGTCTCGCTCTACTAAACTCAGTTAGCTATCTTTTCTTTATCTATCACTACCCTTCTTCTCCCGACTTTTCCTTGCTGGACAGTATATCTGATACAATAGATAAGATCATCGCCTCTCACCCGTTTGCCAACATAATTGTGTTTGGTGACTTCAATGTCTACCATGCAAATTGGCTGGAAAACTCCGTTACTAATTCTTCTGGCACTTACACTCTGAACTTTGCAATCACCCAGTCTCTCACGCAAGTGGTGGATTCTCCACACGCTTCCCCAGTATGCGTGATAGACAAGACTCTCTGCTAGATCTCTTCTTCATTTTTATCCGTGACTCCTACCATGCGAGGCGGCTTTGCCCTCTTGGCAACTCTGATCCCGCTGTGGTTTCTGTTAGTATTTCAATGCACTCCTCTTTCCGGAAACCTCCGACCAGCAGAATATTTTACTGCTATGAAAGGGCGTACTGGGAGACACTACGAGATTTTCAGTGTAACGTACCTTGGAAAAAAGTGTTTAGACTCCCCGAGCTTCTGAGGTCTCCTCCATTGTGAAAGCTGGCATCGATCCTTTCATCCCAGCCAGGAAGTTCCACCCTAAACCCCATTCGCTCCCTGGTTTTTCCCTGCCTGTAGGGCCAACATAGCCCCCAGAAATCACTACTTCCGGCTTTATCGGAGCCACTCGCCTGACTATAATAGGCACCTGTTTTCCTCTGCTTGCAATGAGTGTAAGAGGATTCTCAATGACGTTAAGCTGTTGCTTGCTGACAGAATGAAGCAGCGTGCAAGTTTGGCTCCAAAGACTAATAGCGGCTCTGCAAAAGTGTGCTAAACAGCAACTAACCTTCCATTCCACCTTTAATAAATAAAAACAAAAAAACTCTTGGATTTAAACACTTGGAGATTGTAGCTATCAGGGAAACAAGAATACGAAAAAATACGGGCAGTCTAAACACCTTTTTCCAAGGTACGTCACACAGAAAATCTCGTAGTTTCTCCCAGACCGCCTTTTAAAAGCAGTAAGATATTCTGCTGGTCGGAGGTGTCTGGAAAGAGGAACCAATTTTTGGCAAAGTGTTCGAGGCCACTATCAATGCTGAAATAGTTCAACATCTCATTGCTCACTGCCTGTTCTTCAACAGACAGTATGGCTTCCGCTTCACCATGTCTATCTCTTACATGCTAACGACCATGGCCGTATCTGACTACCGGGCACACCGGGCACGGGTTCGGTCCGATCCGTGCAATCATAGTGAAAATCCGGGCAAGGAAAAATGTCTTCGTCAGAAATCAGACTAAACAATTCACGAAGAAAGAAAGAAAGAAAGAAAGAAAAACGAAGAAAACATCCGAATGAACGCAGTAAAAATCTGTTTGTTTATTTATTAATTTTGGGACAAAAGACTGGTTATACTTAGAAAGTCCGAACCCGATATACTGCTTTCTTTCACGTTCTGTGCCTAATTTCCATTGAAATAACCGAAAAATCCGCAAAAATGATAGTTTCTGCAAACGGATGACACTGATGACGTCATCACATTGCCAACTAATACATCCGGACTATTTTCTCTGCGCCCGGTGTTTTTTTTTTTAGTATCAGCTACGGCCCTGATAACGACTATCACTGAGTACATAGCTCTTGATAAGAACGGCGAAGCTCGTGCTCTTGCCCTAGATATATCTTCAAAGTATTTGACAGTAACTGGCACGCTGACCTTCTACGCAAGCTTCAGGGCTATGGTAAAGCTAGACGCTTGTTTGACTTAATCAAATCGTTCTTATCGAATCACGTAATGAAAGTCGTATTGAACGGGTATGCTTCCAGATTCTGTCATCTCAAAACTCTATCCTAGACCCTACGCTTTTTTTGATTTTCATCAACGATCGCTCTGATCTATTCCGACCCCTAGTAAGCATCTACGCTGACGACACCACCGTTTACTCCTACCTCGCCTTGCTGTTGCTTTCAAAAAGGACCTCCAGTCAGTGGTAGACTGGGGTAAGAAATGGCTCATAAACCTTAATACTTCCAAAACGAAGCTGCTATCCTATAACCACCATAGACAATCACTCTTACTCACAATCAGCATGGATAGGTGATCCATACTGATTGTGAGTAAGAGTGATTCGATAAGAACGATTTGATTAAGTCAAACAAGCGTCTAGCTTTACCATAGCCGTGAAGCTTGCGTAGAAGGTCAGCGTGCCAGTTACTGTCAAATGCTTTGAAGATATATCTAGGACAAGAGCACGAGCTTCGCCGTTCTTATCAAGAGCTATGTACTCAGTGATGGTCGTTATCAGAGCCGTAGCTGATGCTAAAAAAAACACCGGGCGCAGAGAAAATGGTCCGGATGTATTAGTTGGCAATGTGATGACGTCATCAGTGTCATCCGTTTGCAGAAACTATCATTTTTGCGGATTTTTTTCCCGGCTTCACTATCTCAGCTGACTTTAAGTGGAACGACTATATTGAATTAATAGCTAAATTTTCTGCTAAGAAGGTTAGGTCCCCGTGTCATTCCAGTAAGTTTTTCTCTTCTGAATCAATCATGCACAGTTATAAATCAACCATCCCATCATGGATTGAATACTGCTGTCATATCTGGTAGGGTGCCCTTGCTGTTCACCTTAGAAGAATCTGCAATGCAGTCGATTCTGACCTGGCGGCCCGACTCCAGTCTCTCTCACACTGACGAGATGTGGCTTCCCTCTGTCTCTTCTACAAATACTTTCACGGATTCTGCTCCGACGATCTTAGCTCTTTGGTGCTCCCCCACTACACGGATTTACTTGAGCTACTAGACTGGCAACAAGGTCTCACCCTTTTACAGTGAAAACAATCACGTGTAACCACAACTTCTACTCTATCAACTTCTTTTCTCGCACTTGGAACTTTCTTTCTTTTCCATATTCTTGTTTTACTGATAGCTACAATCTCCAAGAGTTTAAATGCAAAGTCAACTGTCATCCCTTATCGGGCTTACGGCCATATCACGTTGAATACACCGGTTCTTGCTCGATCAGCTGAGTTAAGCAACGTTGAGCCTGGTCAGTACTTAGATGGGTGACCGCTGGGGAATACCAGGTGTTGTAAGCGTTTAGTGACGGATGTGCGTTGTGGTGCAGTGGATATCGGCTCGGAAAGAGAAATCGGTGAGCCGAGTTCGAATTCCCTGCATTCACTTAAGCATTGGTACTCTTGGGAAAGGTATTAATACGTCCCTTCCTTCAAGTTATGGGTTAAATAACAAGGGTAGGACTTGGGGACCCTGCCCTTAAAAACAAATCCCAATGAATCTTGATATTCGAAAAGAAAAAAGTATTACTAGACACAAAACTTATATAAAAACAACAATGAATTGTTGAAAGGAAAAGGTATTACGGGCAATAAATAAATAAAATTTAGTTGACAATAAATGACCCGCCGAGGTGTTGATATGCCATAAAACAAAGCAACCAACCAATCATCTCTTATCTCCTTGATTCACATCCTTCTTCTCACTTTACACTTTGCTCTCTTTACACCAATGTACCTGTCCTTCTCTTACCCATTCTCTAACACCTAATCTAACCTGTTCTCCTCTTTCTTTAATCTCCTATTATGTAACCCCCTGTACACCAGTGGCAGTTCTGCCTTACTTGGGTGAGAAGATTATAACAAAAAGTAAAAAAGTATTTTCATGGCTGATATATCCTGAAAAGTAATCCAGTATAAAAAGATCAGCTGAAGAATGGAACTCCACACCAGGAGTAAGAAATACAGGTTTATTGTACTAAGGTACAATTAACAATAATACACATATAGGCAAGCCACGGGTTGGAGCGGAATCGGCTATCGAATAGTGAATGCCTTCACCTTAGACTTTTCTCATTCTTACCGCTCGTTACCGTCTTTTATAAAGTAGAGCATTCTATTCTCGGGAATGTCAGGATGTTCCACTATGACAATGGCAAAATTTCCCGGCCACATGTATTTACATGTGCTACTAGATTAGCATCTAGGTCATAACCCTTTTACTGTTAATATAATTAAATGTAATCCTCTCTTCTACTCTGAGAGTTTCTTTTCTCGCATTTCCCATTTTTGTAACATTCTACCGTTTGGTTGTTGCGCTGATAGCTACAATCTCCAAAAGTTTAAATGCAAATCCAATTGCTATTATTTATGTACTTGATTACCATATTTCTCTTATCCTTTTTTTTACAAACCTTGTAACTTTTTTATTCTCTCACTTTTTATTCTCTCCCTGCCCACCAGTGGCTTTTCTGTTTTACTTTAGGGGAAATGACGATAAAAAAAAAACCGTCAAAGTCCAGGGCTTTCCACGAATCCATTTAAAATAAATTTTTCATTACCATTCCTTCAAGAGAAGAATAGAAAAAAATGTTTTCGCGTTACTTTCTCCACAGAATTTTTTTTAAGTCGGAAAGTCTTCTGCTAGATTGGTTAGCAATCAAGGCTAACCAATCTAGAAAACGATTTTATCTACAACGTCTTGATCTGATATTGAACGTCGTGTCAACTTGGGAATGAAAGAACGAACAGCCATGAAAATAAGCATTCGAAAGGCTCGAATCTACAGTGTTATTTAATCCAAAGTTGAGGAGAAAGAAATGTATTCATGCCTTTCTGAAGGATTTCAATCCGAAAAGGAACACAACAGACTTAGCCGGAATATGAACCCGGATTGCCAATTCAATTTTTCCGCGCAGATAACCCTAACCGCTACCAGCACATATCTTTTTCAGTCAGGAACGAAGAAGAAGTAAATGAAGTAGGCATAAAATCTTTGGTTAATGATAAGAATTTCTAAAATAAATAATTTAGAAGTAATTTAAATGTAATCCCCTCTTCTACTCTGACAATCGCATCTACCTCCCATTAGCATGGGACAGGCTAGCCTCCCAGAGAGTAAAATACTACGCCTCCTTGGCCTTACACTCTCGGCGGACCTCAAATGGAATGACTATATTGAATCCATTGCCAAATCTGCTGCTATGAAAGTGGGCTCCCTGTGCAGGGCCCGGAAATTTTTCCCACCTGAAACTATTCTGCACATATACAAATCTACCATCCGCCCGTGTATTGAATATTGCTGCCATATCTGGTCGGGTGCCCCTGCTGCTCTCCTTGGGCTTCTTGACAAAATACAAAGGAGGATCTGTAACGTGGTTGATACTGACTTGGCAGACCGGCTGCAGCCGCTCTCACACCGGCGTGATGTAGCTTCCCTGTGCCTCTTCTACAAGTATTTTCATGGCTTCTGCTCCGATGAGCTTAGATCACTGGTGCCGCCTAAGCAGGAATTTACACGTGATACTAGATTAGCAACTAGGTCCCACCCTTTTACAGTTAAACAAATAAGATGTAACCGTAAATTCTACTCCAACAGCTTCTTTTCTCGCGCTTCCCGCCTGTGGAACTCCCTTCCACAAGTCTGCTTTCCCGACAGTTACAATCTCCAGGTGTTTAAATGTAGGGTCAATAGACACCTCCTATCACACTAACTCCCAACTATTCTCACAACACTCTCATCTACCCAACCCTCATTCTCGGTATCCACACCCACCTATCACCTACCCTCTGTCATTTCCTATATTTAATCAGCCTTTCTCCACTCTACGTAGCCCCCTGCACAGTAGTGGCAGTGACATGCCTTGCTCGGGGTGAAACGCTTATAAAAAAAAAAAAATAGAGGCCTAGATCTTTTCGCATTTGTTGAGAAAATGGTGGAAAGATCATTTTTTTCTATATATATATATATATATATATATATATATATATATATATATCTTTTTTAATCATATCACCCCAAGAAAGGCGGTAACGCCACTGATGTGCAGGGGGCTACATAAGAGTGAGAAGATTAGAAAAGAGAAAACCGGAAACCGTATCCTAAACAGGAAACAAAGGATGAGCCTATTCACCTGTTCAATAGGTGTGGGTGGAGTGTGAACGGGGCGATAGTTTTGTCTATCTACTCCAATTGAAAGAAAAAAAAACAAAGTGAGAAGATTAGAAAAGAGAAAACCGGAAACCGCATCCTAAACAGGAAACAAGGGATGAGCCTCTTATCTATAGTTGAGTTATGATAGCATTTAGCGCCGAGGCTATTGTTTTTTTCAGTATTTTTATTGATAAAAGCTATTTTGGCAAACAGTTTTTTTATCGTGTAGTGCTTGATATTGAAGTGGAGATAGAGCGGTAATAGTTTTTGAACAAATAATTTGGCACTTTAACTGAGCAGGTTCATGCACTAAAGTTAAAGGGACAAATTCTTTGCGCTTAAACTATTTATAATCAAGAAACAATAGTTAGATATTTTTACAAATACGTTGGTATTAATATATTTCGCGATTTCAGCCGCTACTCAGACCAAATTAACACAACAATGAATGTTTCAAATTTATCCAGACAAAATCAAATGAAATTGAAAAAGAAAAAAAGAAAAGAAGTGAAAAGAGAAAGAAAAGGCAAATAAAATAATAAGGGGAACGGGTTGTGGTTCCAGCTGAATTCATTGCATTCACTTACGCGCAAATACCCTTGGGAAAGGTATTAATCCGTCTCTTCCCTCCAGTTATGGATTAAATAACAGGACAGATTGGGTTCTATAGCCTTGGTCGGCAACCAGTCTACCGCAGAAAGCAATGGCAACCTACTGCGGGATAATCTTCTGCCCAGTCAGTCATGTCTCTTTGGAGACATGATCGCCCAAGCGTGTATCACGTATGGCACTTAACTGACTGATTATATCTTATTCTCGCGCAACGTCTTTGACCTAGATTAACAAAACAATGAACTTTGACCTGAGCTGCCATATTGTCTGTTTAGATGTATGACATTGAAATTTAAAATTAAAAATTAGAGGTTGAATTTACGCTCGAATATTCTTCATTTGTAAACGAATTATTACGCGACCTAGGTTTCTACCATGAGTTGTGTCTTCCGGCGATTTGCAATAACTGATTTTACCGTTTAAAAATTAGTTATCGCAAATCGCCTAAAGACACCACATGGTAGAAACCTAGGTCGCGTAATAACTCGTTTACAAATGAAGAATATTCAAAAGTTCTACAATATAATTGTATTGAACACTTTTTAATACAAATATGTACTGGTCTAATTTTAGTATGACCAAAAACTAAGTCATTAAACAATCAATCAATCAATCAATCAATATATATATATATATATATATATATATATATATATATATTCGGAAATTATAACAGGGATATGTTATATCACTACAAAAGTAGGTATTTTGTTTCGACACTTCTTGTGTCTTATCAAGTGATCACGCAAGAAGTGTTGAAACAAAATAGCCATTTTTTAGTGATATTATAATATATTCATGTTATAATTTCTGAATAAATATTATTAGCTCTACTTTGTATTGAGCACTTTTTTAAGAATAGTGTTTCTTTGGATAAGGAATATTTTTCCATCCATACCTACCTTATACTTTTATATATATATATATATATATATATATATATATATATATATATATGTGTGTGTGTGTGTGTGTGTGTGTGTGTGTGTGTGTGTGTGTGTGTGTGTTCGTGCGTGCGTGTGTGCGTGCGTGTGTGAGGGGTAGTTGGCTAGGTAGGTATATCAGGAAAAAGACAAAGAAAACAGCGAGAGATAGGTTGAGCTAGAAGAAAATACGGATGTAGATTTGAAATGAAAGCTCACTTCTTAGAAAAGAAACAAAGAAAAGAAACACGGGCGGATTAGTGAAGAGATACAACCTGTCAGGATAGTCCTTGACATTTGGCTCAGACGTGACGTCGGTTTAAAATGAATGGATTATGAAGACATTGATTTCGAAGCAGAGAAACTGATGGCCGCTTCGCAAAGATCTTAACGATCGATAACAGAAAGTTTTATAATATTATCGTTCTTTCGTATTAGGGGCCTTTATTTCCAATCATATTGTAATGTATCCGTTTGTCGGCATCTCTTTCTCTGATGAGAGAAATATCCCTTTTCAAATTCAAATCTGATATCCTGACTCTATTTATCAGAATCGGTTAACATCGCTTTCAAATAGTTCATAACCAAATATATCGTATATATTTATTTATTTGTATTTTAATAATTTTGCCCAAAGTAAGGCGATAATGCGGCTAAGACGCAAAGGTTTACTGGGAATGAGAGAATGACAAGACGTTAGTGAGACGAAAATGATAATAAGAGGACGGGTTTGAGGAAGACGGAAAATAGCGATGATTATCAGCTTGGATTGAAAAATTGGATAGCCGAGTTTAAATTCCAGTCAAGTTCATTATATTCATTTACATTCTTTGAAAAGGTATGAAATCCTCACTTCTATTTCTTCTCCCTTTTCTATGGGTAAAATAACAGAACAGACTGATTTCTATGGCAACCATACTAGGAAAAGGGTACTCTGAATTCAAACCGGATGGCTCTATCGTAAAAGTGTGTATACACGCTTGTAAATCTGAATTCTTACTATTGACACATCCTGATACAGAGTCAAGGGAAGCATAATGTTCTATTAAGGAAGAGAACGAACTAACGATATATAGGTAATGGCAACCTGTTGTGGGATAATTGAAAGCCTGAGGTCTATTGTCTGCATCATCTGTGACATGTATATGCACCGACTGGGTGTATCAATAGATCCGAAAAGTGTGGATGGTTCTGCGCAAGCTTTCACCACATTAATCGAATCACTTGTGTGGGTCTTCTGACGGTTTACCTTGGTTTCATAACTGAAACATTTAAGCTGTCTGATATTTATACGACGAATCCGGGAAAGTCTATTATATATATATATATATATATATATATATAAAAGGTACTAACTAACTAACCAACTAACTATATATATATATATATATATATATATATATATATATATATATAACTTTAATCCAGAAGGAAAAGCTGGAAGGTAAATCCCAAAGACCCGAGGCTAATTAATATTAATTACATTAATATTAAAACTGATCAAGGTGGAAGGCTCCGTTCAAAAGTAAGGTTTTCCAAAAATCTTAAAATAGTCATTGATTTCTGTCTACTTTCTCATTAATCCCATCCCTTTAATTTTTCTGTGATGTATATTTTTTGAACTTCCGCCGGTAAAATATCTCGGTTGATTTTGAAATAAAGAAGTTGCCGATGATGTGTAAAATTTCTCTTAGGGATTTCATGTAGAAATGCCCATACAACTGATTTGAACATCGGAATTTATTACATATATATATAACGTGTGTCAGAGCAGTTATATATATAACTGCTTTGACAAACGTTCTATATAGTTAGCTAGTTACTTCCTTATATATATATATATATATATATATATATATATATATATATATATTGTCATCCGCAGACAGATCTGTTTCACTGTATCACATCTCATCAGTACTATTAGACCCCGATTGCTTTTTAACCAAGGATTGAAACCCGACCATGTAGGTAATATCAGACAGGTTTTAGTCAATAATACCATAATCCTTACTCATACACACGGTAAAAAGAACCTTCAGATATGAGAGGCCATGTACATTAAATCCAAACAACCCATACTTAATTAAATCACGTTTAAGTCTGGTCATAACACATTACATTGCATTTGAATAAATGGTTCTGTTGTCATTTCGCGCTATCACGTGGTGTGACGTCATAGAACCGCATTACAAATTTGCGAACTGCGTTTGCTATTTTTGGTAACTGTTACGGTTGCTTAACGGAGTTTTATGTCAACATAAGATACAATCGTTGCTGATGGTGGATGTTTTTGTGTTAACGTCCTTGTAATTTCACTGAAGATGGCTCATGTGAGCCGAAAGCTTAGAACCAACTTAAAAAATTATCCAAATCTTGGAGATTTTTTGTCTTTATTTTCAGCTGAAATTAAAGCAAATAAATAATTAAATAACTAAACTGTTTCCACCAAGTTTTAATCGGTACAAAAAAAATGTCGAATGCGTTTCTTTTTGA
Source organism: Ascarosepion bandense (assembly GCA_037127315.1). Lineage (NCBI taxonomy): Eukaryota > Metazoa > Mollusca > Cephalopoda > Sepiida > Sepiidae > Ascarosepion > Ascarosepion bandense. The sequence goes on along the minus strand of JBBBDQ010001616.1, from coordinate 1,023,652 downwards.
AAATGGCGCAAAACGAAGTGATAGCAAGCTCTCCACTTGCGTGTCTGCTTCTCTGTTTGTCTGCCTTTATGTCTGTCTGTCTGTCTGTCTTCAATGTATTAGCATATTGATGTTTCCGTTATCCGTTTTCTGCAAGACATAGAAAGACTGGTCGTGGCTGGATAGGTTCTGGTGTCTGGTTGGTGATGGTTTTATGATATCGTCTGCATGCATATCGAGCGTCGGACAGCGGCATCTCGTGTTTTCCCACGAGACGCTGTCCGCGCCTTTCCTTGCCCAGTTCCCGTCCTCAACTCTTTCACTGACTTCCTTTACATGCAACAAACGCAAGGAAGAGCGTACAGTTCGCATCGTTGGACTGGATTCCTGCCGGTTAAGATTAAAATATACGCTAGCTAATGTCTTCCCTCTGGAGTTGCGGTCTCAACACACACACACACACACACACACACACACACACACACAGAGTGAGTGGGAGAAAGAGAAAGAGAGAGAGAAGGATAAAGAGAGAGATAAAGAGAGAAAGAGAGAGAAAGAGAGAGAAATATAGAGAGGAAGAGAGAGAATCTTTTTCACATTTTCTTCATTTTATGGTTCCAATTTTCATTGTTTTTTGTTTTGTGATTTTTTCTCTTAGTTACTTATTTTCTTACTCATTATTTAATATATGTCATTTTTCTCATTTGGCTGAAGTGAGTTTTTAATAATTTCTTTTTTTCTTAGACTTATTGTTTGTTTCTTTGTTTGCTTGTTTGTTTTTCTTTGATATTTTTCCTATTTTTCTCAGCCAGATTTTACATTTGTTTCAATCTTTCTAATTTTCTGGTCACTTTTAACGTTTCTTTTTTCAACGTTCTTTATTCTTTCTAGAATTTTTTATTGCTTGATTGAGTCACCGATTCTTTCTTTTTATTTGGCCTCTTTCTTTAATTCTTTCTTTCTTTCCTTCTTTCTTTCTTTCTTTCTAAGGAAGGCTCTAAAGAAAAGAGCCTTCTTTATTTTTTATTTTGGCTCTTTGTTTCTTTTTTTCTTTGTTTCTTTAGAGCCTTCCTTATTTTTTATTTTGACTCTTTCTTTTTTTCTTTCTTTCTTTCTTTAGAGACTTCCTTATTTTTTTTATTTTGACTCTTTCTTTCTTTGTTTCTTTCTTTCTTTCTTTTCCGGTCTTTTACTAGTAGATCTTTTCTCACTTTCTCTCTCCAAATTTTCCCCGTTTCTTTGTTTCTTTGTTTCTTTTACTAGTAGAATTTTTCTCATTTTCTTTCTCCATATTTCCCTGTTCCTTTCTTTCTTTCTTTCTTTCTTTCTTTCTTTCTTTCTTTTCAGCCATTTTTATTCTTTTATTTTAGTTCCTTTATTAGGATATGCGTCGTGGTGCAGTGGGTATCGACTCGGAACTACAAATCGGAGGTACCGAGTTCGAATTCCAGTTGCATTCCTTGCATTTGCTTACGCACGAATGCCCTTGGGAAATGTATTAATCCGTCTCTTCCCTCCAATTATAGGTTAAATAATAGGACAGATTGGGTTCTGTATCCTTGGCTGGCAACGTACTGCGGGATAATCTTCTGCACAGTCATGCCTCTTTGGAGACATGATCGCCTAAAGCTTGTTTCACGTATGGCACTTCACTGACTATTATTTGATTGTGGGTTTTCCTTTTTTCTCATTGGTTTCCTTTCTTTTGTTTTTCGTTTTCATTCTTTATTTTCTTTCCATCTTTGTTTCTTTATTCTTTTTTTAGTTTAATTAAGTTCTGATTAATTAATTCATTAATTTTTCTTTCTTTTCAGCCTTCTTTATTCTTTTCTTATTCGTTTATCTTCTTTTTTTATTTAACTTTATATTTCTTTCTTTCTTTTTTTCTTTCTTTCTTCTTTCTTTCTTTCTTTCTTTCTTTTTTGAGTTGATTTATTATTTCATCTTTTTTTGTGATCTTTTATCTTTTCCAGTTTTTCTTTCATTCTTTTTAGCTTTCCTTATTCTTTCATTTTCTCTTTCTTTCTGTCTTTCTTTCTTTCATTCTTTTCAGCCTTCTTTATTATTTTCTTTCTTTCTCTCTTTTTTCTTTCTTTCTTTCTTTGTTAGGCTCCTTATTATTTCATTTTGTCTCTTTCTTTCTTTCTAGACTCCTTATTCTTTTCTTTCTTTCTTTTTTCTTTCGTTTCAGTCTTATTTATTCTTTTATTTTTTATCTTTTATCTTTCTTTTTTAGGCCCCTTATTTATTTGTTTATTTTGTCTCTTTCTTTCTTTCTTTAGAGCCTTCCTTATTTTTAATTTTGTCTCTTTCTTTCTTTCTTTCTTTCTTTATACAGACAGACTTTATACAGACTTTTCTTATACAGACAGTTTGCAGAAAGACAATTGGCCGACGCTTTATGTCTTTCCAAAATGAAACAGGATGGATAAGTCAATGTTTAAGATGATCTAGAGAAAGTGATTCAGTACCTGGCATTTGAAAAGTAAAAAATAAATTTTAGTAATAAAATCGAATAATTAATCCAGAAACTTTATCTTATAGCGCATGGGTTCCCAACCCTTTTGCTGCGATTACCCCAAAATACAATTTCACTATTATCCATTACCCCAATAAACAAATACCCGTAATATAGGAAAAGAGGTAATTATATTTTCATACATCAAAAGCAGACAAAGTTAATAGAAATTATTCAATACAATAGTACCAATCTAATCTAAACTTATTTATAAATTGAACTTTGTCTGTGTGCCTGTGTGTGTGTGTGTCCATTACCTATAGATTCCGAAACGGCTTAACCGAATTTCTTGAAAATTTACACAGTTGTACTATAAGCATCTGAGAGTGTTCTTAGCTAGGTTTTGTCTCGAGGTACCCCCGATAAATATCGAAAATCGATAATCGAAAAAATTGGGTTATAGAAAGAGTGGTCCGATTTTAATCAAATTTGATACATTCATAGACAAAGACATAAGAAACGATATTCAGAACTTTCAAGGTTGCAGTTCTTACAATAGTGTAGAAAATTGATAATATATATATATAAAAGACAAGATGTTTGTGTGTGTGTCTGTTTTTCCTGTCTGTCCTTTATACAAATCCACAAGTTTTATCCGATTCTCACCAAACTTCACACAAATATTCTTTAGGCTGAGTCTGAGCTCCAGGACCATGGATTAGTTTTAAAGTTTTCATTACACCAGAGCAACGCCGGGCTATACTGCTAGTCTATAATAATAGATGTATAGTAGCCGTAACCTAGCCAAAGTTCTATGATCTGGTGTCTAAAAATTGGAGAAATTTTGATATTTTTTCCCATAAGGCTTGAAAGAAGGATATTTTAAGTCGGATTGGGTAGGGGGAATTCTTCCTTGAAATGCTGTCTCGTTAATAATTTGACACAGTGTGAAATTATAAGCTGATTGCCTCTTCCCAATCTAAACATCCATTACCCACAAAATATGATAATTTACACCGGGGTTGGGATCCATGGCCATAGCGGATCGAACCCAAAATCTAATCAGTTCGTGCCAGTCATGAGACCAATCATCCCTGAAAGTTTTATCCTAACCCATCCAGTGTGTCTTTTGATATCATGACCACGGACATACAGATAAACAAAGTGATGTAATAAATAGATAATGAATATGCATAGAGCTTGGTTCCCCCTCCACTGGAATGTGATTGGCTGGTGTTAACCATAAATATAGAGAAAGGCGTCCAGAGATTCAGAGATCTTTCACTAGAAATCTAACACAAGAGGTCTATTGGTCTTCCACTAGGGATCTACCACTAGAGGTCTACGACTATTGACTACGCCTATGTCCCAGGATACTGCATATGACGAGTACCGTCTATTACGTCTACGTACTATATTGTTCTGCCCGGTTAAATTTGCCTTAGCCACTTAATTACCTCGAATGATATATATATATATATATATATATATATATATATATATATATATATCCCTTTCCGGAACATATCATAAAAAAAGACGAAAACGACCGAATATAAGGCAGAGGTAACAATAAAATCATTATTATTCTGTTTGATATCATCTTGCCAGAGAGTAATTCTAAGTGCCCAGTTACCAAGTCACTTCCAGGGTCTATGAGTAAGAGAATCACTGGAGAAAACTCCTTCCATCTTTTCTACAGATGTTTTCATGGCAATTTAAGCCTTTATGATGCAGTGAAGATTGACTCAGAACGACAGATCGGGGAGAAGAGTTCGAATTCCAGTTGAATTCCTTGCATTCTCTTACACACAAATACCCTTGGGAAAGGTATTAATCCGTCTCTTTCCTCCAGTTATGGGTTAAATAACAGGACAGATTGGGTTCTTTAGCTTTGGTTGGCAACCAGTCCACCGCAGAAAGTAATGGCAACCCACTGAGGGAAAATCTTCTGCCCAGTCAGTCATGTCTCGAGAGGGACATGATCTCCCAAGCGTGTATCACGTATGGCACTTAACTGACTGACTGAATATAATAGTTGGAAACATGATTGAGGCTTCTACTGGGTATAAAGTGGGCGATCGGTTTTCTATAATTATGAAGTAATAAACTGATCTCCCACTAATTACTACTTAATAATATAACACATCTCTTCTCCCTCTATCTATGAGTCAAATAACAGGACAGATTGAGTTCTGTAGCCTTGACTGGCAACCAGTCTACCGCAGAAAGCAATAGTAACCTACTCCGGGATAATCTTCTGTCCAGTCAGTCGTGTCTCTTTCGAGGCATGATCGCCCAAAACGTGTGTCAAGTATGGCATTTAACTGACTGAGTAGATATAATAGCTGGAAACATGATTAAGGATTCTACTGAGCATAAAGTTGTGGATCGGTTTTCTATAGTTATGAAGTAATTAACTGATCCCTTACTAATTACTACTTAATAATATAACACATCTCTTCCCCCTCTAGCTATGAGTCAGATAACATGACAGATTGGGTTCTATAGCCTTGGCTGGCAACTAATCTACCGCAAAAATCAATGGCAACCTACTGCAGGAAAATCTTCTGCCCAGTCAGTCATGTCTCGTGAGGAACATGATCTCCCAAGCGTGTATCACGTATGGCAATAACTGACTGACTTATTAGATTGACATCAAGGTCTCACCATTTTTGACGCTGATAGAGTCACATATTCAATAATTTATTTTTTCGCACGTTCTATTTCTTGATAACTAAAATCTTCAAAAAATTAAATTCAATATAAGTCGCCATTATCTGTATTTTTGAATTCAGATCATTTTTCTAACAGATAATAGGGAGGTCAATTTTCAGTCATCTCTTACTTTTACTTCCTGTAATCTCTGCGTATTAGCAGCATTCCCAACTTGTTTGATTTAAAAAAAAGAAAAAGAAATTATCTATGCACATTTAGAACGTTTTTTTTATAGCACTGGTTCTCAACCGAGGCCCACATGGCACCTGGGTATCCGTGTAACATTGCTCGGTTCCATGTAACATTGCTTGGGGCTCTATTCTTGGGGCACACACACACACACACACACACACACACACACACACACACACACACACACACACACACACACACAAATAATGAATTGGGAGTCCACGGTGGTAGTGTAGTTGTCAATAGATTAATTCTACTTTTGAACGATTAGCATTACTGAGAATGGAATTTCTACAATAATTTACGCCATGCAAAAATAATAAAAGAAAAAAATATTCATGCAGCTTTCTTTTACTGCAATCAAGTAGAAGAAAAAACTTGACAACTTGCAGTGTCGTAAATTTCAGGTTATCAACAATGACTTCCTTACAATAAAGACTCAAATCTGGTTGGATGATCTTTTTTTATAATTAGGATTTCTTTATTTCTTACTAGCAGTATAGCCCGGCGTTGCTCGGGTGTAACGAAAGCTTTAAAACTAATCCATGGTCCTGGAGCTCAGACTTTTTGGATGTTGTCACGAAAAACTAAAAAGCAATAGTTGTTTCCAGTTAAAGCGAAATCGTAGACTGAAAGAAAAATGAATGGATGTAAGTCAAATTTTGATTTCCTGGTATCAATATCAAATTTTCTGCACTATGGTAAGAACTGCAACCTTGAAACTTTTGACTTTCGTTTCTTATGTCTTTGTCTATGAGTGTATCAAATTTGATTAAAATCGGACAACTCTTTCTATAACCCGATTTTTTCGATTATCGATTTTCGAAATTTATCGGGGGTACCTTGACACAAAACCTAGATAAGAACACTCTCAGATGCTTATAGTACAACTGTGTAAATTTTCAAGAGAATCGGTTCATCCGTTTTGGAGTCTATAGGAAACGGACACACACACAGACACACATACACACACAGACACACACACACACACACAGTTCCATTTATAAATATGTTAAGATTCCTTTTGATTATCATTCACTTTCTACTTCATACCTAGGCTTTATTTTCTTTAGATCTCCTTTTGATCTGGTTGCTCACCTATCAGTCAGCGAAAAAAAACAAGCTAGGAGTCCATGTGGATCCCGGTTAAAAATCACTTGTCTAATGGCTATGGAGATCAAAAAAAATTTAAGAAGAAAAAGACTTCATGGGTAAGAAAAGGTTGAGATCCACTGGATTAGATAGAGAGGGTTTTGTGGATGATATTTGCAGTTCCGCATAAAGTAATCTTTTGTAGCTCTGAGATGCTGGTGTGTCCAGGAATTTTACTCCCATTATTTTAAGCAGCTTCTTTATCATACCCAATGCCCCGATAACAACAGGAACAATCGTAGTTCAGAAAAGGCGCCATTATTTTTCCACTAAGCATTTTCAAAAAACAAACAACAGTATTTACATTATTCGGACTATTGTCCTCATCTTTGTTTCCATTTGTACGACGTTTCGAATGTTGTAAGCCCCGGCCTTCTTCAGGTGTTAAAAATTTCGAACAGAAACTTTTATTACATTCACTGGGGTATATCATCTCTATCCCTTTTGCGTAGGGCCTTTTTTTGGTGGTCATGAGTTATCTCTTTCTAACCCTGTAAGTGACTTGTTCAGCTCTTCTGTAGTCTGGTATCGAACTCACAACTCTTTGGGTCAAGTCAGAGGAAATAACCGACGTCTATATTCACTGGGCCATGTGTCCTTAAGGACAAAAACATCTGAATTTTTGGGACTTATAAACCTAATGTCCAGTAACACGTTTTTACCAGAATTCATATTGCAATTTTTCATGTTAATGGTTTTCTCTGTTTGTTTTTTTTTACCAGAGCTCATATTGAAATTTTGACATTAATGATTTTCTCTGGCACTCCGTAGTTCTGGTTCCAATACTGTGTTAATCTCTATGCTTGGACGGCTTAAGAGATTTCTGTAGCCTAGCATATGTGCTGATTCCTTACGTTTACGTAGTTTCCACTGGCGTTCTCTATCTATTATTTCAACTCAGAAATATAGGCAAATACTAAAAACAAACAAGGAAACCAAAAAAGAAAAAACTAAGATCGCACACATTTAATATAGATAAAGCCCTTCGTAAGGTATAAGCTATACATGTGAGTACATTTATTTGTATTTATTGCACTACCAGGGACCCCTTCAATCAATCTCTCGGAACCTTTTACAATCGATTCGAGTGCTCCAACTAAAACTAGAATTTCAGTGTTGTTGTATGTCGGTAGTTTTCATGACCTTCAAAGGTACATGACAATTTGCAGGTAATTGTATGTCAATAAGAAGGCTTTTTGCTGTCCCTAAGAGAAATAAAAGCCTTGCCAGGATTCGTCATTTGCAGTCACGATCTCAACAACATCAGATACAGAGACGGCACGGTACTGATAGCAGACACGGAAAGGAAAATGCAGGACCTTCAAATGAAGTTAGCAAAAGAAAGTGAAAAGAAAGGACTGAAGACTGCGCATAAACCTCAAGAAAACTGAATGCATGGTCATCAGCAACAAGAGGTGCCCGATATGCCAAGTGCAAGTAGGAGTATCTAAAATAAAACAAGTAAAAAAATTCAAATATCTGGAAAGTATTTTGATAAAGGATCAAAAGTGCAACATGGAGATCCAAAGACGTATGGGCATGGCCAAAGACGCATTTCAGAAGCTAGCCCGAGTACTGAAAGACAGGAAAATCTCATTAGAAACAAAGAAAAGAGTACTGGATTGCTATGTGATATCTGTCCTTCTGTATGGAAGTGAATGCTGGACGATCTCAATAACATTTGGTCTTGCTCTGCAAGAATAAAGCCTTCAGTCTCAGACTTTAATCCAGATGCACGTAACCATCGATGAGTATTGACTTTATCAACATTGGATTTATTGGCACGTTCTGGATATTGGCCATGCAGAGGTTTGTCTTGCCAGCGTTGTTTCATCTGTTCAAGTGCTTTATCTTTGGCTTTCATTTTCATATTTTTGCCGCAATAGTTGCTTCTTGGCTTTTGTTTTGCTTTTCTACAGAATCTACTAACTGTAAATCTTGTTTGTATTTACTGCCTTCTTTTATTATTGAATATTTTTTCTTTCTTTCTTCATGTTGCCTTACTAATTTTATCATCCAGTCCTTTGTTGCTTCTAAATATGTTAGTAAGCCAGTAGTTGTTGTCTTGTATGACAATTCCAGCTGAATAAGACCTCTTCCACCTTCTTTACGGGGTATGTATAGACGGTCTACATCAGCCTTTGGATGATGCATCTTATGCTTAGAATGAAGCTTTCTTGTTTTATAATTCATTCGCCTGATGTCGTTTAGAGTCCAGTTTAAGATGTTGAAACTATATTGGACAGCTGGGATTACAAGGCTATTAATGGCCATAATTCTGTTCTGAGAATTCAATTCAGTTTTTAATATCATTCGTAGCCTTCTATAGTACTCTTTACGCACTATTTCTTTCATTTTTTTATGGTGAATGTTTTCACTCTCATTTACACCTAGGTATTTATAAGCTTCTTCTGGTTTCAATTCTTTTATTGTTACAGCAGGGTCTAGGCTAATTGAGGATGTTTCTTGTATTGATCCACGTAAAACTGTAGCTTTAGCACATTTATTCAAATTGAATTTCATTCCAATATCTTCGTTGAAGCATTTTACAGTTTGTAGAAGATCTTCCAGCTCATTATCATTCTTAGCATATAACTTTAAGTCATCCATGTAAAATAGATGGCTTATTTCCTTTTGGGCTATTTTATAACCACATTCTGTCTTATTAAGTTGACTGGTTAGTGCTATTAATGATATGCAGAATAGTAATGGAGACAAAGAATCACCTTGAAATATACCTCTTTTGATGTTTATTTCATCAGACTTATAGGTTCCATTTATATGATTGAGGTAAAGGGTTGTTTTCCATATAGACATGCACTGTTTGATGAAATTGATGATGACGGGTGATATCTTGTATATATTTAAAGTCTTTAAAATCCAGGGATGTGGCACACTATCGAATGCCTTTCGATAATCTATCCAGGCAGTACTAAGATTTTTCTTTGTACTGTAGCAGTTTTCCAGGATCATTTTGTTAATTAGCAATTGGTCTTTACATCCATAACAGCCACGTTTGCACCATTTTTGTTCAAGCGGTATCATGTCATTTCTTTCTAAGAATAAATATGTCTGTTTTGTTAAAATAGATGTTAATAGTTTATATGTTGTCGGAAGACATGTAATTGGTCTGTAGTTTTTCGGGTTGTTTGTGTCACCATTCTTGGGTAGAAGAAATGTAATTCCTTTGGTCATCCATGCAGGAATTTTAGTGGGATCGTCAACCATTTCTTGAAGTTCTTTGGCTAGTTTTTTATGTGCTGTATTTAAATAATATAGCCAAATGTTAGGAATTTTATCTATACCTGGGAATTTCCAATTGTGTGCTTTTTTTAGTGCAAATTTAACATCATCTTCTGTAATTCCAGACCATGTCTGTTCTGGTTTATTTTTCATTCGTTCTATCTCTTGCACAATCCAATGTACTTCCTTGCTATGTTCTTTAGGGCAAGCCCATATCTTTTCCCAGAACTGTGTGACTTCTTCCATTCTGGGGGGGGGACTGTCACTTCAATTCTTTTTTTACCTATTTCCCTGTAAAATCTCTTTGTATCAGTCTGAAAAATCTTGTTTTGTCTGTAAAATCTTGCTCTTTTCTCATAGCGTCTTCTTCTTCTGTAATTCCAGCCCATGTCTGTTCTGGTTTATTTTTCATTCGTTCTATCTCTTGTGCAATCCAATCTACTTCCTTGCTATGTTCTTTAGGGCAAGCCCATATCTTTTCCCAGAACTGTGTGACTTCTTCCATTCTGGTCGGGACTGTCACTTCAATTCTTTTTTTACCTATTTCCCTGTAAAATCTCTTTGTATCGGTTTGAAAAATCTTGTTTTGTCTGTAAAATCTTGCTCTTTTCTCATAGCGTCTTATTCTTTGAGCCTTCAGTTGTATTTTTTGCTTTATTTTTTCTTTAGTTGATAAGACTTCATTTTCATTTCTAATGTTGTATTTTCTTTCGGCTCTTCTGCTTTTCCTAGTTCTTACATTTATTCCTCTACTCAGTTCATCCAGTACTGATAATTCACTTCTAAGTTGTTCGATTTCTTTTCTATTTTTCTTTTCCAAGGTGGATCTTCATGTCTGCGAGACTGCCTTGTTTTTATTTTGATGTTCAATTTTTTGGTTGCTGCTATTGCTGATGCATATATTGCTTCATTGAGATTTGTATGAGTGTCTTCATCCAAGATTAATTTGAGTGCTGCATTGTAGAGTTTATTATTATTATGTCATTTTTCATCATATTTCGATTTCTGCTTTGGTCTCACTACCAACCAAGTCTGCGGGGAGACCTAAGGCAGGTAGTGGCGTGTTGTTATGGCTCCATTTCATGTTTTTCTATCTTCCCTATCATCTCCAGCATTACATAGATAAAGTTTTCCTTAGTGTGTGGGCTGTACTTAATAAGACAATTTTTTGTATATCTCTTAAGCTGGGGTTTCCAGGGATTCTTTCAATGTGTTGTTTTGTTCCATTTTTTATCATTCCAAGTGCACCTACTATCACTGGCACAACTCTTGTTTTCAATTTCCACATTTTTTCTATTTCAATTTCCAGGTCTTTATATTTTGACAGTTTTTCAAATTCCTTGATTGCTATGTTACAATCCGCTGGACAAGCCATATCAATTAATAGACAAGTTTTCTCCTTCTGGTTTTTAACAATAATGTCTGACCTTATTATTATTATTGTTATTGTTATTATTATTATTATTATTATTATTTCTTCTTCATTCTTGTAATTGCATAAAATGGTGAGATTTTCTATTATTATTATTATTATTATTATTATTATTATTATTGCTTGATTTTTTCAGAGAGGAAAAAAAAGAAGAGAAAACGGAATTTTACAAATTGTCAAATAGAGAGAAGCAGCGGTCTAAAGAGGACATTCAATTACTGTTGATACCTGTCGCTCATCCGTCACGTAGCTGCTATCTAATAACCACCACAGACAACCGTTCCTCCCTCCCATTAACATGGATCAGACTTCTCTCCCTGAACGCGAAACATTGCGCCTCCTCGGGTTGACTCTCGCACCAGACCTCAAGTGGAAAAAACTATATAGAATCCATAGTTAAAACGGCTGCTAAGAAAGTCAAGAATATCCTGCACATATACAAGACTTCCATCCGCCCGTGTATTGAGTATTGTTGCCATATCGGGTCTGGTGCTCCTGCTGTCCACTTAGGTGTCCTCGACCGAATCCAACGGTGAATCTGTAATGTGATCGATCTCGACTTAGCAGCTACGATACAGTCGCTTTCTGACCAACGCAGTGTAGCTTCCCTGTGTCTCGTCTACAAATACTTTCACGGTTTCTGCTCCGATGAACTTACCTCACTGGTACCCCTTATATACGAATAACCTCGAGCCACAAGATTAGCAACTAGGTCCCACCCATTTACTGTGAAACCAATAAATTGTAAACGCAAATTCTACTCCATCAGCTTCTTTTCTCGCACTTTCCGCCTGTGGAATTCTTGCTTTCCTGACAGTTACAATCTCCAAGAATTTAAATGTAAAGTCAATAGTCATCTTCTGTCTCACTAACTTAAATCCTCTCTCTTTCATGCTTTTCTACATCCACCCCACTCTCATCAGTACTCTGTTCCCTCTCTTAGTCTCTTCCTGACACCCCCAGCAACCTCTCACTCCTCATAACATTCCTCCTCGTCCACCCCACTCTCATCAGTAATCTCTTCCTTCTCCTACTCTCTTCCTGACGCCCCCCTGCAACCTCTCACTCCTCAATATTCCTCCTATGTAACCCTCTGCACAACAGTGGCAGTAAAATGCATTGGTTGGGGCGACACGATTTAAAAAAAAAATCCCCGACACAGGCAAAATGATAGAGTTTTCCTCAATGATCTGATAATTGAAATACAAGCAGTTTTCGAAGAGACCACAACTCAATAGTAAAAGTAACTTTGAATCCTCGTTAATAAATACCTGCAGGGTGAAAATAGCCATTTCAACCATTTCCTTAACTTTAAGAAAATATTTACCCCTGGTATTTCAATACCCATAAGTCACAACGTAGAGGAAAGTATTTTTCAAACCCTACAAATCTTCTGTATGGCTGGCCACTCGTAACCAAGGACGCCTGTCTACTATTAGCTAATCCCCGTTGCAGACGCCTGCTCATCATGGTAAGATTTGAACCCGGACCTCATGGTCAGAAAGCGAAAGTTCTAACCGCAAGTCTTCCACGAACATGTCAAGAGCGTCTTTCTCAACAACCAGTTTAGAGAGTGCTTCCATGCAAATCATGGTGTCAAGAACTTTGTTATTATAACGTAAGATACACTTTAAAAAAAAAGCACCTTTAACTCTATCGGCTACAGTCAGTCGGTCAGTTAAGTGCCATACATGATACACGCTTGGGCGATCATGTCTCAAAAGAGACATGACGGACTGGGCAGAAGATTATCCCGCAGTAGGTTGCCATTGCTTTCTGTGGTAGACTGGTTGCCATAGAAGTCTATAGAAACCAATCTGTCCTGTTATTTGATTCATAGCTAGAGGGAGAAGAGATGTATTATATGATTAAGTAGTAATTAGTAGGGGATCAGTTTATTACTTCATAACAATAGAAAGCCGATCCCCCACTTTATGCCCAGTAGAAGCTTTAATTGTTTCCAACTATTATGTTCAGTCAGTCAGATAAGTGTCATACGTGATACACCCTTTGGGAGATCATGTCTCTAAAGAGACATGACTGACTGGGCAGAAGATTTTCCTGCAGTAGGTTGCCATTACCTTCTGCGCTAGCCTGGTTGTCAGCCAAGGCTATAGAAACCTACCTGCCCTGTTACTTAACCCATAACTAGGGGGAAGAGACGGATGAATACCTTTCCCAAAGGTGTTTGTGCGTAAGTGAATGCAAGGAATTCAACTAGAATTTGAACTCGGCATCCCGATTTGTCGTTCCGAGTCGATATCCACTGCACCACAACACACATCCGGTTGGTGACAGACCCGTCTGAAATCTGCCACTTGAACACTAGATAAATAGAGGTAGATAGTGTTGTGGATCCGGGAATGGGAATCGCACAAAATAAAGAACCAACAAACAAAATTTAAGATAGAAAAAAGTATATTAAACGTAAAGAATACAAACTTGAACGATGTTTAGTGATCCAGGAATAAGGGGTTTAGTAAGAAGGATATATACAAGTCTCCTGAAGTAAAGCCGTAGTAGGTTTAGTATGTCCATGTCGGAAGCTGACGGGTGCTGTGTAGTAATATTCTGACTGACTAGAGCTCAGAGCTACTATGAATTACTAACAGTGTATTATCCGTGAATATCTGTCGGTATCGCCTGGATCTGACGATGTCTTGCCTCTATGCAGGAGTATATGTATATTCTCATCATTTATCCATCGCACCCAGATGGTGTATAAGGCGGCAACTTTTTGTTGCTGTAACAAACTGTTTTTTTTACGGGGCAGGGTTGTTATCCCTGCACCCAAACACCAAACTTGGAAGACCGGTGGACCATTCTTGGTCCTTACGTTTACGGCACATGGTATTCCCAAATGGTCACCTATTTAAGTACTGACTCGATGTTGCTTAACTTTGGTGATCGGACGGGAACCGGTGTATTCAACACGATATAGCCGTAGGCATACGTATACTCTAGCCGATTCTATTTTAAAGTAAAAAGAGTAGACCCCACAACAGATAGGTTTGTCTATCTTTCGGTTTACTCTTTTCCTCGGCTTTTTGATGTTTATGCCTTGTTTCCTGTTTCGGAATGTGTTTTTTTTAAAAATATTCTTTATCGTTTTGTTATGGATCTTGGTCGACAGTTTGTTGTATATCCTCATCACTAATTGTTGTGGAGTTGTGGCGAAACTTTCAAAATAGTATGACTGATTAAAAATAGTTTCAAACGAATTATTTTACTTATTTCACACTTGCACGAGTGATTAAAATCAGTTTCAAACTTAATTTTTCTCTTATTTCAAAATTGTATTCGGAGCGTAATACACTACGCCTCCTCGGACTTACCCTGTCCTCAGACCTCAAATGGAACCACTTTATTGAATCCATAGCAAAATCTACTGCTAAGAAGGTTGGGTCACTATGTCGATCCAGGATGTTTTTTCCACCTGAATCCATCCTGCATATATACAAGTCAACCATCCGTCCGTGCATGGAGTACTGCTGCCATTTATGGTCAGGTGCCCCTGCCGTTCTCCTCAGTGTTCTTGACAAGCTCCAAAGGAGAGTCTGTAATGTGATAGGTACTGATCTGGCGACTCGACTGCAGCCACTTTCCCATCGAAATGTGGCCTCCCTGTGTCTCTTCTATAAATATTTTCATGGCTTCTGCTCGGATGAGCTTAAGTCACTGATGCCTCCTCAACAGGTGTTTACCCGTGCAACCAGACTGGCAACTGGGCCCCACCCATTCACAGTCAGGTTAGCCAAATGCAGACGACAATTCTACTCCTGCAGCTTCCTCTCTCGCACTTCCCGCCTGTGGAACTCACTCCAGTATTCTTGCTTTCCTGACGGCTACAACCTCCAGAAATTTAAATGCAAAGTCAATACTCATCTACTAACCACTGGCCTCTAGCTCTCTCCCCTCCCCTGTATAACCTTCCCTTTCTCTCCACCTATGTATCTGTCATCGCACCTTCTTTCTCAGCTTTCTATTGTTCCTTTCTAACTAGCTTGTACTCCTCACTCTTTTCTAATTAATCTTTTTACATTTATGTAACCCCCTGCACATCAGTGGCGTTTCTGCCTTGCTCGGGGTGAAATGATTAAAAAAAAATGATTAAAAACAGTTTCAAAAATAATATTTCTTTTATTACAAACTTGTATGAATGATTAGAAACAGCTTCAAACGTATTAATCCTGTTATTTCAAACTTGTACAAATGATTAAAAACAGTTTCAAACGTATAAATTCTCTTATTTCAAACTTGTATAAATGATTAAAAAGTTTCATACATATTATTTCTCTTATTTTAAACTTGTATGAATGATTAAAAACACCTTCAAACATATCATTCCTCCTAATTCAAACTTGTATGAATGATTTAATACCGTTCCAAACTTTATATTCTTCGTATATCAAACGTGTATTCATTCACCAGTTTTAAATAAGAGGAAAAATACGTTTGAAACTGATTTTAATCATTCATACTAGTTTGAAATAAGAGGAATAATTAGTTTGAAACTGTTTTTAATCCTTTATACAAGTTTGAAATAAGAGGAATACTAAATTTGAAACTGTTTTAATAATTCATACAATTTTGAAATAAGAGAAATTGTACGTTTGAAACTGTTTTTAATAATTCATACAAGATAGAAATAAGAGGATTAATGAAACTGTTTTCAATCGTTCGTACAAGTTTGAAATGAGAAAAATATTACGTTTGAAACTGTATTAATCATTTATACTAGTTTGAAATAAGAGAAATAATACGTTTGAAGCTGTTTTTAATCATTCGTATAAGTTTGAAAAAAGAGAACTAATACATTTAAAGCTGTTATTAATCATTGATACAAGTTTTAAATAAGAAATGATACGTTTTTAATAAGCTGTTTTTAATCATTTATACAAGTTTGACATAAGAGTAAGTTTGAAATTGTTTTTTTTTTCATTTTAATCATTCATACAAGTTTGAAACAAGAGAAAAAATAATTGTGAAACTGTTTTTAAATATTCATACAATCTTGAAATAAGAGATATTATAAGATTGAAATTGTTTTTAATCATTAATACACATTTGAAAAAAGAGGAATTATAAGTTTGAAACTGTTTTTAATCATTCATACAAGTATGCAAGAAGAGGAATAATACGTTTGAAGCTGTTTTTAATCTTTCATACAAGTTTGAAATAAAAGGAATAATAATTTTGAAAGTGTTTTTAATCATTTATACAAGTTAAATAGTTATGGAAAAGGAGATGATAGTCTTATTCTCACTTGCGTTGATGAGAATTTAAGAAAAGTGTTTATTTTTTTTTGCATATGAAATATATCGATATCATAATATCAGTTAAAAAAATGCGTGCAAATCAGTTTTTGTGACTAGCCCGATTTCCTGTTAGTTTCAAAATACCTGGGAACAATGTTTCGTCTCTTCCAAAGGTAAGTTGTTTGTAACATCAGAAGACCTGTTTTAGATGTTTGCACTTATTTCGGCTGTACTTTTTGTTGCTATATTTGACACATTTCATATTTTAAAAGCAAAGTAAGAAGTGTATTAAAATTTATTGTTCAGATGACCTACAAACACTATTACCTTTTTTTTTCATCATTATTACGAGGAGTGGTACATAACATTATTTTTACAGACAGTTCGGAGTAAATTATAATGCAAGGGCAGGTAACCCTTTTCAGTGTAAGAGGCAAATGATACTTTTAAGAGCAGGCTGCAGACCAAAGGCACACGAAACCCCTAAGCAAATACAGTATTATAGAGAACGTATATTATAGATACCTTCCCACATTGATAATTAATTTTTAAATTGAATTTAAAAAAAAAAAATTCTTGAAGCTTTTATTATAGTTTTAATTGAAATCTAAATGATTAAATTGACTATTTCCAGCAAGCAAAATAGTCTGGTGTATTTCAAACAGAGATTATATTGATTGGAATCTAAAATTTTGTGATTTAAAAAAAATAAATTTCAATTTATTGGCCGTTTTTGAGCGATCGATACATTTGCAAACAAAAGTTAATTTTCGGTTTTAAAATTCTGGCAAAAATAAAATATACATCTGTGACACATTATTTTGGTAAAATTAGCAAATTTAAAGTTAAATTAATCTGATTTATACAAGTATTACTTTTTTATCGCATGAAATTCAGAATAAATTTATTTCTTAAACAGAGCTGAACTTTCTGACTTTCCCCGCTATTCGAAATGTGATGACAGCTGGGCAGATGCGAGGTAAAATAAGTATATGGCGACCAAAAGTGACAAAATTATACAAGTTTTTTCCTGTAAGAAACCGTGAAGCACATGAAATTATCATTAACTCTGTGTTTACACAGAGAAATTACCATAAAAACCTCAAATACACACAAAAAAATAAATTATTTTAAAAATTCGATGGCCAGATGGTTTTATTAATCTTTTCAATTTTTGATTAGTAAACATAGACTTCATTTAATAAGTTACCAACCTA
Organism: Ascarosepion bandense; assembly: GCA_037127315.1. NCBI lineage: Eukaryota > Metazoa > Mollusca > Cephalopoda > Sepiida > Sepiidae > Ascarosepion > Ascarosepion bandense. The sequence goes on along the minus strand of JBBBDQ010001616.1, from coordinate 1,006,003 downwards.
ACGACTACAAGTCTTTGAAATATTTAAAAAATCTTTTTGAAATTTTATAAATTATTATAATTAAAAAATGATTTCGATTCTTTAAAATTTCATTATTAAGCGAAAATTTTTTTTTCTTCAGACTATAATGATATTTATATTATTTATTAAAGTAATTAAAATTTGTGTAATTAAATGATGTCATAGTTTTATTTCATTTTTTAAATTTAGTATTTAGATCAAAGTTTCGGTAAAGGAGGCTAAATGGTCGAAAAAATAATACATGACTTACGTTCCCCAGTGAGTTTAACTAATAAAAAAATAATTATTTAAAAAATAATTTCATTTATTTGTGAATAAGTCCTGAAAGTTTCATTAAAAACCGACAATTATTTGATTTTTGCGAGAATTTTCCAATTAATGTGTTTGTCATTGGAAAAAAGTGAGTTATGTAATATTACGTTTTCCATTGTAAACGCTTATAACGATTTGTCTCCTCGCTAACGAAAATAAAAACAAGATATTTACCACAATTTCGAACGTGTTAGAAAGGATTAAAAAATTTTTTTTAAATAATTAAAAAAATATTACTAACACGTTTGAAATTTTGGTAAAAATCTTGTTTTTTTTTCGTTCGTGAGTGACGTAATTTTTACAAGAGTTTATTACGGTAAACATAATATTACGCAAGAAATTTGCCATTGAAAAATACATTAATTTAAAAAATCTTGCAAAAATGTAATAATGGTCAGATTTTGTTGAAACTTTCATGACTAATTCACAAATGACTGAAATCGTATTTTAAATAATTATTTTTCAATAATCTTGGTAAAAATAATTTTTTATGTTATTCCTCCCCACCAATTAACTTTCTGAAATATTTAGAAATTCGCAAGAATATTTTGATGAATAATGAATGTTTACAAGAATTGTTTTCATTTTTTATTTCTTATTATAATAATTTATAAAGTTTCACAAATCTTTTTAAATTTCTTCTTTTATCGTTCACATTAGGTTGTTAAGTTAATAAGTGAAGACTATATTTCTTAATCGAAAATTGAAAAGCTTATGACAAATAATCGAGCCCTTCTATGTCGGAAATTTACAGATGTAACGGGTCTCCTGATTGGCTGATTTAACCCGAACCTCGTTTTGAACTTTAGGCGGGCTTTACCAGAGGTAAAAGCTATGTGAGAAATATATTCACATAGCTTAGCGCTTAAGCAGTGAAAGGAAATTATCAAACATAACAAGACATACCTGGTATAGAAAAAACAATTTATTTGTCTTGCAAAAATATGCTGAATTTTGCTGCTACAGTGTAGCTTGGTATAGTCTCTTTTCTCTGCTTAGCTTGGTATAGTATCCTCCGTCTAGGAGTGGGATGAAAAAGACACAAGGAACTGCGATCCGCGACGTACAGGAACTTTCTTCTGGGTCAGCTTCTTTCACAGTTTCTTATCTTGGTATAAGATGATAGTGCTTAGAGAATTTTTCTCTAGGAAGGCAAGGCTTTGCCCATAGGGTATCCTTTTTAAGGTAAGAAGGGTAACAAGAGATTTTCTCTGTTACAAAGTTGTGGCATTAGCCTAAAAGATTACAAAGAATTGGTAAGATGGTCTCGATATAGCGAGACAAGTGGGCGCCAATTTAGGCCCTGCTGCAACAAAAATCCGGAGCGGCACAAATACATCCGATACTGTTCGTGCTAGCTGAAAAAAGGAGTGAACAAAACCATCGTGTAAAAAAAACATAAAACCTCTGGTAAAGCCCGCCTAAAGTTCAAAACGAGGTTCGGGTTAAATCAGCCAATCAGGAGACCCGTTACATCTGTAAATTTCCGACACACTGCCAACGGAGAACGAAAAAAGTAATGGTTATCCATTACTTTTTTTTTTTTCATAGAATAAGATCAAGGGGAACTGAATGTGCTTCTGTCTGCCTTTAATTCCAGGGGAAATAAATGTTTTAAGGAATGAACCTGTTCGCAACCGTTCCTCAACACACAGGCCGAGCGAACTTTACCATCGTTCCCGGTAATGAGTCTAAGCACCTTACCTAGACTCCAAAAAGGTCTAGTCTTATTAGGAGATTTGATTAATACAATTTCTCCAACTGACACCTTTAGAGGGCAATCTCCCTTCAAATTCGTATCCCTCTCTCTCAGAGACAACAGATAATCATTGTGCCACATCTTCCTAAATTTTTCGACATATTTATGTCTTAACTCCAAAGATTGCACCAGCTTTATTCTACTAGGGGGATCGGGGCACAGATCTTCCGATCCATAGTTACTTTTTTATACCTGGTATAGAAAAAACAATTTATTTGTCTTGCAAAAATATGCTGAATTTAGCTTGGTATAGTCTCTTTTCTCTGCTTAGCTTGGTATAGTATCCTCCGTCTAGGAGTGGGATGAAAAAGACACAAGGAACTGCGATCCGCGACGTACAGGAACTTTCTTCTGGGTCAGCTTCTTTCACAGTTTCTTATCTTGGTATAAGATGATAGTGCTTAGAGAATTTTTCTCTAGGAAGGCAAGGCTTTGCCCATAGGGTATCCTTTTTAAGGTAAGAAGGGTAACAAGAGATTTTCTCTGTTACAAAGTTGTGGCATTAGCCTAAAAGATTACAAAGAATTGGTAAGATGGTCTCGATATAACGAGACAAGTGGGCGCCAATTTAGGCCCCGCTGCAACAAAAATCCGGAGCGGCACAAATACATCCGATACTGTTCGTGCTAGCTGAAAAAAGGAGTGAACAAAACCATCGTGTAAAAAAAACATAAAACCTCTGGTAAAGCCCGCCTAAAGTTCAAAACGAGGTTCGGGTTAAATCAGCCAATCAGGAGACCCGTTACATCTGTAAATTTTCGACACACTGCCAACGGAGAACGAGAAAAGTATGTGTCGGAAATTTACAGATGTAACGGGTCTCCTGATTGGCTGATTTAACCCGAACCTCCTGAGAAATGTCCGTAATTCAAATTTATCCGCTGAAGGAGACCCACTGAAGTCAGGACACTCCAATTGTAATTTTAAAGGTTGAAGAGAGACAGGTTTTAAATTTTGCCGAAGGGAATGATTTCGTCAGAAATTCTCCATGCAGTCCCATTTAGACATTCAACCAGGATAACATGCGAAGAGAGAGAGAAATAAGGAAATGTCAAGGCTTATCCAGTCAAACCAACCCCCTCTCCGACAAATTTTGAAAAAAAAATTTTTTTTTTTATGTAGCAGACAAGAAGCACCAAAAAAATCACACAAATAACAATTCTGGAAGGGAAAAATTTACAATAAAATATGTAACGCACATATTTTTGCAATAAAAGCTATTGCAAAATATATTGCAAGGAAAAAATTTTTGCAATAAAAGCTATGTGAGAAATATATTCACATAGCTTAGCGCTTAAGCAGTGAAAGGAAATTATCAAACATAACAAGACATACCTGGTATAGAAAAAACAATTTATTTGTCTTGCAAAAATATGCTGAATTTTGCTGCTACAGTGTAGCTTGGTATAGTCTCTTTTCTCTGCTTAGCTTGGTATAGTATCCTCCGTCTAGGAGTGGGATGAAAAAGACACAAGGAACTGCGATCCGCGACGTACAGGAACTTTCTTCTGGGTCAGCTTCTTTCACAGTTTCTTATCTTGGTATAAGATGATAGTGCTTAGAGAATTTTTCTCTAGGAAGGCAAGGCTTTGCCCATAGGGTATCCTTTTTAAGGTAAGAAGGGTAACAAGAGATTTTCTCTGTTACAAAGTTGTGGCATTAGCCTAAAAGATTACAAAGAATTGGTAAGATGGTCTCGATATAGCGAGACAAGTGGGCGCCAATTTAGGCCCTGCTGCAACAAAAATCCGGAGCGGCACAATACGTCCGATACTGTTCGTGCTAGCTGAAAAAAGGAGTGAACAAAACCATCGTGTAAAAAAAACATAAAACCTCTGGTAAAGCCCGCCTAAAGTTCAAAACGAGGTTCGGGTTAAATCAGCCAATCAGGAGACCCGTTACATCTGTAAATTTCCGACATCTATTTTTAAAATAATTAAAACATTTTTCATGTCGATAACCCCCTTTTTTTTACGTGATATATATCATTAAAAGGACACGTGTTTCCAAAGTTGCGCTCCTTACAGAAAAAATCAAACTATATAAACATTTTCGGCAAAGTACAATTCTTTTATCTCGCTTCCGTGTTTCCTGTGCCCTACGTTTCAACATTCAACTTCAGTGTCAATAACAGTGAGAATGAAATAAAATATTTTTACCAAGGTTTTCTAAAATAATATAATTTCTACAATAATTCAATTAATTTGTGATTAAGTCCCGAACATTTCATTAAAATCCGACAATTATTTGATTTTTGCAAGAATTAAAAAAACAATGTGTTTTAACTAAAAACAAAAAGACGCTTAAAAACTCTTTGGGAATCTTTGCTGCCCTCACTGACGCAATGAAACAATATTTTAAAGCAACATTTTGAACATTTAGAAATTATTAAATATTTAATAAAATAATAAAAACAACTTTGGCCTTTTCTTAATAATAACAGACAGATTTTGAGGCTTACGGCCATATCACGTTGAATACACTGGGTCTCGCTCGACCACCAAAGTTAAGCAACGTTGAGCCTGGTCAGTACTTAGATGGGTGACCGCTTGGGAATACCAGGTGCTGTAAGCGTTTAGTGACGGATGTGCGTTGTGGTGCAGTGGATATCGGCTCGGAAAGAGAAATTGGTGAGCCGAGTTCGAATTCTAGTTGAATACCCTGCATTCACTTAAGCACTGGTACCCTTGGGTAAGGTATTAATACGTCCCTTTCCTCCAGTTATGGGTTAAATAACAGGGTAGGACTTGGGGCCCCTGCCCTTAAAAACAACTCCCAATGAATCTTGATACTCGAAAAGAAAAAAGTATTACTAAACACAAAACTTATATAAAAACAACAATAAAATTGTTGAAAAAAAAAGGTATTACCAGCAATAAAATTTAGTTGGCAATAAATGACCCGCCGAGGTTGATATGCCATAAAAACAAAACAACCAACCAATCACACATTTTGATAATCAAAGTTTGTTTTTATCAAGTTTAGGTTTTTTTTTATCATCATGTTGTACTCGTTTTTAGAATATTTTTAGAATTAATCAGAAAAGAAATCTGGGGCAACAAAATTGTGGTACTACTGGAGGATGGTGAGAATAACAAGCACTAAACACATGAGCAACAACCGCATTTTAGATGAAATGGAAACAAAAAACCCTCATATGTAACATCAGAAAGAGTAAGTTGAAATTTTTAAGGCATATAATAATGAAAGAAACACAGGACATATTTAAGGGAAGAGGGAAAGTGCAGATTCTTCCAGTGAACCGTTCCTTCTTGGAACAGATTCCCATGTGGATACTTTTCCGATCACGACAATCTTAACTTTTTTGATTCTTAGATTAGCTATTGCTTCCCACTTATTCGTATAAACTCTCTCTTACTCTGTAATCCCCTACTTCGAGTGGCTTCCGGGCTTTATAAGGTGGTGGGGGATCATCACTTGGTTATATTATATTTATGGTCGCTTTCAGATGGATATATCATACAGGTATTCAGTTGTTTTACAAGTAGGTCGAGATATTCACAAACAACACCGAAGTCGACTCGTACTTTTCAAAATATGTCGGCCTAACTGTAATCGATACGTAAGCCGCTCCCAGTTAATTCAATTGTTTAAAACTGGGCGAGTGTCGTTAAAAAAGAACAAAAAAGCGATCGTTACGGTTCAGTGAAGCGGTCTCTTTTCCTTTGTAACGTTAAACGAGAGGGCTATTTGACAAGTTGCACCGACCTGTAAATGATCTGTGTCTATTCGTTTTTCTGTTTAGTGTTAGCCAAACAAAATATAACTATTTAGAATAAATACGAGGTTACAGTCGTGTTGTGGTGCAGTAGATATCGACTCGAAGAGCCTAGTTCAAATTCAGGTTGAATTCATTGCATTCACTTACGCACAAATACCCTTGGGAAATGTGTTAATCCATCTCTTCCCTCCAGCTATGGGTCAAAGACAAGAACAGATTGGGTTCTATAGCCTTGGCTGGCAAACAGTCAACCGCAGAAAGTAATGGCAACCTATTTCGGGAAAATCTTCTGTCCAGTCAAACATGTCTCTTTAAAGACATGATCGAACAAGCGAGTATCACGTATGGTGCTTAATTGATTGACTCACTGACTATAATAGTAACTACACTTGGAACAGTAGAGAAAGACTAGAATCGACATTGGATGAATTTAAAATCCAAGGAAGATTGATGAAAACCAGATTACAGTTTTGCTGCAATTTACGGAGATACTGAGGAAGGTGCTCGGAATTTTCGGAGACTTGCTGGGATTAAATTGGAATAAACATACAAATGGATACTAATACTACTGTTAATAATAATAATAATAATAATAATAATAATAATAATAATAATAATAATGGAGAGTATACAGCAGCTATGGATGCTTCCTGATAGACGTTAAGGGGTCGTGGAATAAAAATATCGTGAAAACGAAGCAGGTGAAAAAAAAAAGAAAAAAGAGGATATCAAGATCTAGCAAGAGAAATGAGAAAAATTTAAGAAGCTGTTCATTTAGTCCCTTTTTAAAACTGAGGCATTCGTGACTATTTCCAAATTTTACCTAATCTTTTCATGTCATTAAATCTTATGATATCATTAATCTTATGATATCATTAAATCTTATGATATCATTAAATCTTATGATATCATTAAATCTTATGATATCATTAATAACACAGTTGTGGTGTCCCATAATTTCTATCTTATCTCGTCTCTAAAAAAGAGTTAACTTTCCTTTGCTCTTTAATAACAAAGTGACATAAAAACAAGAATGGAAAAAAAAAGGTGGAAAGAAAAGGAAAAATTTACAAAAATTTCTTCAACTATAAAAAAAAATATTTAAGAAAAATGACTCTTAATTCTACCTGGAAGATTTTATAAGAATCTTCCAGGTAGAATTTTCTGTCCGAAAATGACAACCACAAAAAGAATAGTTATAGTTCCGTAATTGGGTACTGGATGTGCGTATCGACTCGGAACGACAAATCGGGGTGCCGAGTTCGAATTCCAGTTGAATTCCTTGCATTCACTTACGCACAAATATCCTTGGGAAAGGTATTAATCCTTCTCTTACCCCCAGTTATTGATTAAATAATAGGACAGATTGGGGTCTATAGCCTTGGCTGGCAACCAGTCTACCGCAGAAAGCAATGGCAACCGATTGCGGGATAATCTTCTGCCCAGTCAGTCATGTCTCTTTCGAGACATGATCGCCTAAAGCGCGTATCATGTATGGCACTTAACTGAAACATTTTTCAAATGAAGGAAATGTGCATTAAAAAAATGGGAAAACTAATAGAAAAATACATCTACAGAAAAGACATTGCCATTTGTACGACGTTTCGGCCGTTGTACACTGCAGCCTTCTTCAGGTGCTAGAAATTTTAACTGAACTCTTTATTACAATCACTGGGGTATATGAACTCTATTCCTTGCGAAAAACCTTAAGGACACATGGCCCAGTGGATATAGACATTGGTTAGTTCCTAACTTGACTTTTAGAGTTGTGAGTTCAATACCAAGCTACAGCAGTGGTGAACAAGTAACTTGCATTGTTTTGAAAATCAAACACTTCACAGTTATGTTGATGTGAGTGTTTGCCTCTAGTGTCTTCCATTTTTAATTCGCATCTTATAACCTTCGTCTTCATAACAAAAATACATTTTCTCTTCTTAAAAATTGCTATCTTTTCTTCCCGTTTTCAACAAACCTAAAATAAAACATTAAAACCATTAACATCAAAAATTGCAATATGAACTCTGGTAAAAAAGGGTTACTGGATATTAGGCTTATAAGTCCCCAAAAATTCAGTTGTACTTTTCCTTAAGGATATAGACGTTGGTTAGTTCCTGTGATCTGACCCAAAGATTTTTGAGTTCAATACCAGGTCACAGCAATGGTGAACAATTAACTTGCAGGGTTAGAGGGAGATAATTCATGACTTCTAACCGAGATTTAACGCAAGGAATGGAGTTCATATGCCCCAGTGATTGTAATAAAGGGTTTGGTTCAAAATTCCTAATACCTGAAGAAGGCCGAAGCGTACAACCCAAATACGGAATGCTCATATTTTGAGAAACAAAAAATAATTCAGAGATGGGACGAATATATTAGAGATCTCTTCCACAAGAAAGAGCAGCTGGCAATCCTCAGAAATGCCGACGGGGCGGAAATGAAAAAAAACGAAGTCGAAGTTGCACTGGCCAAATTGAATAGAAACAAAGCGACAGGGCCAGATGGAATTGTAATAAAGATACCGATGTCCTTGTATGATTTCGGCGTAGACAAGTGTCGCGGAGCCGGGAAAGAGTCCAGCAAGAATAACACAGAACAAACAAAATAGGAAATAATGAATATATATTAAACACGGCAAAATACAACACTTTGGAACTTTGTTAGTAGAACGATAATACGGGTTAGGTAGTAATACTATAATCAGACCCTCCAATTTGGACTCGCAATGGTCGTTACGGTAGCAGTGTTGCAAATCTACTGTCTGTCTCTACTCTCTCCTCTTTATGTGAGGGGAAGTATATGTAGTGGTTGGAAAAGTTCATTCAGTTGGATGGGTGATGCCACCATGACAACATGATTAAAGCAATAATAAATACAGTAAATGAAATTTACAACAGTGGCGATACATCGGAAGACCAAAGCAGATCAATTTTCATGGCACTGCCAAAGAAACCAAAGGCAAACGAATGTGAACTTCGTCGAACAATCAACCTAATAAGCTATATACCAAAACTCAGTATCCGGATTCTGAAGAATATAACACGCAGAAGAATCGGGACAGAGATTGGAAAAGAACTGTGCGGGTTCGTCAAGAACACCGAAACAAGGAACGCGATATTTATACCCAGAATGTTATAAGAAAGAACAATAAAAATGCAGAAGAACCTATGTTTTACAGACTATGCAAAGGTGTTCAAAAATTACGCCAGAATTGATCGACAACCTCGACATATTCGGGGAAGACAATAAAGTCATCAAGAACCAATACTGGCAGTAAACCACCTGCACACGAAGGTACAAGTATTTCCATTACAAAATCTCTGACGAGTTATTTCCCCTGGTTCTTCTACTCTAACAGTTTCTTTTCTCGCACTTACCGTTTGTAGAACTTCCTTCCATTTGCTTTCTTTCTTGATAAGGCTTACGGCCATATCCTGTTGAATACACCGGTTCTCGCTCGATCACCAAAGTTAAGCAACGTTAAGCCTAGTCAATACTTAGATGGGTGACCGCTTGGCAATACCAGGTGCTGTAAGCGTTTAGTGACGGATGTGAGTTATGGTGCAGTGGGTATCGGTTCGGAAAGAGAAATTGGTGAGCCGAGTTCGAATTCCAATTTAATACCCTGCATTCACTTAAGCACTGGTACCCTTGGGAAAAGTATTAACCCGTCTCTTTCCTCCAGTTATGGGTTAAATAACAGGGTAGGACTTGGGGCCCCTGTCCTTAAAAACAAATCCCAATGAATCTTGATACTCGAAAAGAAAAAAGTATTACTAGACACAAAACTTATGTAAAAACAACAATAAATTGTTGAAAGAAAAAAGGTATTACCAGCAATAAAATAAATAAAAAATTAGTTGGTAATAAATGACCCGTCGAGGTTGATTTCAATTGGAGTACATAGATCTATCTATCGCCCGGTTCACACTCCCCCCACGTCTATTGAACAGGTTAAGAGGCTCATCCCTTGTTCCCTGTTTAGGATGTGTTTTCCAGCTTTCTCTTTTCAAATCTTCTCACTTTGTTTTTTTTTTTTCAATTGGAGTAGATAGATCTATCTATCGCCCGGATGACACTCCACCCACGTCTATTGAACAGGTTAAGAGGTTCATCCCTTGTTCCCTGTTTAGGATGTGGTTTCCGGCTTTCTCTTTTCCAACCTTTTCACTATTACGTAGCCCCCTGCGCATCAGTGGCGTTTCCGCCTTGCTCGGGGTGAGACGATTAAAAAAAAATATGCCATAAAACAAAAACAACCAACAACCTTTCTTGATAGCTACAATTTCCAAAAGTTTAAATGCAATGTCAATTGCCATCTTTTATTTTCTTGATTCCCGCTCATCTCTTATAATTTCTTCAAAATTCCCTGTACCTTGTATTTTCTCTCACTGTAACCCTCCAGTGTAGCAGTGGCAGTCTTGCCTTGCTTGGGGTCAAATGATTATTAAAAAAACAATAACAAAAACTGACAAATTTCCGGAATAAAAGGTAATGAATGAAAAATTTTTAATTGATTGATTGGTCCGTTTTTACAATATTTGCAGGTTATTTAAATACATAAAATATTTGTAGATTGTAAGAATTTTTTTTTATATGATAATAATTTATGGATACAAATCTTACGAATTAAGCCACAGCCGATAGAAACAGGTGAGTAGGTTCCATTGCCATTGCATGTTAGTGAATGCAACGAATCCCACGGGAATGGAACTCTGCTCTCCGATTAAGAATTCCGATTACACCACCGGCAGATCCAAGCTTTCAGCACCTGGAATTCCCAAGCGAGAAGTATATTCATACCTTCCCCAACGTAGCATGTGAACCCGAATGAAGTTGAAACACGGAGCTCCGATTAACATTTAAAAACCGTTGCTCGTTATATCACCCGTACATCCAAGCTTACAGTATCGAGTATTTTCATGCGGTCACCCATTTAGAAACTGACTAGCTTAAAAAATGAGTTGAAAATGAGATTATGGGGAAGGGTGTTAGGAAGTGGTTAAGAGAAGAATGAATGTGACCATAAAGTGGGGGATCAATTTATATATTGATTGTAATGGAGAATTGATCTCCACTTTATATCCACATTATAATAAAATACAATTTTTTTAATAATCATATCGCCCCAAGCAAGACATTCTACTAGCACTGTTGTGCAGGGTTACATAGGTGAAAAGTTATGAGAAAGAGTGACAGGTTATAAGGGGTGTCAGAAAGTGGGTAAGAGAAGGATGAGGATACTGATGAGAGTGGAGTGGGCGGAGAAAGGAGCATGAGAGAGAGAGAGAGAGGATGCAGGTTAGTGAGATAGGAGATGACTGTTGACTTTACATTTAAATTCTTGGAGATTGTAGCTGTCGTGGAAGCAATTAAACAGAAGGGAGTTCCACAGGAAGGAAGTGCGAGAAAAGAAACTGATTGGGTAGAATTTGCGTTTACATTTTGTTGGTTTCATAGTAAAAGGGTGAAATGTCTAGATGGTAGCTGGTATTAAATGTTGAGCTAGAAAAATAAATTGAGCTGGTAAGCAGAGTTTAAAAAAAAATCTTTCGTTTTAGAAGATGAAGAGGATTTTAGATGAATGCTTTTGGTTTTACCGGGAAGTGGTTTTATTGGCGGGAATATTCATTTTTCCTTTTTTTTTCCAAACAGAGACTCCTTCAAAGCGTAACTGCTCTCTTTTACTCATCCGAGAGACACGTTTTCCCTTCCATCGACATGGCTTAAACACGACTTATACTAACTGATGTTATGAATATGCATACACCTGGGTTCCCCCTCACAGTAATACGATTGGCTGTTGTCAGCCATAAATAGAGACTAAGGTGGGAAAGCCTAGGACTACGCCTATTGGAACGCCTATTCACTAGGCCTATCGCTTATTGCCTATATATACTGCATAAGCCTACGATGAGTACCAATCCATTACGGCTACTTGCTTGATTGTCCTACCCGGTTACATTGCCAAAGCCACTTAGCTACATCAAATAATACATACCTGCGGAACTCGTGGAATATCCACGGAAGGATAATTATGATTTCCTGGAAAAAAAATTAGTTTGTCATACTACAAAAGATAGTAACGTCTTCAAACATAAAGGTGTTGGATAATAAAATAACGATAACACAGAGTATAATTTTATTAAAATATCTATAAAAGTAATGTCCATAGAAGCTACTTTACTGTAATCTTATATTATATTAAGCGGTGTATGCACAGACCACAACAAAAATACTGTACGCTATTTTGTGAGAGATTTTGAAAGAGAAAATGTTTTTTTTTATTAATCAATTAAAAAATCATGGCTTCTGTGCCCATTGTAAACATTTTTATCAAGATTTTTAAAAAATAGTAATTTAAAAAATAATTTAATTAATTTTTGAATGAATAGATAGTTTGATTAAAATCCGACAATTATTTGATTTTTGCAAGAATTTCCAAATTAATGTGTTTGTGACCGAAAAAAGTAGGTGATGCAATCATTACGTTTCCATTGTAAAACAGTCGTAACGTTTCTTTAGCCGCTAACTCAAATCGAAAAAAACTTTCTGACAAAATTTTAAAATGTTAGGGATTAAAAAGTGTTAGGGATTAAAAAATGTTAAAAATGTTAGGGATTAAAAAATGTTAGGGATTAAAAATGTTAAAACATATTAGGGATTAAAAAATGTTAAAAAATGTTAGGGATTAAAAAATGTTAGGGATTAAAAATGTTAAAAAATGTTAGGGATTAAAAATGTTAGGGATTAAAAAATGTTAGGGATTAAAAAATGTTAGGGATTAAAAATGTTAAAAAATGTTAGGGATTAAAAAATGTTAAGGATTAAAAAATGTTAGGGATTAAAAATGTTAGGGATTAAAAATGTTAAAAAATGTTAGAAATTAAAAAATGTTAGGGATTAAAAAATATTAGAGATTAAAAAATGTTAGGGATTAAAAATGTTAAAAAATGTTAGGGATTAAAAAATGTTAAGGATTAAAAAATGTTAGGGATTAAAAATGTTAGGGATTAAAAATGTTAAAAAATGTTAGAAATTAAAAAATGTTAGGGATTAAAAAATGTTAAAAAATGTTAGGGATTAAAAAATGTTAAGTATTAAAAAATGCTAAAAAATGTTAAGGATTAAAAAATGTTAAAAAATGTTAGGGATTAAAAAATGTTAGGGATTAAAAAATGTTAAAATATAATTAAAGTTACTTTAAAGGCTCCTGTATCTATTGTAAACAGAAAAGACCATCTGAGTAATGGCCAAGGGTGTAGAGGTCAGAAATTTCGTTATTAGGTGCGGGATACGACAACAAACCTCCCTATTTGTACTATATTGTACAGTGCGCACATATCTACACACACACGATTATTGCTGCAACCACATGTGAGCAACGACAAGATTTTCGAGAGGCTGAAATCGAAAAGGAACCACTTAACATTAAGAAGACAGCTGAGGTTTCTGGGACACGTAATGAAGAAAGAGCGGTTGGAGAAGTTAATACTCACAGGATGGATAGAGGGGAAGAGAGAAAGGGGAAAGCAAACGCGAGACATACTTGATTGGCTTGGGTAAATGGATGGCAGAACAGGGTTTGGGAGAGACGCCAAGAGGAAAAGTGTTACGAGCGACAACGGATGTAGACAAGTTAAAGTTTACGATCGCTTATGTCCTGAAGGGACACGGTAAATAAAAAAGAAGTAGGGGTAGTTCACTGTAAATATGACAACGAAGATGAAGACAACATTCCGAACAATGTAAATCATTGCAATACCTTATCCCTTTATCTCAGAAATATAAACAAATAACAATTTCTTCTCACGAACGTCACGTTTGTGGAACTCTCTGCCGACTGCTTACTCCTGCGCCAACATTGATCTTTAAAATCTTAACTGTGGATGTTTTCTGATTGTTCTTTTATTCTCTTTCCTTAATAATGTTTTTATTTCAACCATATTATTTCCCTCCCCACTCCAGCAGTTATGTCTTAGTTGCTTTATTGCCTTGCTTGTGGAGAATGATTAAAACTTCCAACTACACATAGACGCATTTTAGTCAGTTATCATTTAGCCACGGAGGGTTTAACTTCCTATTCGCGTTCTGATCATGACAAAGTCACGTCAGCCTACGATATTACCAAATCAGTGCAAGCCGAAAAGACGTGATTAAGGAGAAACGATAATCCACACGATACAACGATAGTCCAGATCTATATATATAAAAGGCAAGATGTTTGTCTGTCTGTCTGTCTGTCCTTCATAAAAATTCACAATTTTTATTCGATTCTCATCAAACTTCACGCAAATATTCTATAGGCATACGATCAGGTCATGGGTTACTTATTTTTTCCGATTTCCCCCCGATATCGGAAATTGATACCCCGATAACCGATCAGGTCTGATCAAGATTTCAGGCCTTTTATAGTGGTTCATGCTGCAGAATTTGCTCTAACTTAGTAAACTTACAGTTTTTAGTCTCAAAAATTAGTAGATCTAAGATGACTCATTTTCCCCGATTTCGGAAATCGATACTCCTGATATTCTATCGAATCTGATCGAAAACCGAAAAGAGTGACAGGTTATAAGAGGTGTCAGGAAGTGGGTACGAGAAGGATGAGAATTTTGATAAGAGTAGAGTGGACGAAGAAAGGAGCATGAGTGAGAGGATGCAGGTTAATGAGATAAAAGATGAATTTTTTTTTATAATCATATTACTCCAAGCAAGGCATTTTACTGCCACTGTTTTGCAGGGGGTTATATAAAAGGAAATGTATGAGAAAGAATTTAAATGTAAAGTCAGTAGTCATCTCCAATCTCACTAACCAGCATACTCTCATATTCCTTTCTCCGTCCACTCCACTCTCATCTGTATTCTCATTCGTCTCTTAGCCACTTCCTGACACCCCCTATAACCTGTCACTCTTTCTCATAACTTTATTCTTATATAACCTCCTACACAATAGTGGCAGTTAGTTGCCTTGTTTGGGGTGATAAGATTTTTAAAAAAATTGAACCTGTGCTTACCTCATCGATAACAGCGTACTACTGTTTTGTGTTTTTCCTAATACGTAATAGCACGCAGTTATCAATGACGTAAACACAGTTATTTGTAAATAAAAAAATAAAGTGCAGAAAACTCTTTAAGAAATCCGTCATCGATTAGACACTGAGCGACTTCTTTTCATCACCAGGTTTCAACCGTTGCTTTTAGTCACTGGGCCATGTCTCGTTGAGGATAAAAGCGTTTTGACATTATTTTTGATCGATACTCGTATTTAAGTAGATATTCTATTTATAATCAAACAGTATTATATATTTATTTCTACCGGCCTGATTATTTACGATAATCATCATGTTACGGAAATAAACGAAGATTAACGCAACTGGTTATAAACAACCGACAATTTGAAATGATTTGTTTGAACATCATTTTTGATCGATATTCGTATTTAAGTAGATATTCTGTTTATAATCAAACAGTATTATATATTTATTTCTACCGGCCTGATTTTTTACGATAATCATCATGTTACGGAAATAAACGAAGATTAACGAAACTGGTTATAAACAACCGATAATTTGAAATGATTTGTTTGAAAATTATTTTTGATCGACACTAGTATCTAAGTAGATATTCTGTTTATAATCAAACAGTATTATATATTTATTTCTACCGGCCTGGTTATTTACGATAAATTTTGTTACGAAAATGTGTGTCATTCGGCAGGATGACCAACAGTCTAAACAAAGTCAAATCATGCTTATGTAACACAATTTTCGAATCTACAGGTTATTCGTGGTCGAGAGGTCTAAGACGTGCCAGGTCAATTGGTGGCTTCCCCTATGTTGATGTAGGTTCGAATCCCGCTGAATGACACACATTTTCGTTACAAAATTTATCGGTGGTTGAATCCAGTGACTTTAACCAGAATTGTTAATTCAATACAGCAGAAGTGAACAAAAACTTCGAAAGTTCATTGAAAGAGAGATAACTGATACTTAGACATCCGGAAGAGGCATGGCTCGTGGAACTAGAAGAATCTACCTAAGTGAACAAAATAAAAAGCTCAGTTCGAAATGCCAATTACTTTTTTTATGATCATTTCACCCCCAACGAAGGGAGGGCCGCCACTGGTACGCAGGGGATGCAGTATAGAAAAAGAGAAAAAACGTACAGGGAGATGTCGAAGAAAGGATAAGAGATATATGCGAATCAAGAAGACAGAAACTGGCAACTGACGTTGCATTTAAACTTTTGAAAATTTTCGCTACCAGGAAAGCAATCATGTGGAAGGGATTCCACAGGCAAGAAGTGCGAGAAAAAAAAGCTGATGGAGTAGAAGTAGCGGTTATATTTGACTGCCTTGACGGTAAAAAATTGAGACCTAGAAGCCAATCTAGTATCACGATTAAATACATTTGGTCGGCTACCAGGGAAAGAAACTCGTCAAAGCAGATTTTGTGTTTGAGTTTGAGTTTTGTTTGACGGCATATCAAACTTTGTTGGTTATTTAATGCCAAAAAGCGGGGTGGGGGTTAAGGTATTTTTGAATGTTCGGTTATAGTGAGAAGGTTGGTTTAGTCAGATTTTAATGAACAGTTTTTATTTTTTAGTTTAAAAAACTGAAGCTGTCTTATAGTTTTGCATTTAAAAATGTATTGTTGGAAATATTTTTTCCTTTAAAAATGTATTATGGCAATAATTCTTTTTCCTTCAAAAATATATTGTTAGTAATATTTTCCTTTAATATATCTATGTATTTCTATGAAAGTATTTTTTTATATTTTCATAGTGTTTTGACCCCAGTTTGCGGGTTAACTATTTACCCATAGCTAGGACCCTAACAGGTGTTACCACTCCGGGTCAGAGTGGACCTGGGAATAACATCAATTAGAAGGTGGTTCTATGCTCCTCACAACCTCTCAATCAGAAGCCTTGCTGCCGGATGCAGTTTACGGTCATACCCAGGACCCTTGTCAAAGCAGCAGCCATGAAAATATTTGTAGATAAGACAGAGGGAAGCCACATCCTGGTGGTGAGAAAGTGACTGAAATCGAGCTACTAAATCTGAATCAATTACGTTGAAGATCTTTTTTTGGATTTTGTCGAGAACCTCGAGATAAATTGCGGGAACACCCGACTAGATATGGCAACAGTACGCAATTCAAGGACGAATATTAGATATAAATATACAATATAGATTATAACGAGAAAAACTTTCTAGCTGGACATAGTGATCCGACATTTTTAGCGGTAGATGTAGCTATTAGTTCGATGTAGTCGTTCCATTTGAGGTCGATTGAGAGAGTGAGGCCAAGGAGGCGCAGTATGTTTCTTTCTGGGAGACTAGTGTCATTCATACTGAAGGAAGGCAGGAAAGTTTCTTTGTAGTTGTTAATAGAAAGCAACTTCGTTTTAAAAGCATTAAAATTTACGAGCCATTTCGTACTCCAATCCAACGCAGATTGGAGATTCTTTCAAAAGCAGCAACAAGGTTAACTGTTAAACTTGACAGATTTCTTACTGAGACGGGAGTAAATAGTGATATCACTCTCATAGATGCCTGCCTGTGAACTAATTACATCAGGAAGATCATTGATAAAGTTCAGAAAAAGCGTAGGACCTTGGTTAGAGGCATGGAGGGTCGTTCGTGTACATATGAAAGGATCTGGAATCATGGCCGTCCAAAATGACCTTCATTCCACTATTACATAGGAACGATTGGATTAAATCGGAGAGTCGCCCAGGGATACAGTAGACTCGTAGTTTGCGTAGGTCTTGAATACCGAACCCTATCAAATGCTTTAGCGATATCCAGGGCAACAACTCGACCTTTACCGTTCTTATCAAAAGTCTGGTATATGTATTCAATGATGGCCGTTATCACATCAGCAGTAGATCTGGCGAAGCAGAAGCCATACTGATTGCCAGGGAGTAGTTTTTGGGATGTGAGATAATGAAACATTTCAATAATAATAATAGCGTCGAACACTTTGCCAGAAAGTGGTAAGAAGTTGATAGGGCAATAATTAGAGGGGTCAGAGGGCTCCCCAGAGTTTTTATAAACAGGAACTACACAGAGAAACTTCGAACAAGCAAGAAAACAGGAAGCGTTTATGTAGTCGTTGTAGAGTTTGGAAAGGACAGGAGAGAGTTCACGGACATGATGATGACAGAAATACCGTCATACCCCGTTTGCCTTATGGGAGATAATTTTACAAATTATGTTGTAGATCGGAGACAGGGTTATATATATATATATATATATATATATATATATATATATATATATATATATATATCACTTGGTTGAGTCTCAGTTCTAGGTGTGGTAAGTCGGGTGAGGATACTCTAGACGAGTCAAGTGTGGAGTTGAAAGAGTTGTTTTATTATAAATTTCATGCTATAAATAAGTAATATTTATGTTAATCAGATTAATTTAACATTAATTTTGCTATTTTTTCCAAAATAATGTGTCACAGGTGTGTATTTTATTTTTGCAGGAATTTTAAAACCAAAAATTAACTTTTGTTAACAAATCTGTCAATCGCTCAAAAATAACCGAAAAATTGAAAAGTCTAAAAAAAATCTGAAAACGTTAGGTTCCAATGAATATAATTTCTGTTTGAAATACGCCAGAGTATTTTGCTTACTGGAAATAGTACATTCAATAATTTAGCTTCCAATTAAAACTAAAATAACATTTTCAAGTAATCTATTTTTAAAAATTCAATTTAAAATTTACATATAAAAAATGAGTGGAGGAACCTAAATGGATATACAGGATGAAGGGAGAATTAACCCTCTAGGGCCATTCGTATCATATTTGATACAGTATTTCCCTATAAGGAAACATTTGGTATTTCCCTATAAGGAAACATTTGGTCTTCATTGACTGAGCAGTCAGTACTGCTTTCATTTGAAATTTATAAAATATTTCTCTTAAAAAATTTTTCAGGAAAATATTTCTTTCAAGGCTTGTTTTCATACTGTATCAAATATGATACGAATGGCCCTAGAGGGTTAATAATATAATATGATTAAGGCTTCTACTTGTCATAAAGTGGGGGATCAGTTCTATATTGTTATGAAGTAATAAACAGATCCCTCACTAATATGATACGAATGGCCCTAGAGGGTTAATAATATAATATGATTAAGGCTTCTACTTGTCATAAAGTGGGGGATCAGTTCTATATTGTTATGAAGTAATAAACAGATCCCCCACTAATATGATACAAATGGCCCTAGAGGGTTAAAACCACTCATTTGACATATTTTAGCAGAAACTAGGAAGACGTTACTGAAAGATTAATCCTTTATATTAGGTCCCTCAAAACAATCGCTAAAAAACAGCATAGTATAAAGGAAAAGAGCCCCAAACTAAATAAAAACAAAGTTTTATCGGCAAAATGTTTATGTTATTATTAAGAGGATAGATCAAGGTATTTTAAATTATTCTTTGAAGTTTTTTTTAATTCGTTCTAACACGTTCAAAATTTTGGTAGAAAATCTTTTTTATTTGTCCGTGAGTGACGTAATTTTTACAAAGGTTTATAACAGCAAACGTAATATTATGCAAGGCACTTTTTTGCCGGTGAAAGACATTAATTTGGAAATTCTTGCAAAAATCAAATAATGGTCGATTTCTGATGATGATTTCAGGATTTATTCATAATTGACTGAAATCAGTGTTGAAATAATTATTTTTTAGAAAATATTGGAAAAACATATATTTTCTACATATGGTACCCCCCACCATTAATTAAATTCTGGAAATATCTAGAAATTCACCATCGTTTCCTCATAAATCTCATATCAATTAAATTCAGTAATCATTGGAGAATGCTAATCAACTGTCTTTTTTTTCTTCAAAATTAGCACATTTTTTGAAAATCTGCTCCGATTTGCAATAAAAATATGCCATTTTTTATTTAGATAAACTCTTAATTGTTTTTATAAACAAAATAAATTAATGATATCAACAGAAAAACAAATTTCCATAAATAATAAATTTTTACAAGAATTTTTTTCACTTTTATTATTTTTTAATTATTTTTTGTTGTAATAATTTATAAAATTAATTTTTTTTAAAATTTCCTCCTTCATCGTTAACGCTAGGGTATTAAATTAATGCATAAAGACTACATTTACTAATGGAAAATCTAAAAGTGTTGTGGATTCCGGATGAGAAACCACACAAAATAATAAATAAGAAAAACAGATATAGAGATAGAAAATGTAAGTTATATTGAACAAAAATATACAAACTGGAATACGGGTTAGTCAATTCAGGAATACTATTAGTAGAAATCAATATATACAGTCTTGCAGTGAAATAGTATGTCCGGGTAATGAGTCGATATCCAAACAACTCCAACTAACTCTGCACCAACTTACTGACCAACTAAGCAACTGCTTTACAACTCTACAACTTCTTTGCATCTGCCGTTCTCTGTATAGGCAGGATTATATGTATGCATCAGGCAAGTCCATTTTTATGTACAAAGGGGCGTTCCTCCCCAAAAAAAGCTTAACAGAAATAATTCAGCCAATGGATTTTTAAAATAATTAAAACATTTTAATTGTGTGCACGCTAATTACTCGTACTTTCTTGTTTCAGGTGGCCGTAGATGATATATATCATTAAAAGGTCACGTGTTTCAAAGTTGCACTCCATACATGAAAAAAAAACTTATATAAAAATTTTTGGTAAGGTATAATTCTTTCTGTGACGCCTTAGGCCGGGCTGGCCGTCTAATGTGACGCTTGTTCTCGTTGACGGTCGTGACTATCCCAGTTGTGACACTGCCACTCGGCTGGCCGGTTGGTTTGGTCGCTGTTGTTGGTCGTGACGTTCTCGTTCGGTGACGTTGCCACAAAAGCTGGTTTACAAGACGTCTTTAGCAACAGCGTGACACTGTCTAGTGTGTAGTCAAAATATGAGAAATATAAATATATGACACAAGGGAGAACTAAAAGCCACTCATTCGTCATATTTCAGCAGAAACTAGGAAGATGTCTAAAAAAGACCCGAGTGTACAACAGCCTAAACATCGTGAATATGCCAACAAAGATGAGGACAACAGTCCAAACAATGTAAATAGTGTAAATAATTAAAATACCTCATCACAGAAATATAGACAGATATTGAATGTGAATATTGCAACAAAGATGAGGACAACAGTCCAAACAATGTAAATAATGTAAATGATTAAAATACCTCATCTCAGAAATATAGACAGATATTGAAGGTGAATATTGCAACAAAGATGAGGACAACAGTCCAAACAATGTAAATAGTGTAAATAATTAAAATACCTCATCTCAGAAATATAGACAGGTATTGAAGGTGAATTTTGCAAGAAAGATGAGGACTACAGTCTAAACAATGTCAATAGTGTAAATAATTGCAATACCTCATCTCAGAAATATTGACAAATGGTAAATACTCTTTTCATTGTTCTTTGCGCTCAGATTTCAAATTTACTATTGAAATTTTAAATGAAATTATAATTACATTTTAACTTCAATAAGTCAACATATTAATCTTCATTATTTTGCAATATAATACTGAATAGCAATACTAAAATACATCAAGGTTTTTCTTTTCTTAATTTCTTTAGTTTCTGCCTACTTCTGTAATAAATAATATTTTAACAAAAGCTATATTTTGGGTAGTTTAGTAACTGGGCGTAGGGAGATAGAAATACAGAGTGCGAGGAAGAGAGGGAGCGAGGAATATATATATATATATATATATATATATATATATATATATATAAACATCGGGGGATTATTTCATGTGCACTTTTAACAGATGTTGGCGTCAGAGTGGAAAAAATATTTATTTGCTTTGAGTGAACTATTGGTATGTCTGGTAATTTGTCAGTCTTTTGAAGACCCTGGAGAGGAAAATTTCTCTCTCTCTCATGCTCTTTTCTCCATTCACTCCACTCTCATCAGTATTCTCATCCTTCTCTTACCCTCTTCCTGACACACCCTGTAACCTGTCACTCTTTCTCATGACATTCTTCATATGTAACCCCATGCACAACAGTGTCAGTAAAATGCCTTGCTTGGGGCGATATGATTATAAAAAAAAATTATATTATTATAATGTAGATATAAAGTGGGGGATCAATTCTACATTACAATCAATATATAAATTAATCTCCTACTTTATGGTCACATTCATTCTTCTCTTACCCACTTCCTAACACCTCCATAACCTGTCACTCTTTCTCATAACTTTCCTCCTATGTAACCCCCTGCACAACAGTGGCAGTAAAATGCCTTGCTTGGGGCGATATGATTATAAAAAATAATTCTATACTATTATAATGTGGATATAAAGTGAGGGTTCAATTCTACATTACAATCAATATATAAAGTGATCCCTCACTTTCTGGTCACAGTCATCTTTCTCTCATGCTCCTTTTTCCGTTCACTCCGCTCTCATCAGTATTCTCATCCTTCTCTTATCTACTTCCTGACACCCCCTATAACCAGTCACTCTTTCTCATAACTTTCCTTCTATGTAACCCCTGCACAACAGTGGCAGTAACATGCCTTGCTTGGGGCGATACGATTATATGAACAAAAGTTGCTAACCAGCCGAGGCATCTACTTGGACAACATTACAAGAAGCGGACAAATGTTTCTTCACCAAGAAGAAACATTTCAAACGGTTTGGACACGACGTAAGATCTGCTTAATGACCCTATATTTTGCATGCAAGAAGTATAACACTGTTATCGCCGGTAACAGAAAGGAAGATATTATTATTGGTCGTATTATTAATTGTGCAGATTAACTGTTGCCGATCCGTCGGAAAGAATTGCGTTGGTTTGTAATATTTATAATTCGAAAATAAACAACTAAAAAAAAGTTGTTTGTTCTAATATGAACGCAGGTAATAAATTTACTTTATTTCAATATTTGTTGAGGAAAATAAGAGATTGCAGACCGAAATCTGAAAATATGAATGAATTCATATTTTGCAGGTGTGCTATTTGATAACCAGCCGGGTCAAATGAGGTTATTATTAACAGGCGGAGACAGCATGACTAAGAGAAATATAATTGGTGTCTAAGCTACAGTACCGATAAAAATGAAAAATTAACAAAAAATAGTTTTTGATTGTCGATAAAAATTTGTTACAAATAAAGGAAATATTTGATAAGTGCAAAAAGTTAAATTATATGAGAATAAAGTGTAATTTAAAATTTTGCTGGGAAAAGATTTATAAAACTAAAAGTTAGATTTGTTGACGTGAAAAAGAAAAAGCCGAAAAGATGTGTCACCAAAATAGTGCTGCTTGATTGGTTAAACCAAGCGAAGAGAGAGAGAGAGAGAGACAGAGAGAGAGAGAGGTGGCTCCACTCCAAGGACATGGGCGAATATGATTTCATTCGCCAGAGATTGCATTTTCATGAACACCTAGTGTTCGTCATCCTCCAACAGTAAATTTGGGACAAGCTTAAAAATAGAGCCCTGGGGTGGGGCAGAGACGAGTTGTTGCACTGAGCTAAAACAGAGAAAACTACTTACCGCAGCCGCCGCCCCCACACATGCAAAGGATCATTCGGCAGTTTCCGTAAAACTTCGGTGTGATGTGAACAAAGACATTTTTGAATCGTCAAAAACTTGAAAACTTTGATTGGAGTGAACTGACATTGTCAACCAGAAACCCAAATTAATGATGAGGAGGAAAACGCTTCGCAAATTATTACTTACAGAAATTACTGTTCCGTTGTCTGTTAAGTAGAGACAGGGGTTGGGAAGAGACGATTGGCGATTGTTTATATGCTATTTCCTTTTTGGGATATAAAGACATTTTCCGCAACTTATTCGGCCGTCATTTAATATATTTTTGGTACAGTTTTCATTCATCCAATTGTGCGCGCGCGTCTAGTCTGGTTCAACGTAGCGGAAAGACATCTAGCGAGATTTCAGCGTGACTTCCTTGAGATCGAAATTCACAGCGTGTGTGGGGAAGAATACATGTAACAGCCGACTCGAAGACCAGCTACTGAATTGAATCCATCAACTACCAGGCGGCCGACCGTCAGTTCACAGCTGATCTTTCCGATGACATTCTACAAAGTGTCCCCTTAAGAAAAAGAAGAGACAAACAGGAGAAGAACAGGCTGGCAAAGTCACTGAGGGGACTAGAAGATCATTTTCAGAGACTCGGTTATAAGCACGCAACATGGACGTACGGAGGTAACTGGTCAGTTTTAATTTCGAGCTGGTAAGAGTTATACAGTGATGAAAACGGAAAACTTACACCCCTCTTTACCATCCCAGTCGGGGTGCTTGTTTAAACAAAGTCAGAATGTGAGACGAATTAGTCAGTTGGCTACCAGGTCTTGATTTATTTTTTCACTTATTTTGACTTGCTTGTAATCTTGTAATTATTCAGTATACATAAACACATATATAAATCTACACCGTGTCGTTGTGATCTTTAATCTGGTTTTCATCATATACAAATCCCTCGCATGTCAACCTCCTCAAGCGATAATGAGCGGTCCTTCTTTGGGTTAATCCGGGATCAACAACACAACGTGGGCAGAATCGGCTAAAGGGTTAGGGAGCGCAGCAACCATACGGCCGTACCTAGTCATGGAACTGATGATGATGATGATGATGATGACGATGATGATTAAATCATAGCTGACTCAAACTAAATCAGAGCTGTGTGGACAGAATGTGCTTTGCAGGACCATTTTTTGCGAGCAAAACAAGAACTTGCGAGTGACCTACCGCTCTGGGCACCTAGCCATGTTGCAACACGGTTTGGTCACCCAGCAACCAACTACATTGACCAGCTATTTTATGACACAAAATGCCGCCTCAATGACCTTCCAAACTTCATGCAGGGCTGTGATGAGTGGCGTGATAGACTCAAAAATATCCGAGCTAGGTCGACCAAATTATAAAATAGTAATAAACATTCAACGTCTAAAAACATAATAGTAGACTAGATTTACTCTTGGTCATCGATAACCCAACCCACACATAGTGGCATGATGTGACACATATTTATTGTTCCCACAATCTACATATAATCCAAAATAACTCAGTACTCGCTACAAATGTCACCCTAGCTTTACAAGCCATTATCCCTACCTCCTTGGTGCAATAAAGGAGGTGCTGACACTAGACTTGGATCTGCGGGATAAAACGTAGTTCATTTCAGAACCGAGAACTGCCCGAAACATATCCCAAAATTGCATCTATCTAAACTTATTTATAAATCGAACTTTGTGTGTGTGTCTGTGTGCGTCTGTGTGCGTGTGTGTCCGTTACCTATAGACTCCGAAACAGCTGAACCGATTTTCTTGAAAATTTACGAGAGTGAAAGAATCCCGATCATGATCCAGAAATCTCATACCATGAATGTACTATAAGCGTCTGCGAGTGTTCTTAGCTAGGTTTTGTGTCGAGGTCTCCCCGATAAATATCGAAAATCGATAATCGAAAAAATCGGGTTATAGAAGGAGTGGCCCAATTTTAATCAAATTTGATACACTCATATACAAAGATATAAAAAACGATATTCAGAAGTTTCAAGGTTGCAGTTCTTACAATAGTGTAGAAAATCGATAATATATATATATATATATATATATAAGACAAGATGTTTGTGTGTGTATCTGTTTATCTGTCTGAATGTCTGTATTTTTTCAGCTCTTTTATTTTAGTTTTTGCTTTGGGTTTGGCTCTAAGAATGTATAATTGTAGTTCTTAGTTTCAGCCATGATACCATTTACTCAGAGGAATTATTTAGCCTTCAGAATTCAAAATTCAGTTTACGTCGAAAAAAACTTATTTGATATCGCTACCAGGAAATCAAAATTTGACTTACATCCATTCATTTTTCTTTCAGTCTACGGTTTTGATTTAACTGGAAACAACTATTGCTTTTTAGTCTTTCGTGTCAACGTCCAAAGAGTCTGAGCTCCAGGACCATGGATTAGTTTTAAAGCTTTCATTACACCCGAGCAACGCCGGGCTATACTGCTAGTAAATACTATACTTTCATGGTAGTTCTAAAATATTGCTGTCATGGGTCAGTCAGTTAAGTGCCATGCGCGATACACGCTTGGGCGATCATGTCTCGAAAGAGACATGACTGACTGGGCAGAAGATTTTCCCGCAGTAGGTTGCCATTACTTTCTGCGGTAGACTGGTTGCCGACCAAGGCTATAGAACCCAATCTGTTCTATTATTTAACCCATAACTGGAGGGAAGAGACGGATTAATACCTTTCCCAAGGGTATTTGCGCGTAAGTGAATGCAAGGAATTCAACTGGAATTCGAACTCGGTTCCCCGATTGGGTATGACTACAAATTACATCCGGCAGCAAGGTATCTGATAGGGTGATTGTAAATTTTGAGGGGCGTGAAACTTCATTACGGGTAATTCACATTGAAATACCAGTTCTCAAACGATCACCAAAGTTAAGCAATGTCAAGCCTGGTCAGTAACCAGATGGATGACTGCTTGGGAATATCAGATGCTGTAAGCTTCGGGTGAAGTTAGACTATCGTACCACGTAATCCAGTACTACCTGCCACTTGTTGGGTTGTTGGCGACTAAACCGGTGGACCTGCTGGGTGCAAGATTGGTGATGAGAGTGGTATAGGCATCCTGTAGACCAAAAACAAGACCGGCCAAAGAGTGGATGAGCTCCTATATGCCAGCGGCCACGTACACAATCAACCAGATATGGTTTAAATAGTTTTCGCCAGCACGCATCTAGAAGCATAGCAATTATGACATTTCCCCTGAAATGATTGACACGAAAATAGTGAAAGACTTCCATTAAGCGGTTTCTCAAACGAGAGTGAAAGAATCCCGATCAAGATCCAGAAATCTCATACCATGAATGTCTTGGACTCGGTTAATAACGCAGAATAACGCAAAAATAACCAAATAGGAAATAACGAATATACATTAAATACGGAAAGAATACAAAACTTGGGACTTGGTTAGTAGAAACGATAATACGACTTAGTGTGGAGTACTATGATTCGACCCTCGACCTTAGAACTGGGACTCGTAATGGTCGTCAAGGTAGCAGTGTTCGTAGACCAGCTCTCGATTAATTTCAGACCACTCTGAGGGCGCTCTCCTCAGGCTACTCCTGTTATTTGACTCATAGCTAGAAAGATAAGAGATGTATTATATTATTAAGTAGTAAATAGTGGGGTCCGTTTATTACTTCATAACAATCGAAAATAAATCCTCCACTTTATGCCCAGTAGAAGCTTTAATTTTTTCCAACTATTATATTCAGTCAGTCAGTAAAGTGCCATACGTGATACACGCTTTGGACGATCATGTCTCGAAAGAGACATAACTGACTGGCCAGAAGATTATCCCGCAGTAGGTTGCCATTGCTTTCTGCGGTAGACTGGTTGCCAGCCAAGGCTATAGAACCCAATCTGTCCTATTATTTAACTCATAACTGGAGAGAAGAGACGGATTAATACCTTTCCCAATGGTATTTGTGAGTATGTAAATGCAAGGAAATTAACTGGTATTCGAACTCGGCTCCACGATTTGTCGTTCCAAGCCGATATCAACTGCACCACAATCTCGGTCTGATGATGGCTTTGTGTTTTATATTCTCACCGTGAGAAGATGATTTAGAGTTTGAGTTTGAGTTTTATTTAACGGTATATCAACACCTCTGTGGGTTATTTAATGTTAAAACGGTGAGGTTTTAATGTATTTTTTAATGTTCAGTTATAGTAAAAAAAGTAGATTTAATAAGATTTTGATGAAAATTTTCTTTTTCTTTTTAGTAAACTGAAGATGTCTTCTAGTTTTGTATACAGTCTCTTTCGAGACATGATAGCCCAAAGCGTGTATCACGTATGGCACTTAATTGACTGACTGAACATAATAGTTGGAAACAATTAAAGCGTCTACTGGGCATAAAGTGGGGGATCGGTTTTCTATTGTTATGAAGTAATAAACTAATCCACTACTAATTACTACTTAATAATATAATACATCTCTTCTCCCCCTTGCTATGAGTCAAATAACAGGACAGATTGGGTTGTATAACCATGGTCGGCAACAAGTCCACCGCAGAAAGTAATGGCAACTTACAGCGGGATAACCTTATGCCAGTTAGACATGACTCATTCGAGACATGATCGCCCAAGCGTGTATCACGTATGGCACTTAACTGATTGACACTTTTTTGACCTTATGCTCTAGCGATACGAAAATATAGTAAAGTACATCATGTCAGAACTTCCAGTAACTGCAACAGTTAAAATGGATATCACGTGTAACACGAAGAGAATATAATATTGGAAGGACGACAAGACGAAAACGGCAAGCATCGGCTGAATCGGGCACAGCCAGGCGGAATCGTTTTTGCCGCAACACGCGTTTCGTCGAAGGGGCTCCTATGACTCGTGAACGGCAAGGGCTTCTCGGTCCGTGTCGGGTGGGTTGCTGATTCGGATCGCGGAACCGAGGTGATGGGTATCAGCTTAGGCAAAAACGCCAAGTTGCCGCACCACCAGTGCCCGCCGCCCACTACTTCAGGC
Source organism: Ascarosepion bandense (assembly GCA_037127315.1). NCBI lineage: Eukaryota > Metazoa > Mollusca > Cephalopoda > Sepiida > Sepiidae > Ascarosepion > Ascarosepion bandense. The sequence continues at coordinate 977,600 of JBBBDQ010001616.1, read as the reverse complement.
TTGGAATGCTTGGGAATAATTTTTTTCGTTGGTTAGAGACGAGAATAAATAATATAATTTAATCTCAGCTCGAAAGCCAAGTAACTTTACCCACCTTCATATTGTCAATGAAATATGATACATGTGGGATGTCCATACGTCTGTTTATAGATTCACACCAATTTCAAAACGAAGAGGCAGCAAATACTATAGTTTAATTTCAACTCGAAGGCCAAGTAATGTTACCCACCTTCGTAATATCGGGCATAAATGATACAAATAGTTTAATGTGGATGTCCATACGTCTATATATAGAACACAAGTTCTAAAACGAAGAGAGAACAAATACTATAGTTTGATTCCAGACCAATAGGTAAAGGCAATATTTAACCACCTTTACATGAATGTTGTGTGTGATACAAAGTCATTTTTAAAGTGGATTGCCGATAAGCATACATAATGGCTAAGGAAAATCATTACTTAGCTACCGCGACTAGTCAACCAGGTATAAATTTCACACTCATCCTTCCTCTTTTGTGTAATGAGGAAGGTACGACTGCAAGGTTGAAATCTTTTGCATTACCCAATCCGAATCTTGAGCAACTTAGAAAAATGTTTGAAAATTGATTTGAAATAAGAATACTTGATTGTTTATAGATATGTTTTTATCTCAGTATCCAAATTTATGTCAGTTTAATTTAGTTTAGTTCTTTGTGTTACCAGCATATCTACCCTTTTGGGTCATTTAATGCTGAAGAATTTGTTTGGTTTTTGTTTACTGCTTGTTGATCTTTTGTGAGTCTATTGCTGTCGAGATATAAGTTGAGGTGTTGTGATATGATGTGTGATGGTTATATGTTATCTTCTTTTGCAACTATATTTTGTTATATAATTTTGTTGCTTTTAGGAATTCTAAAAGGTCATTTGGGTCAGCGTTGTTGAAGATGTCTTTCAGATTGTTTTCTTGATATTATCTTAATCGCATTTGTTCAAGATCTATGCAGCTGGTTAGTATATGTTTCACTGTGTAGAGCTCCTGACATGGAATGCAAACACCTCACCTTTTAGTAGGTGTATGTGGTTCTACAGAAGGATGCTACGGATATCGTGGACTGAGCATGCAAGCAACGATGAGTTGTTGGAAAGAATGGCAACCAAAAGGAAATTGATGCTGAGCATCAGGAAGAGACAACTGAAGTTCCTGGGTCATGCAATGAGGAAGGAGAGCCTGGAGAACCTGATACTGACTGGCCAGATAGAAGGAAAAAGAGACAGAGGAAGGCAGCGGATAAAATATATTTGCAGGGCCTGATCAGGTGGATGACGGAACGGGGGTTGCCAGGCGTAACAGGAGCGAACATACTAAGAGCCACAGGGGATAGAGAGACGTGGAGAACCATGATCACCTACGTCCTGAAGGGACAGGGCACATAGAAGAAGAATATATATGCCAAGTGTTTATAAGAAATTATAATGTGGATATAAAGTGGGAGATCAAATCTATATTGTAATCAATATATAAACTGGTACCTCATTTTGTGACCATGCTAGTTTCTATACATTTATGTTCTAAATTTATGGGCTTGAGCTTGTGGATGGCAGAACGGGGGTTGCGAGGTGTAACAGGAGCAAACGTACTAAGAGCCACAAGGGATAGGGAGACATGGAGAACCATGATCGCCTACGTCCTGAAGGGACAGGGCACATAGAAGAAGAAGAATGGTTGACAGCGGTGTGGCTTATTTGAAGTCTAGTCATTACTACTTCTTCTCTTCTTGACATTTTCCTATTGGAAATTTTAACTTCCATCCATTCTTTGAGGATTGGTTTTTAATTTTGTAGACTTTGTTATTTTACCGGAGTTCCTCAACTTTTGCCATTTACTTTTTGAAATTCTAAAAGGTCATTTAGATTAGGTTTGTCTTTCAGAATGTTTTCTTGATAGTATCTTAATCGCATTTGTTTAAGATCTATGCAGGTTTTTAGTGTATGTTTCACTGTGTAGTAATGTTAGAAAGTATATTTAAAGGAGAGGCTTACAGCCATATCACGTTGAACACACCGGGTCTCGCTCGATCACCAAAGTTAAGCAACTTTGAGCCTGGTCAGTACTTAGATGGGTGACCGGTTGGGAATACCAGGTGCTGTAAACGTTGAGTGACAGATGTGCGTTGTGGTGCAGTGGATATCGGCTCGGAAAGAGAAATCGGTGAGCCGAGTTCGAATTCCAGTTGAATACTCTGCATTCACTTAAGCACTAATGCCCTTGGGAAAGGTATTAATCCATCCCTTCCCTCCAGTTATGGGTTAAATAACAGGGTATGACCCTGCCTCTTAAAAAAAAAACAAATCCCAATGGATCTTGATACTCGAAAAGTAAAAAGTATTACTAGGCACAAAAATTATATAAAAACAACAATAAATTCTTGAAAGAAAAAGGTATTACCAGCAATAAATAAATAAAATTTAGTTGGCAATAAATGACCCGCCGAGGTTGATATGACCTAAAAACAAAACAACCAACAAAAAGTATTTCAATGAAGTTTCTTTCTCTAAAAAGACAGAGAGTCCGGGGAATGCCACTGTGATGACGTTACCGCATAATTATTTGAAAGCCTCGCGCTGGAACAGACATCGAAAACGGCTACAAACAAATCAGAGCGAAAGACGGGTCGTTCGGTGGGAGCACGACATACTAGAGTTACGGTATGTCGCAACTAGAAGTCACTTGGTGCAACCAGAAAACGATAACGTAACTTAATACAACATGTCTGAACTCTTTGTCACTGCAACTTTGTGAAGTTTTCCCTGATGATTTAGAACGCAAATTGAAACGTCTTTTAACCAAGCTTCAAACACATTTTTTGGTTAAAACTTTTATATATATATATATTTCTTTAACTTAATCTAAAGAAATGGTGGCGATATTTAAGTAGATTAAAAGAAAAGAGTGCTAGACAGCTACGTGGTGTCAGTTCTTCAATACGGCAGTGAATGCTGGACAATATCATCGAAAATGAGGACAAAACTGGAAGCGGCCGAAATGTGGTTCTACAGAAGGATGCTACGGATATCGTGGACTGAGCATGCAAGCAACGATGAGGTGTTGGAAAGAATGGCAACAAAAAGGGAATTGATGCTGAGCATCAGGAAGAGACAACTGAAGTTCCTGGGACATGCAATGAGGAAGGAGAGCCTGGAGAACCTGATACTGACACGTCAGATAGAAGGAAAAAGAGACAGAGGAAGGCAGCGGATAACATATTTGCAGGGCTTGATCACGTGGATGACGGAACGGGGGTTGCCAGGAGCAACAGGAGTAAACATACTAAGAGCCACAAGGGATTGGGAGACGTGGAGAACCATGATCGCCTACGTCCTGAAGGGACAGGGCACGTAGAACAAGAGAAGAACTCTTTTCTACATATCGACCTGTTGGGCTTTCTCAAAGATATACCGTTGGTCACAATAGTACCTTTCATAGTTATAGCAATTTACTCAAACATTACTACAAAAATAATGACAAGCTTCTGTGGAAGAATGGACATAAAAAGCATTCTTTCATGCAAAGAAATATTCTAAGAAGAAATAAAATAAATTACATGCATTATTTTGGCAAGTGATTCTCCCTGAGAGTAATACACTACGCCTCCTCGGACTTACCCTGTCCTCAGACCTCAAATGGAACCACTATATTGAATCCATAGCAAAATCTACTGCTAAGAAGATTGGGTCACTATGTCGATCCAGGATGTTTTTTCCACCTGAATCCATCCTGCATAAATACAAGTCAACCATCCGTCCGTGCATGGAGTACTGCTGCCATTTAATGTCAGGCGCCCCTGCCGTTCTCCTCAGTGTTCTTGACAGGCTCCAAAGGAGAGTCTGTAATGTGATAGGTACTGATCTGGCGACTCGACTGCAGCCACTTCCCCATCGTCGAAATGTGGCCTCCCTTTGTCTCTTCTATAAATACTTTCATGGCTTCTGCTCGAATGAGCTTAAGTCACTAATGCCTCCTCAACAGGTGTTTACTCGTGCAACCAGACTGGCAACTGGGTTCCACCCATTCACAGTCAGGTTAGCCAAAAGCAGACGACAATTCTACTCCTGCAGCTTCCTCTCTCGCACTTCCCGCCTGTGGAACTCGCTCCCGTATTCTTGCTTTCCTGACGGCTACAACCTTCAGAAATTTAAATGCAAAGTCAATACTCATCTACTAACCACTGGACTCTAGCTTTCTCCCCTCCCCTGTGTAACCTTCCCTTTCTCTCCACCTATGTATCTGTCATCGCACCTGCATTCTCAGCTTTCTATTGTTCCTTTCTAACTAGTTTGTACTCCTCACTCTTTTCTAATTAATCTTTCTACATTTATGTAACCCCCTGCACATCAGTGGCGTTTCCGCCTTGCTCGGAGTGAAATGATTAAAAAAAAAAAAATCTAAAGAAGCAAAGTTAGGGAATATTATAAAAGTATATATTTACTCACAATTCCAGTCAAATAAGAGCCATACGTGATAAACACTTAGGTGATCATGTCTCGAAAGAGACATAACTGACTGGGCAGAAGATTATCCTGCAGTAAACTGCCATTTGGATGTGCATTGTGCTGCAGTGGATATCGATTCGAAACAACAAATCGGAGGGCCGAGTTCGAATTCCAGTTGAATTCCTTGCATTCGAGACATGATCGCCCAAAGTGTGTATCATGTATGGCACTTAACTGACTGAACATAATAGTTGGAAACAATTAAAGCTTCTACTGGGCATAAAGTAGGGGATCGGTTTTCTACTGTTATTAAGTAATAAACTGATCACCCACTAATTACTACTTAATAAAATATTACATCACTTCTCCCCACAAGCTATAAGTCAAATAACAGGACAGATTGGGTTCTATAGCCTTGGTTGGCAACCAGTCTACCGCAGAAAGCAATGGCAAACTACTGCGGGATAATCTTCTGCCCAGTCAGTCATGTCTCTTTCGAGACATGATTGCCCAAGCATGTATCACGTATGGCACTTAACTGACTGACAGAATATAATAACTGGAAAAATAATTAAAACTTCTACTGGGCATAAAGTGAGGGATCGGTTTTCTATTGTTATAAAGTAATAAACTGATCCCCCACTAATTATACTTAATACAATAATGTAATATTATCTATCTTTTCTCCCTCTAATATGATTCAAATAACAGGACAGATTGGGTTCTATAGCCTTGGTTGGCAACCAGTCTACCGCAGAAAGCAATGGCAAACTACTGCGGGATAATCTTCTGCCCAGTCAGGCATATCACTTTCGAGACATGATCGCCCAAGCGTGTATCACGTATGGCACTTAACTGACTGAAATTGCCATCACTTTCACACACACACACACACACACACACACTCTTATATATATATATATATATATATATATATATATTCTGGTTACGTTGGTACGACAACATATGAACACGAACGAGGGTTGCTGGTAATTTTAATTCTTTAATTTTTTTTAACAAGCCAATTTAATTTCGATTTAGTTTTTTCGCTCACTTTTGTTATTCTTCATCTATGTGCCATATCCCTTCAGGGCGTCGGCGATCATGGCCTTCCACGTCTCCTTATCCCTGGTGGCTCTTCGCACGCTTTCAACTGCTATCCCACTGAAACCCGCTCTGCCATCCACCTGCTCTGGCCCTTCAAATAAATTATCCGCTGCTTTCCCGTCTCTTTTCCCCTCTATCTCATCTGTGAGTATCAGATTCTCCCAGCCATCCTTCCTCATCACATGTCTAAAGAACTTCAACTGTCTCTTCCTGATGCTCAAGTATTAATTTCCATTTCGTTTCCATCCTTTCTAAAACCTCATCTTTGCTCACATGCTCGATCTATGATATTTGCAGCATCCTTCTGTAGAACCACCATTCTCTGCCATATTGAAGGACAGGCATCACATAGCAATCCAGTACTCTCTTCTTTGCTTCTAGTGAAATTTTCCTGTCTCTTAATACTCTGCTCAGCTTCTGGAATGCGTCCTTGGCCATTCCAATTCGCCTTCGGATCTCAGTGTCGCACTTTCCGTCTTCCGTTAGAACACTACCCAAGTACTTCTGTAATAATATAAGTTTTGCCAGGAATAGTGAATTGTTGTAAGAGTCAGGATGCAGATATACTGGAAATGACTTTGAGATCAAGGCACTCTCTGGACATTTTCGTCGTACTGATCTATTTCCTCCTTTGATCAGAGTAGAATTTTATGTCAAAATTGTGGTCAGTCTCGTTACGATGGGCAACCAACGCTTTCGATGTATTGTTTCGCTAAATTAATCTTTTATGGTCATATAATCTTTTATTTAGATTCCTTGAGCTTTTCTCTTATGTATAGGCGATAGAGTAAATTATTTCTTCAGGTATTAGCTTATTGTTTTGTTAAAATATTGACTAATTCTTTTATCGTTTTAAATGTAGTAATAACAACTTTTATGTTGAGTTTAGATGGATTCTTTTCCGGTATCTATGCAGATGACACCACCATCTACTCCTGCATCAGTAATACATCTAGCAAGGCGGACAAACATAACCTCGCTGCTGACCTCGAGAAGGACCTCCACTTAGTGGTGGATTGGGATAAGAAGTGGTTCGTAAATTTCAATGCCTCTAAAACAAAATTTCTGTCAACCATCACAGGCAATCACTCCTGCTACCTATAAACATGGACCAAGCAAGCCTCCCCAAAAACAATACACTGCGCCTCCTCGGCCTAACCCTTTCTTCCGACCTCAAATGGAATCATTACATTGAAATAATTGCTAAATCCATTGCTAGGAAGGTTGGGTCACTGTGTAGGGTCAGGAATTTTTTTCGCCGGAATCCATCTTGCACATATACAAATCAAACATTCGGCCGTGCATGGAATACTGTTGCCATATATCTGGTTAGGCGCCCCTGCTGTTCGTCTCGGTGTTCTCGATAGGCTCCAAAGGCGAATATGTAATGTGATTGGTCCTGACCTGGCAGCTCGTCTGCAGCCACTTTCTCAACGGTGGGATGTGGCTTCCCTCTGTCTCTTCTCAAATATTTTCATGGCTTCTGCTCTGAAGAACTTAGGTCACTGGTGCCTCCTCCACAAGAATTTACTCGGGTAACCAGCCTGGCATCAAGGTCCCACCCTTTTACAGTTAGATCAACAAAATGCAGGCAACAATTCTAATTCAGCATCTTTTTTCTCGCGCTTCTCGCCTGTGGAACTCTCTTCCATATACTTGCTTACCTGAGAGCTATAACATCCAAGAATTTAAATGCAAAGTCAATTTCCGTCTCTTATCTACTTAAATCCTCTCTACACCACCCCGTGTAGCTTGTTCTTTTCCTTTCTCTCTACCTTCGTAACTGTCCTCATATCCTTCTCTTGCCTTTTCTCTTTCTCTCTCTGTAGCTGGTTCGTCTTTGTCTAAAACTTTAACTCTCTTATTTAGCCACCTGCACATCAGTGGCGTTACCGCCTTGCTTGGGGTGAAATGATAAAAAAATTACTAATTCTACATGGCGCTGTAAACAGGATGAAGCCTGAAGATTGGGAGAATCACCTCATCTCAGAAATATAGACAAATATAACAAACCCAATGTTTAATACTCAGATTGTTTAATAAAAGTTTTAAGTTTTTGCAATGTTTTCTCTGCAAGTGGAAAATCAAAGCCAAGAAATTTTATTTGGGTTTAGAAAGAACAGTGAAATACATAGAATTTCCAGATGAGTACCCAAAATAATATAAAATCTAAACCTGTTATTGAACCCAGAAAATATTCTGCTGTTTGATTTTGAGATCTGGGTTAATGTAGAATTAAACTCACAACAGACAGTTTTATTTGAGTCTGACGGCCAGAGATATCTCAGCAAATTGGTATAACAGCTTGGGAGATTCAATTCTGCTGTCCAGGCAAGTCTATTCTATAGGCTCTGATTAGCTGAACGTCCAGTGTGGATTTAGTGCCCAATATATATCAGTACTGTATCCACCCTATGATTACTTCAGAGAGGAACATGTATTGAGTTACAGCCCAGTTTAGTTTTTTGTCTGCCAACTGGACGCTAGTTGGTAACATCCTTGCGAAGATGAGTCTCACACTCTTAATTTTTCACAGTGTAATGCTTAACAAGCTTGTCACGTTAGATAAGTTACGACTGAATAGAAAGTTCAATCCTCAATTTGTAGGAAATATTTTCTCGCAAATTACGGGCCAGAAAAAGAAGATGCCGAAAATTCAACTCGCCGGCACAAAATACAGCGTTCGCCTGATGCCAGAATGCAATGTATGACACGTATCTGATCAGGGGAGGTTCCGGTCACCATAAACGCGTATACCGGGCGTGTAGGTTCAATTTCTTTCTTAATCACATCATACCATCGTTGCGGTACTCTGGTATGCTTATCCGCTCGATTCTCACTTGACGGTACTAAACTTATCGTGATCAATAAGTTATTCTCTTGAATCAGCATTTTAAGAGTAAACGCCTCCGGATCAGCATCTCACTTGCCGCCTTAGTTCGTATTCTGGCTTTGCCAGTGAGCATGTTTGATACCCACCGGTGCACACACGCGGAGTCCGTGAAGAGGTGTAGCTTCGTTGTGCCCCACTGTAGGGCTAAATTGACGCCCTTCAGAATAGCATCCAATTCTGACAGATTGATATGTTGGGCGTCCTTCGCAGGCCACAGTCAACATTGTCTTCTACAAAGCTTCCGTCAATATCCAGCGAAACTCCTGTGGCGAGATAAGTTGCATAGACCCATACCTCATAAGTGTGTCCGCTTGTGCAGCATTTACCGTGTGCAGGGTCATTCTGGCGAATTCTTTCCACTATGTCCTCAATCATGTTTTTAAGGGGAGCATCTGTCACTTCGTCGTCCCAACCAGACGTGATCGATACGGTATCTGTGCGTAAGTGAATGCAAGGAATTCAACTGGAATTCGAACTCGGCTCTCCCGATTTGTCGATATCCACTGCACCACAACACACCCAGTAGTAGCTGTTGATAAATTTCACGTGTTTTAACCTGTTAGAACATGAACGTCTAAAAATCGTCATGAACCTTTTTGGAAAATTTAATGCTTTTTGACTTTAAATGCAATGTCTATTGACACCACTTATTTCCTTGACTCCTATCCTTTTCCCCGACATTCTAGTATTGTGTTGTTCTCTCTTTCCTCTTTACACTCACGCAACTCTCTTCACACCAGTGTTCCCATCCTTCCCTTCACCATTCTCTGACACCCGCTATAATCTATTCCTCTTTCTTTTCACTTATCCTATAAACCCACCGCACACCAGTGGCATTATTGTCTTGCTTGGGCTGAAACAACTTTTTTTATAATCATATCGCCTCAAGCAAGGCATTTTACTGTCACTGTTTTGCAAGGGTTACATACGAGGAAAGTTATGAGAAAGAGTGACAGGTTATAGGGGTTGACAGGAAGTGAGTAAGAGACGGATAAGAATCTTGATAAGAGTGACGTGGACGGAGAAAGGAGCATGAGAGAAAGGATGCAGGTTAGGGAAATAAGAGATGACTATTGACTCTATGTTATATGAACCACAGATCTTTTGCATTTTTTTTTGATAATCCCTTCACATAGGACAGGCAGACCGATGCCGTTTTCTGGGTGTTGTTGCGCCATTCTATCCCATTTTTATCAGAGCTGCTCTCATGTAACCGAGGAGATTGCTATATTGTAGGGTACTGACGATACTGACCATTTCTTGTTCATATGTCTCTGGAGTTCCACTTATAATTTTTACACGATGGCGTAATCAGCGTACGATCACTTTTTACACTGTGTTGGTGGTGGAAGTTGATGTTAACGTATTGTTCAGTGTATGTTAGCTTGCAATATACGGTTCTAGATATTATTGCATTCTTCTTCTTTTTCTGTGTACCTTGTTCTTTCAAGACGTAGGCGATCATGGCCTTCCATGTCTCCCTATCCCTAGTGGTTCTTAGCACACTTTCTCCTGTAACACCACGCAACCCCTGTTCTGTCACCCACCTGCTTAGGCCCTTCAAATATGTTATCCCCTGCTTCACTCTGTCTCTTTTACCCCTCTATCTGACCTATTAGTATCAGGTTCTCCAAGCATTCCTTCCTCCTTGCATGTCACAGGAATTTCAGTTGTCTCTTCCTGATGCTCAATTTTAATTTCCTTTTTGTTTCCATCATCTCCGAAACCTTATCATTGCTCACATGCTCGGTGCATGATATCCGCAGCATCCTTCTGTAGAACCACATTTCAGTTTTGTTTGCTCACTACATTGGAAACTATATTGATGATCTTATTGAGTTGAACATAGTCAAATAGTCAGGTACTCAGTTAAGTGCCATACGGGATACACACTTTGGCGATCATGTCTCGAAAGAGACATGACAAACTGTGCAAATGATTATCCTGCATTAGTTTACCATTGCTTTCTGCGGTAGAATGTTTGCCAGCCAAGGCTATAGAACCCAATCTGTCCTATTATTTAACCAATAACTGGAGGGAAGATAAGTATTAATACCTTTCCGAAGGGTGTTTGTGCGGAAGTGAATGCCATGAATTCAACCGGAATTCGGACTCGGCTCACCGATTTGTCGATATCCACTGCACCACAACACACCCAGTAGTAGCTGTTGATAAATTTCACGTGTTTTAACCTGTTAGAACATGAAGGTCTAAAAATCGTCATGAACTTTCTGTAAAATCTAATGTTTATTCGACTTTAAACGCAATGTCTATTGACACCACTTATTTCCTTGACGCCCATCCTTTCCCCGACATTCTAGTATTTTGCTGTTCTCTCTTTCCCCTATACTCTCGTGCAGCTCTCTTCAAACCAGTGTTCCCATCCTTCTCTTAACCATTCTCTGACACCCCCTATAATCTGTTCCTCTTTTTTTTCACTTATCCTATAAAAACCACCGCACACCAGTGGCATTATTGTCTTGCTTGGGCTGAAACAATTTTTTTTATAATCATGTCCCAAGCAAGGCATTTTACTGCCGCTGTTTTGCAAGGGGTTACATTGGAGGAAAATTATGAGAAAGAGTGACAGGTTATAGGGGGTGTCAGGAAGTGGGTAAGAGAAGGATGAGAATACTGATGAGAGTGGAGTGGACGGAGAAAGGAGTATGAGAGAGTTCGTGCAGGTTAGTAAGATAGCAGATGACTGCTGACTTTACATTTAAATTCTTGGAGATTATATATATATATATCGCCCCAAGCAAGTTTTTTTACTGCCATTGTTGTACAGGGGTTACATAGGAGAAGGTTATGAGAAAGAGTGACAGGTTATAGGGGGTGTCAGGAAGGGGATAAGAGAAGGATGAGAATACTGATGAGAGTGGAGTGGTAGGGGAAAAGAAGCATGAGAGAGAGGATGAAAGTTAATGAGACAGGTGATGACTGTTGATTTTACATTTGGTTTCTTGAAGATTGTAGCTGTTTGGAAAGCAAATAAACAGAAGGGAATTCCACAATCGGGGAGTGTGAGAAATGAAGCTACTGGGGTAGAATTTGCGTTTACAATTTATTGGTTTCACAGTAAAAGGGTGGGACCCAGTTGATAATCTTGTGGCTCGAGAAAATCCATATATAGTGGGTACCAGTGAGTTAAGTTCATCGGAGCAGAATTGTAAAAGTACTTGTAGAAGAGACACAGGGAAGCCACACTGCGTCGGTGAGAAAGCGACTGTGTCCTAGCTGCCAAGTCGAGATCGAGCACATTACAGATTCTCCGTTGGGTTTTGTCAAGCTGTCCAAGGTGGATATCAGGAGCACCAGACTAGATATGGCAGCAGTATTCAATGCACGGGCGGATGGTAGATTTGTTTATATGCATTATTGTTTCAGCTGGGGAAAACTTCCTGGACTTGCACAGAGAACCGTCTTTCTTAGCAGCGGATTTAGCTATGGATATAGTCATTCCACTTGAGATCTGATGTGAGAGTTAATCCGAGACGGCACAGCGTTTTGCTTTTAGCGAGACTAGCCTGAGCCATGCTAATGGGGGGTAGAAACGATTGTCTGTTTTGAATAATAAATAGCAGCTTCGTTTTGGAAGCAGTAAAATTCACGAGCCATTTCTTACTCTAGTCCACCACGGATTATGAAAAAAATTATCTTAATATAACACGAAAAATAAATATGAAATACTCACATATAATCGAACTCTCTATAGCAGTAATGGTCTCCGCGGCTTCCTTGCTAATCATATTTTCATGGCGAGGAATTTCTTTGAGTCTTTTACACATATATATGATGCAGCATTAGATAACCAATGTTGTTGCTGCTGCCAGCACTAAGGATTTGCCTCGTAATTTAAAACCCAAATATAATTGACTAGCAGTATAGCTCGGCGTTGCTCGGGTGTAATGAAAGCTTTAAAACTAATCCATGGTCCTGGAGATCAGACTCTTTGGACATTAGCACGAAAGACTAAAAAGCAATAGTTGTTTCCAGTTAAAGCGAAACCACAGACTGAAAGAAAAATGAATGGATGTAAGTCAAATTTTGATTTCCTGGTATCGATATCAAATATGTTTTTTTCGTCATGAACTGAATTTTGAATGCTAAATAAGTCCTCTGAGTAAATGCTATCATGGCTAAGACTAAGAACTACAATTATACCTAATTAGAGCCAAACCCGAAGCAAAAACTAAAATAAAAGGGCTGAAAAAAAATACAGATATACAGACAAACAGACACACACACAAACATCTTGCCTTTTATATATATATATATTTTCGATTTTCTACACTAATGTAAGAACTGCAACCTTGAAACTTCTGAATATCGTTTCTTATGTCTTTGTCTATGAGTGTATTAAATTTGATTAAAATCGGACCACACCTTCTATAACCCGATTTTTTCGATTATCGATATTTATCGAGAGTACCTCGACACAAAACCTAGCTAAGAACACTCGCAGACCCTTATGCTAGAACTGTGTAAATTTTCAAGAAAATCGGTTCAGCCGTTTCGGCGTCTATAGGTAACGGACACACACACACACACACACACACACACACACACAGACAAAGTTGTATTTATAAATAAGTTTAGATATAATATATAAAAATTATAATTTTCGGTGCTATTTTAGTCTGATGAAAAGTTCGGCAGTTTAGGTCTAACATATTGTTGTAACGATTTGTGCGATGTTTTCTGTCGTGAGTAATTGGTTGGGAATAAATCATTCAAACGAGATTGAGGTGGAAAAAGCAAAATAGGACAACATGATATTTGTCAAAGAATTTGTAGAACTGTGGTTTCTGCTGTTCAATAACCTGCCGATGCACTTTTGAAAGAGCGGAACCTAAAAAAGGTTGTAGCAAGTCCGACAGTGTAAGATGTGCAATCTGTTCTCGAAAAAGACCTCCGACCAGTAGATAACCGGGGTAAGGAATGGCCGGTAAAGTGTGGCACCTCAAAAACAAAATTGCTTTTATTTAATCGTCATAAAGCACGTTTGCTGCCAGCGATCAGCATGGCTAATACTAATCTCCGAGAGAGTAAATATTTGTGCCTTCTTGGAATCTCGTGGTGTTGAAATTTGCACTGACATTAACTGGAGTGTTTATACTGAATGACTTGCTAAATCCACAGCTAGGAAAGTTGATTGATGGTCTCATGCCAGACAGTATTTAAAGTCAGAATCCACCTTGCACATTTATGAATCTGCTATTCATCCCTGCAATGAAAATTGCTGCCACATCTAGTATGGTGCTCCTGCTATATCAGTCAATTAAGTGTCATACGTGATACACACTTTGGGCGATCATGTCTCTTTCGAGACATGACTAACTGGCCAGAAGATTATCCCGCAGTAGGTTGCCATTGCTTTCTGAGGTAGACTGGTTGCCAGCCAAGGCTATAGAATCTAAACTGTCCTGTTATTTAAACCATAACTAGAGGGAAGTAACGGATTAATACCTTTACCAAGGGTATTTGTGCGTAAGTGAATGCAAGGAATTTAAGTGAAATTCGAACTCGGCTTCCCGATTCCTTGTTCAGAGTCGATATCCAATGCACCACAACGTACATCCTACTATATATCTTGGCAAAATTCAAAGAATAGTCTGTAATCTAATTGACGTTTCGACTGTTGTACGCTCCAGCCTTCTTTAGGTGCTTGAAATTTCGAACAGCACCTTCTATTTTGATTACTTGGGTATATTATTCTCCACTTGAGGAAGCATGACCCAGTGGATAAAATCGTTCGTTAGTTCCAGTGACTTGACCCAAAGAGTTGTGAGTTCAATACCAGACTGTAGCAGTGGTGAACAAATAACTTAGAGAGTTATGTTGAAGGGAGATAACAACATGGCATCCGAAAGTGACATGGCACATGGAACGAGAATAATATACCCCAGAGATAGAAATAAAGTTTTCGGCTCACAATTTCAAGCACCTGAAGAAGAACGGGGCGTATAAAAGCCGAAACGTCCTGAATATGGCAATAAGAATGAGGACAGCAGTCCGAACAATGGAAATAAAATCTATTTTGGTTGTTAGTTTAGCAATGCAAAGCATATTATTATTATGATTTGATATATTCTCTAACTTATGGGATACTAGCAGTATAGCCCGGCGTTGCTCGGGTGTAATGAAAGCTTTAAAACTAATCCATGGGCCTGGGGCTCAGACTCTTTGGACATTGGCACAAAAGACTAAAAAGCAATAGTTGTTTCCAGTTAAAGCGAAACCGTAGACTGAAAGAAAAATTAATGGATGTAAGTCAAATTTTGATTTCCTGGTATCGATATCAAATATGTTTTTTCACCGTAAACTGAATTTTGAAGGCTAAATAAGTCCTCTGAGTAAATGGTATCATGGCTGAGACTAAGAACTACAATTATACCTACTTAGAGCCAAACCCAAAGCAAAAGCTAAAATAAAAGAGCTTAAAAATACAGACATACAGGCAGATAAACAGACACACACACAAACATCTTGCCTTTTATATATATATATATATATATATTATCGATTTTCTGCACTATTGTAAGAACTGCAACCTTGAAACTTCTGAATATCGTTTCTTATGTCTTTGTCTATGAGTGTATGAAATCTTATTAAAATCGGACTACTCCTTCTATAATCCGATTTTTTCGATTATGGATTTTTGATATTTATCGGGGGTATTTGACACAAAACCTAGCTAAGAACACTCGCAGACGCTTATAGTACCACTGTGTAAATTTTCAAGAAAAACGGTTCAGTCGTTTCGGAGTTTATAGGTAACCACACACACACACACACACACACACACACACACACACACACACACATACACACACACACACACACACACACAAAGTTCCATTTATAAATAAGTTTAGATTTCGGCCGGGTGTTGATGGCCGTATTTCAGCTCCTGCCCACAACCTAGAGACAGAACAGTTCCCTTAGCATTTCCCAAAGCTGAGCTACTACGTCCGCTTTCCCAATGATATTATAATTATTTCTTTGCTTTCTGTTGTTTCTCCAGGTTTCCCCCCAGAGACCTAAGGTCACAAGTTGCATTTTCCACTGAAGATTTATTTTTCTAAAATAGACAACCACCAAACGCATACATCTTTTACATAGATGAGCCCTGCTTGTAAGAACAATATTTTTATTTCCTGTCGACGTGGGCTACCAGGAATCCCTTCAGTGAGTATATCAAAACATATCCAATAAAATATATCGTGCAAACCATTCAGGTGCCGAAGGTTTCAAATTTCTACTTCTATAATCTTGTATTTTGAAAGATTTTTTGAACTCTTATGTCAGTAAAAAGGCAGATAGTGTTTTTTTTTTCGTCTTTGATCACTGTCTTTGCGTTTGGTTTTATTCTAGAAAAGTTTCAAAAAATTGCTACTGGTTCTGTATCTATAACCAGGTCTGGTGGGTGTTCATACCTACTTTTTACAGTTTCCATTTCATAAAAGTAGTGTTTTTACCAGTGCAGGTATTGGCCCACGCTGACGTGTTGATTTTTTTTATTTATTGAAGGTGTTGCTAATACAGTGCAACTTGATACAAGTTGGTCAATTAATTCTAGATGTTCATCACAGATTCTGCATTTTGGGGTCAATGCAGTTTATTATTGTTATGGTTAGGGTGTATCAAAGCTATTTTCGTTTAGCAGAACTTATTCCAAAGCTTATTTCATGTAGACATCTAAAGACAAGCTATGATTGCATTATTATCATTATTATGATTACTAGTTTAGATATATCAAATATATTTTCATTTTTTTACAGAATTTATTTCCGAACTTTATTTAAGGTATACATCTAAAGACTATCTTCGTTTTCACAATTATTATTATTATTATGTCATTTTTCATCATATTTCGATATCTGCTTTGGTCTCACTACCAACCAAGTCTGTGGGGAGACCTAAGGCAGGTCGTAGCGTGTTGTTATGGCCCCATTTCATGTTTTTTCTATCTTCCCTATCATCCCTAGCATTACATAGATAAAGTTTTCCTTAGTGTGTGGGCTGTACTTAATAAGACAATTTTTTGTATATCTCTTAAGCTGGGGTTTCCAGGGATTCTTTCAATGTGTTGTTTTGTTCCATTTTTTATCATTCCAAGTGCACCTACTATCACTGGCACAACTCTTGTTTTCAATTTCCACATTTTTTCTATTTCAATTTCCAGGTCTTTATATTTTGACAGTTTTTCAAATTCCTTGGTTGCTATGTTACAATCAGCTGGACAAGCCATATCAATTAATAGGCAAGTTTTTTCTTTATGGTTTTTAACAATAATGTCTGGCCTGTTTGCTTCAATTTTTCTGTCTGTGTAGATGGTGTAATCCCATAGAATGGTGACATCTTCTATTTCTGTAACCGGTGCTGGGTGATGTTCATACCAGTGTTTGTTTACAGATTTTCCATACTTTTTTTTTTTTTTTTTTTTAATCATTTCACCCCGAGCAAGGCAGAAACGCCACTGATGTGCAGGGGGTTACATAAATGTAGAAAGATTAATTAGAAAAGAGTGAGGAGTACAAGCTAGTTAGAAAGGAACAATAGAAAACTGAGAAAGCAGGTGCAATGACAGGTACATGGGCGGAGAGAAAGGGAAGGTTATACAGGGGAGGGGAGAGAGCTAGAGGCCAGTGGTTAGTAGGTGAGTATTAACTTTGCTTTTAAATTTCTGGAGGTCGTAGCCGTCAGGAAAGCAAGAATACGGGAGTGAGTTCCACAGGCGGGAAGTGCGAGAGAGGAAGCTGCTGGAGTAGAATTGTCGTCTGCGTTTGGCTAACCTGACTGTGAATGGGTGGGACCCAGTTGCCAGTCTGGTAGAACGGGTAAACACCTGTTGAGGAGGCATCAGTGACTTAAGCTCATCCGAGCAGAAGCCATGAAAGTATTTATAGAAGAGACAGAGGGAGGCCACATTTCGACGATGGGAAAGTGGCTGCAGACGAGTCGCCAGATCAGAACCTATCACATTACAGACTCTCCTTTGGAGCTTGTCAAGAACACTGAGGAGAACGGCAGGGGCACCTGACCATAAATGGCAGCAGTACTCCATGCACGGACGGATGGTTGACTTGTATATATGCAGGATGGATTCAGGCGGAAAAAACATCCTGGATCGACATAGTGACCCAATCTTCTTAGCAGTAGATTTTGCTATGGATTCAATATAGTGCTTCCATTTGAGGTCTGAGGACAGGGTAAGTCCGAGGAGGCGTAGTGTATTACTCTCCGGGAGAATCATCTGGTCCATGCTTATGGGAGGCAGAAGAGGTTGCCTGTAATGGTTGACAGACAACAGCTTGGTCTTCGAGGAATTGAAGTTGACAAGCCACTTCTTGCCCCAGTTCACCACAGAGTGTAGATCCCGCTCAAGGTCAGCAGCGAGATTATGTCTGTCCGCCACGACAGGTTTCTTACTGGAGCGGGAGTATATTGTAGTGTCATCTGCGTAGATGCCTACTTGGGACCTGATCTCATCTGGGAGGTCGTTGATGAAAATAAGGAAGAGCGTTGGGCCCAGGATAGAGCCTTGTGGGACACCAGCATTCGTGCTGTAGGACGAAGAGGCACGCCCATTCAGAACGACCTTCATTTTGCGGTTATTTAAGAAAGATTGGATTAGGTCAAGCAGGCGACCGGTAATACCATAACCGCGTAGTTTGCATAGGAGGCCAGGGTGCCAAACCCTGTCGAAAGCCTTGGAGATATCCAGAGCAACCGCGCGAGCCTCGTCAGACTCATCAAGGGCCTGTAGCATGTACTCCGTTACAGTAGTTAGCAGGTCGGCTGTGGACCTGTCAAATCGGAATCCATATTGCCTGTCGGAGAACAGTTTGTGGGCGGTGAGATGATGAACTATTTCAGCATTTATTATAGCCTCGAACACTTTCCCGAATATTGGTAGAAGACTGATCGGGCGATAGTTGGATGGGTCCGAGGGTTCACCACAGTTCTTAAAGACAGGAACGACTGAGGAGAATTTCCAGCATGCAGGAAAGCAGGAAGCAGAAAGGCAGTAGTTAAACAGTTTAGAGAGGACAGGGGAAAGTTCAGGGGCACACCTCTTAAGGACTATCACCGGGATTCCATCTTCTCCACACGCCTTATGGGGGTCGAGTTTTGAAATTACTCTGGATACTATTGTCGGGGTAATATATACGTCATGCAGTTTGGCCTCAGTTCTAATAGGGAAGTCGGGTGGGTGCACTCCGGACGAGTCGAGTGTGGAGTTGGATGAGAATCTGCGGGCCCCACTCTATCGTGGCAATTTTTATATTCATTTGGGGCAAGGACAGAACAGCTTGAGATTAGATGGTCTATTGTTTCTTGGTGTTTATCACAAAACCTGCATTTTGGATCCATATTATTATGCATAATATTTGCCTGAAAGTTTCTAGTGAAAAGACTTTGGTCTTGCGCTGCCAGAATAATTTATTATTATTTTTATTATTATTATTATTATTTATTAGTGTGCACCAAACGGATTCTCGTTTTTTTTTGTTTTTGTTTTTTCAGAGGCCTTTATATTAAAACTTATTGCGAGTACAGATATAATGACTACCTCTGATTTTACCATATATTATTATTAGTTGTTTTATTTGAAAGTATTTATATTTACGGTTTACCATTTCGTTCACCTGTGAGTTCAGGTAAATTTAGACATTTTTTTAGAAAGTTCTTATTTCGGGCTGAAAACTTTTTCTAAAATTTTTCTAAAAATTCATTAATATGATGTTTAGTATTTCAGACGAAAATCCATTTTCGCTTTTTAAATAACTCTACTGCAAAGCTGATTTCATGCGCACGTCTAAACACTACTTCTATAAGTATCTTCTATCATTATTTTTGAATCAGTTTACCCAAGCAAGGCAATAACTCGAGTAAGACGCAATAACGCCAGTAGTCCCTACTGGAAAGGAAGGGAAAGGGAAGAAAAAAAAACCCTAAACAGAAATATTTGTCTATATTTCTGAGATGAGGTAGTATCTACAGTATTTACATTATTCGGACTATAGTCCTCATCTTTGTTGCCATTTGTACGACGTTTCGGCCGTTGTACGCTCCGGACTTCTTCAGGTGCTAAGAATTGTCTATATTTCTGAGATGATTTGGTATTTACAGCATTTACATTATTCGGACTATTGTTCTCATCTTTGTTGCCATTTGTACGACGTTTCGACCGTTGTACCCTCCGGACTTCTTCAGGTGCTAGGAGTTTTGAACCGAACTTTTTATCTATATTTTGAGATAATTTAGTATTTACAGTATTTACATTATTTGGGCTATTGTCCTCATCTTTGTTGCTATTTGTACGACGTTTCGGCCGTTGTACCTTCCGGACTTCTTCAGGTGTGAGGAATTTAGAACCGAAACCTTTCTCTATATTTTTGAGATGATTTAGTATTTACAGTATTTACATTATTCGGACTATTGTCCTCATCTTTGTTGCCATTTGTACGATGTTTCGGTCGTAGTATGCTCTGGACTTCTTCAGCTGAGAGGAATTTTGAACCGAACTCAAAGTTTAATTGCTGGTGTATATGAACTTCATAAAAACCATCCATACAGTCATCTATGGAAAAAGAATGTGACAACACATTGCCAGTTCTGGATGTGCTAATAACTCGAACAGAGGTGGGGTTCAAGTCATCCGTATACTGCAAGCCAACTTTCACCGAACAATACCTCAACTTCAACTCCCACCTCCCGTACAATGTAAAGAAAGTGATCGTCCGCTGTCTTCAACACCGAGCAAAAGTTATAAGCGGCGATCCAGAATCATACGAACAGGAAATGGTCAGTATAAGCAGTACTCTATGACTTTTTAATTTTCAATTCGTAAATATAAGTCCCGCAATGAATGGAGTTCATATATATGATTATAACAAAGGGTTTGATTCAAAATTCTTAGCACCTGAAGAAGACCGGAGAGTAGAACGGACGAAATAGTCCGAATAATGGAAACACTGTTAAATAGAAACATAATTTCAAACAAGAAACAAGGGATAAATCTCTATTCTTGTTTAAAAAAACTGGGGAAGAGTTTGAACTGGACAAGAGACGAACTTATTAATATTGAAAATAATAATAAAAGTTCTTTTTATAGAAGTTCACTCCAGATCTTTCTTTATATACACGTCTAAAGATGATTTTTGACTTAAGTATGTCATTTTTATCGGATAATAATTCTGCTTGATCCTTCCTTAATTAGTTACTTAGTTCCTCCGTCTGTTACACCACTGAAGAAAGATGACACACTTACTCTCTACGCGAGCTTTTCCTTCCCCTCTATCTTTTTATAATCTATAAACGCTACTCTCCTCAGCCTTTCCCTCGCCTTTGCCGAACGGAATCATATAATAATTCTGCTTGTTCCTTCCTTAGTTAGTTACTTAGTTCCTTTGTCCGTTACGCCACTGAAGAAAGATAACACACTTACTCTCTACGCGAGCTTTTCCTTCCCCTCTATCTTTTTATAATCTATAAATGCTACTCTTTTCAGCCTTTCCCTCACCTTTGCCAAACGGAAGAGTAGTAAAGAGTGAGAGAGAGTAGGAGGATATAGCCTATAGCATTACCGTAGCAGCAGCGGTTTAAGCGATTGGTTGTAGCAGTAATTGTGTGTGTATATGTGTGTGTACTGTACAATATAGTAAAAATAGGTAGGTTTCTCCTCGTATCCGGCGACCTAATAACGACATTTCTGGCCTCTACACCCTTGTGTACTCAGTTGGTTTTGTCTGTTTACAATGGACACAGGAGCCATGATTTTTCAGTAGCAAGAAAAAATTCTCTTTCAAAATCTCTCAAAATAGCGTACTGTATTTTGGTTATGGTCTGTGCATATACCGCTTAATATAATATAAGATTATAGTAAAGTAGCTTCTATGGACATTACTATAGATATTTTAATAAAATTACATTCTGTATTATCGTTATTTTATTATCCAATACCTTTATGTTTGAAGACGTAACTATCATTTGTAGTATGACAGAGTAAAATTTTTCCAGAAAATCATAATTATCCTTCCGTGGAAATTCCACGGGTTCCGCTAGTAATATAAGATTACAGTAAAGTAGCTTCTATGGAAATTACTTTTATAGATATTTTAATAAAATTACACTCTGTGTTATCGTCATTTTATTATCCAATGCGTTTATGTTTGAAGACGTTACTATCATTTGTAGTATGACTAAGTAAAATTTTGACAGGAAATCATAATTATCCTTCCGTGGAAATTCCACGGGTTCCGCTAGTAATATAAGATTACAGTAAAGTAGCTTCTATGGAAATTACTTTTATAGATATTTTAATAAAATTACACTCTGTGTTATCGTCATTTTATTATCCAATGCGTTTATGTTTGAAGACGTTACTATCATTTGTAGTATGACTAAGTAAAATTTTGACAGGAAATCATAATTATCCTTCCGTGGAAATTCCACGGGTATGGCTCGTTATTATTATCATTATTAAAAATGTATCAAAAGTATTTTCGTTTTGACAGGCATTTACTCAAAAGTAGGTATATCTACTCATTTTTGATAAATAACTTTTAAACTGAATTTTTCAAAAATAAAAAGAAAGTTTTCTTGAAACATTTACTTTAATTTTAATTGAAAGCTAAATGGCTACATTTACTATTTCCAGTAAGAAAAATACTCCAATGTATTTCAAACAGAAATTATATTGATTGGAATTTGAGATATGTTTTTTAATTTTTCAATTTTTCGGCCATTTTTAAGCAATGAACTTATTTGTAAACAAAATTTTAATTTTCGGTTTTAAACATCTGGCAAAAATAACATATAGATCTGCGACCCATTATTTTTTAGAAAATTTGCAAATTTAATGTTAATTTAATCGGATTTACACAAGTATTATTTATTTGTAGCATGAAATTAAAAAATCTTATTTCTTAAACAGAGAGTTTAACTTTCTGATCTTTCCACCGGATGTGTTGACAGATTTATAGATACCAGATAAGATAAATAAAAAAAATGAATGGCGATCACAAGTGACATAATTGTACAATTTTTTCGGGTAAGGAGAAAACACTCCGACACACATGATTTTTTTCTACACATAGAAATAGCCATACAAAAAAAAAACTTCAAATACACACACACAAAAAATTCAAAATAGGGAAAAACAACGATTTGTAGCAAACTTTTTAATTTTCGATTAGTAAATATATTTGTCCCCTAATTTTTTTTTAATCATTTCACCCCGAGCAAGGCGGAAACGCCACTGATGGAGCTACATAAATGTAAAAAGATTAGGGAAGGTTATACAGGGGTGAGGAGAGAGCTAGAGTCCAGTGGTTAGTAGATGAGTATTAACTTTGCATTTAAATTTCTGGAGGTTGTAGCCGTCAGGAAAGCAAGAATACGGGAGCGAGTTCCACAGGCGGGAAGCGCGAGAGAAGAAGCTGCAGGAATAGAACTGTCGTCTGCATTTGGCTAACCTGACTGTGAATGGGTGGGACCCAGTTGCCAGTCTGGTTGCACGAGTAAACACCTGTTGAGGAGGCATCAGTGACTTAATTTTATAAACTAAATCTAACAAATCTTTGTATTTTTAAAATATATTTGAATCTTCATAAACTATTATAATGAAAAAACTGAAAATTCTTTTAAAATTTCATTATTTTTCGAAAATTGTTTTCTTCAGACTATAATGTCCTTAATTTATATTATTTATTCAAGCAATTAAAAGCTTCTAAAATTAATTAATGTCAGAGTTATATTGCATTTTTTTTTTTTATTGCTGGGAGCAGATTTTAGGAAATAGAGTTAAAATTTTTCAAAAAAATAATAGATGATTTTCATTCTCCAATGAGTCCTACGTTTAACTAATTTTGCGCAAAAAAATTGAATTTCTTAAAATTTTCTGAATTTATGTAAAGGAGGTTTCAGATGTAAAAATATTTTTTTCTGAATTTATGTAAAGGAGGTTTCAAATGTAAAAATATTTTTTTTTAATTTATGTAAAGGAGGTTTCAGATGTAAAAATATTTTTACCAAGATTTAAAAAATAATAATTTAAAACACAATTTCATTCATTTTTAAAAATGTCCTGAAAGTTTAATTACAATCCGACAATTACTTGATTTTTGCAAGAATTTCCAAATTAATGTGTTTGTCACCGGAAAAAAAACTGAATTACGTAATTTGTATTTTAAACTCAGATAATGATTTTGTTATCCGCTAACTAAAATCAAAACAAGATTTTTACGAAAATTCTGAACTTGTTTTAAGGGATTAAAGAATTAAAAAAAGGATTAAAGAATTAAAAAAAGGATTAAAGAATTAAAAAAAGGATTAAAGAATTAAAAAAAGGATTAAAGAATTAAAAAAAACATTAAAAAATACTTTAGCCTTTCCTCTTTATATCAATAATATGAACACTTCGATGGAAAACGTTCACTTTTATTAAGTGACCTTTTCTCTTCCTATTATGCAGCTTCTTTAACGATTTAGTGGTGGTACCAACTCAAAAGCATCTTTCATGTCAGTCAGTTAAGTGCCATACGTGATACACGCTTAGGCAATCACGTCTCTTTAGAGACATGACTAACTGGGCAGAAGATTATCCCGCAGTAATTTGCCATTGATTTCTGCGGTAGACTGGTTGCCGACCAAGGCTATAGAACCCAATCTGTCCTGCTATTTGACTCATAGCTTGAGGGAGAAGAGATGTATTATATCATTACCTAGTAATTAGTGGGTAATGAGTTTATTACTTCATAACAATAGAAAACAGATCCCCCAATTTATAACCAGTAAAAGCCGTAACCATGATTCTAACTATTATACTCAGTCAGTCAGCTAAGTGCCATACGTGATACACGCTTAGGCGATCATGTCTTGAAAAAGACTTGATTGACTGAGCAGAAGATTATCCCACATTAGGTAGCCATTACTTTCTGAGGTAGATGGCTAAGCCAATAGAACCCAGTCTGTCCTGTTATTTAATCCATAACTGGAGGGAATAGATGGATTAATACCTCTGCCAAGGGTATTTGCACTTAATTGAATGTAAAGAATTCAACTGAAATTCGAATTCGGCTTCCGGAGTTCTCGCTCCCAACCGTTATCCACTACACCACAACGCACAACCTATATTTAATGTACACATTTACAATATATGACTTCATTATTCTTCTTCTTCTATGTGCCCTATCCTTTCAGGACGTAGGCGATCATAGCTTTCCACGTCTCCCTATTCCTGGTGGCTCTTAGCTTTCTCCTGTTACACCACGCAATCCCCGTTTAGTCATCCACCTGCTCAGACACTTCAAATATGTTATCCGTTGCCTTCCTCTGTCTTTTTTCCCTTCTATCTGGCCTGTCAATATCAGGTTCTCCAAGCCCTCCTTTATTATTGCATGTCCCAGGAACTTCAGTTGTCTTTTCCTGATGCTCACTATCAGTTTTCTTTTCAATGCCATTCTTTCCAACAGATCCTCTTTGATCACATATTCGGTCCATGATATCCGCAGCATCCTTCTGTAGAACCAAATTTCCGCTGCTTCAAATGTTTTCTTCATCTTCGATGATATTGTCCAGCATTCACTGCCGTATTGAAGAACTGACATCACATAGCAATCCAGTACTCTCTTCTTTGTTTCTAGCGAAATTGTCTTGTTTCTTAATACTTCATTCAGCTCCTTGAATGCATCCTTGTGCTTTTGGATCTCAGGTATATAAATGTATAGAAACTGCTGTGACAACAAAGTGAGGGGTCAGTTTATATATTGACTGTAATATGGAACTGATCCCCCACTTTATATATAGTATGTTTAATACTTCATTCAGCTTCTTGAATGCGTCCTTGTGCTTTTGGATCTCAGAAATATAAATGTATAGAAACTGATGTGACCACAAAGTGAGGGGTCAGTTTATATATTGATTGTAATGTAGAACTGATCCCTCACTTTACATACAGTATGTTTCTGTAGAACCGCATTTTAGCTGCCTCAAGTCTTTCCTTCATCTTTGATGATATTGTCCCGCATTCACTGCCATATTGAAGAACTGACATCACATAGCAATCTAGCACTCTCTTCTTTGTTTTGTAGCGAAATTGTCTTGTAAAGCAACCAGAATACACAAGGATGAGGACGGACTCCATTATTATTCGAGTAAAAAAATAAAATAAAATTACAAAATTTTAAACTAAATAAAAAATATTAATTAAATCTTGCTTGTCTGCTATAAATAATGAGAGATGTTTAAAAGAAAGTTTACTTAACAAATATGCATTTATATATTGGGGGGGGGGCGTTGCGGACAGTTAAATAAATATATAAAAACTCGCAAATATACACAAGCGTATGCATGTATGTACGCGTTTGTGTATGTGCATGTATGTAAATATGCATGTGTGTATGCATGTGTGCGTTTAAATGCTTTGCACCAACGTATGCATCTACGAACATTTACTTTTTATTTCTTTCAGAATAACAGAACCTGAATGAGGTTTCGTCATCCTGACCCCCCCACACCGCAACACAACCCCAGATGAAAAGTCAATCTCTTTAACTTTCGCCAGCTATTCGTCTTTCCTATAATGGACAGCCCCGGCACCATCAACCCGTCCACCGCAACGTCTAACATCACGTGGTCGATCCAGGTCACGCTTGAAATCTCTACCCCCCAGCAAAGTAATGTCTCGTGCGGAATCCGCATTCCGTCAACCGGTAAAATATATATCTTTTACCAAGTTATTTATTTGTTTTCTCTTCAGACGTGTGTGGTATCGGGGGATTTGTTTAAAGATTTCACGTCTTAGAAACTTTTTAATGTGTGTTTTTTTTTTAAATTCTCTTGAATGCTGAGTATTTTTGTATTTTAGTGTCCTTGAATTTACCTCATATATATATATATATATATATATATCTGTGTGTGTGTGTGTGTGTGTGTGTGTGTTTGCTTTATCAGCACATTTGAAGTGTGGGTGGGATTTTCGAGTTTAAAGATAACCTTTGCTGTAGAATCGAATTTTCAGTAACTCTTTTGCGTTCAGTAAAACACGATTTTTAATTATTTCCATTATTTTTCTTTTTTCATACTGTTTTACTCACGGCATTTCAGTTGTTGCACTTCAGTCTTCTTCAGGACTTGGTTTTAGATTGTTGTACGCTTTGGCCTTCTTCAGGACGTGTCTATATTTCTGAGATGAGGTATTGTAACTATTGGCACCATTTACCTTTAAATAAAATGTTAGGAAGGAAACTCCCATCAATACTGGAAAGAATGATAACAGCTATTGGACTTGAGAAACCTATTTTACTGAAAATTTGTTTTAAGAGAAAGATTTTATAAATTTCAACAGAAAGAGAAAAAAATGACATAATCAAGATGTTGACATTCCACACTACTTTAAATAAAAGGTTAGGAAGGAAACTCCCATCTCATACTGGAAAGAATGATAACAGCTACTGGACTTGAGAAACGTATTTCCATGAAAAATTGTTTCAAGAGAAAGATTTTATAAATTTCAACAGAAAGAGAAAATAATGACAAAATCAAGATGTTGACATTTGCACACTACGCCAAATACAAGGTTAGGTAGGAAACCCCCATCAACACTGGAAAGAGCGATAACAGCGATAAACCTATTTTCCTTTAAAGAAAAAAAAAAAAATTTCAACTAACAGTAGCACTGACATGCTCGGTCGAAAAATTCAGAATGTTACGTTAAAAAGAAACGGTTAATATCACCACTACCATTAAAATTTCGGATCTATTCAGTTTATACAGTAAAACAATTCCAAGAGAAATAAAACCCTTGTCAGGATTCGTCATTGGCGACCACAATCTCAACAATGCAAGATACACAGATGACACAGTACTGATAGCAGACACGGAAAGGAGAATGCAAGAACTCCTACAGAGGGTAGTAAGAGAAAGCGAGAAGAAAGAACGAGGTATACACTTCCAGAAAACTGAATGAATGTTCATGTATGCAAAAAGAAGACCCCAACATGCGAACAATAGGTTGGAAAAACTAAAATATTTGGGAAGTGTTCTGACAGAGCTTGGAAAGCGCGATGTTGAGATCCAAAGACGCATTCGCATGACCAAGGACGCATTTCAAAAGCTAACCAGAAAGAAAAAAATCTCATAGAAAACAAAAATAGAGAGTGCTGGATTGCTATGTGATGTCTGTCTTCTGTATGGCAGTGAATGTTGGGCAATCTTCTAAAGGATTAAAGAGGGGCTCAGGAAGCAGAAATGTGGTTTTACATAAGGATGCTGAAGATAACATAGACTGAGCACGTGACTAACGACGAGATATTGAAGAGGATAGAACCGAGGAGAAAACTCATACTTAAGGAAAAAACAGATGAGGTTTCTGGGACATGTAATGAGGAAAGAGAGCCTGGAGAAGTTAATACTCAAAAGACGGATATAGGGAAAGAGAGACAAGGCAAAGTAGCGCGAGACTTACTTGATAGTTATGAGCAAACGGAAGACAGAGCGAGGTTTGGGAGAGATACCAAGACGAAGAATTTCGAGAGTGACAAAAGACGGGAAGTTTATGATGGCCTAAGTCCTGAAGGGACACGGCACATGAAGAAGAAGAATCTCTCTAAAGAGACATAGCTGAGTGTTTTGAATCCTTCACTCTCCTGCTACGGAACCCGGATTTGAATCTCACCATGGCTGATTTGTAAGCAAGGTGATTTTCTCGTGTAGGTAATCTCAATATGCAGTATATTTGTAAAATGCTAGAAACACACACACACACACACACACACACACACACACATATATATATATATATATATATATATATATATATATTTAATAATTATGTCGCTGTGCAGGGTGTTACATAGGAGGAAAGATATGTAAAAAGAGTGACAAATTACAGGGGGTGTCAGGAAGAGTGTAAGAGAAGTATATGAATACTGATGAGAGTAGAGTGGACGGAGAAAGGAGCATGAGAGAAGGATTACTGGATATAAAGTGAGGGATCAGTTTATATATTAATTGTAGTGTAGAATTGATCCCCCACATTATATCCACATTATAATAGTATATAAATTATTTTTTTATAATCATATCGCCCCAAAGGAAAGCAGTTTACTGCCACTGGTGTGCAGGGGGTTATATAGGAGGAAAGTTATGAGAAAGAGTGACAGGTTTTAGGGACTGTCAGGAAGTGGGTAAGAGAAGGATGAGAATACTGATGAGAGCGGAGTGGACGGAGAAAGGAGCATGAGAGAAGGATTACTGGTGAAGGATCAGTTTATATATTGATTGTAATGTAGAATTGATCCCCCACTTTATATCCACATTATAACAGTATAGAAATTATTTTTTTATAATCATATCGCCCCAAGGGTAAGAGAAGGATGAGTATACTGATGAGAGTTCAGTGGACGAAGAAAGGAGCAGAGGATGCAGGTTAGTGAGATAGGAGATGATTATTGACTTTACATTTGAATTTTTGAAGATTGTAGCTTTCGGAAAAGCAAATAAACGAAAGGGAATCCCACAGGCGAGAAATGTTTGACCAAAATTTGCGAATGAAATTGCTTAGACGGAAATGTTTGTAGGCAGTCGATCTTTGTGCTAACACGAAGTGAAAAGTCATCGTGACCGAAGTTTGAGCGTACTGGTGCTGTTCAAACTGCTGATCAGATTATGCAGTCTCCTCCAGAGAGTAAAAGCAAGATCAGCTCAGCATAGTAGAAGCATAAACAAAAGAAAAGCTCTATGAATGCTGAACAAATATGCCTGAGCATGGATCTACAACAGGGAATTGCTAGACAGATTAGAAGACGCGTTTGCACGGAACGTGTAGCTATTTATCATGTTATATCTCTTTGACTGTGCTTTAAGTTGAGTACCTACCATATATATATATATATATATATATATATATATATATATAAATTCTTTCTATAAATTATATATCGAGCACTGTTTTAAATTAATGTTTTGGACGTTGTAAGAATTCTTTCTTCTTTCTGTATTCACTCGGATATATATACAGTCATCCGCAGACAAATCTGTTTCGCTGTATCACAGCCTATCAGTACGGTTAGACTCCGATTGCTTTTAACCCAGGATTGAAACCAGACCGAATTGGCGTCAGTTGGCGATTCTACCTCTGGGCTACGAGCGTTTGGTAGAAGAAGGCAGACTTTTTAGCGCATATATCATTATACACGCCCAATAGCCAGAGTGTTCTAATTCATTATTGAATGAGCGATGCGTATATGCCGAAGTAGCTACTGTTTTTAAAGTCCCCCATTTTTCCAGAGTGCTCAATCAGGGTCTGAGGGCGTAAATACTATAGTCATCCGCAGACAGATCTGTTTCGCTGTATCACAGCTCATTAGTACGGTTAGACTCTGATTGCCCATGATTGAAACCAGACCGAATTGGCGATAGTCGGCGCTTCTACCCTTAGGCTATGGGCGCTCGGTAGAAGAAGGCAAACTTTTTAGCATGTATATTATCATTATACACGCCCAAAAGTCTACCATTCTTCCAGAGTGCTCAATCAGGGTATATATATATATATATATATATATATATATATATATACTCAGTTATGATCTGAGATTAAGGACAGGATGGTTTAAATAAAATAGAAGACAAGAGGAAAACTGTATTTAACTCGCCTACGCTTTTCGTCCTCAGATGAACTTTATCAAGGCAAAAAGATAAAATGAGCTTTATTCCAAATTCTTCTTCTATGTGTCCTGGTCCTTCAGGTCGTAGGCGATTATGGCTATCCACGTCTCCCTATCCCTGGTGGCTCTTAGCACATCTTCTCGTGCTACACAGTGCAACCCTTGTTCCATCGTCCACCTGATTAGGTCCTTCAAATATATTATCCGCTTCTTTCCCCCTGTCTCTTTCCCCGTCTATCTGGCCTGTTAGTATCAGGTTCTCCAAGCCCTCCTTCCTCAGTGCATGTCCCAGGAACTTCAGCTGTCTCTTCCTGATACTCAGTATTAATTTCCTTTTTGTTTCCATCATTTCTAGGATCTCATCATTGCTCACATGCTCGATCCATGATATTCGCAGCATCCTTCTGTAGAACCACATTTCAGTTACATCAAGTTTTTCCTTTGATGATATTGTCCAGCATTCACTGGCATAATGAAGAAATGACAACACATAGCATTCCAGTACTCTCTTCCTTGTTTCTAGCGAAATTGTCCTGTTTCTTAATACTTTACTCGACTTCTGGAATGCATTCATTCGCCATGCCAATTCGCCTTCGGATCTCTGTGTCGCACTTTCTGTCTTCTGTTATAACACTTCCCAGGTATTTAAATTTTTGTACCGGCTTGATTTTAGTATCCCCGACCTGTATTTGGCATAT
The DNA here is from genome assembly GCA_037127315.1 of Ascarosepion bandense. Taxonomy (NCBI): domain Eukaryota; kingdom Metazoa; phylum Mollusca; class Cephalopoda; order Sepiida; family Sepiidae; genus Ascarosepion; species Ascarosepion bandense. The sequence goes on along the minus strand of JBBBDQ010001616.1, from coordinate 946,755 downwards.
CAGGCTGCTCTTTTTACTGATGACCATGCATTTGGTTTTCTTGCAGTTTATTTGTAGTCCTTTCTTATCACTCTCTTCAGCTACCTTCTGTAGGAGGTCTTGTAGTTTTCTTTCTGTGTCTGCTCTCAACACTGTATCATCTGCATACCTTAGGTGGTTTAAATTGTGGCAAAACCAGGCATAACTTCTAGGGTCCTCAAAATATTCTCACTGTAGAAGTTGAACTGATCCGGTGAAAAGAGACATCCTTGTCTTACGCCCCTTTCTATCTTTGTATATCTGCTGAATTCATTCCGTATACAAGCGGTTTGCTGCCAGTAATGATTCTTGATTACTCTTAAGTTTTTCCCAAATATGTCAAGGCTGCCGAGCATCTCCATCAATTCGTTTTGGCAAATATAAACAACGCTCACAAGCATCTGATCGGAAGGTTTTGAGGAGAGTGAAATCGATTCTTTAATGCTGTTGTTTCCAGGTTCACTCTGACCAGGGGTTATAGAACATGTTAGGGCCCCAGCAGGCAAACTGAAAGTGAAAACAGAAGTCAAAACATTATGAAAGTTTAAAGATATCTAATCTAATCTAATCTAAACATATTTATAAATGGAACTTTGTGTGTGTGCGTCCGTTACTTATAGACTCCGAAACGGCTGAACCGATTTTCTTGAAAATTTACACAGATCTTCTATAAGTGTCTGCGAGGGTTCTTAGCTAGGTTTTTTTGTTGAGATATCCCTGATAAATATCGAAAATCGATAATCTAAAAAATCGGGTTATAGAAGGAGTGGTCTGATTTTAATGAAATTTGATACACTCATAGACAAAGTCATAAGAAACGATTTTCAGAAGTTTCAAGGTTGTAGTTCTGACAATAGTGCAGAAAATCAATAATATATATATATATATATATATATATATATATATATAAAAGGCATGATGTTTGTGTGTATCTGTTTACCTGCCTGTATGTCAGTATTTTTTCAGTCTTTTATTTTCGTTTTTGTTTAGAGTTTGGCTCTAAGTAGGTATAATTGTAGTTCTTAGTCTCAGCCATGATACCATTAACACAGAGGAGTTATTTAGCCTTCAAAATTCAGTTTACGACGAAAAAACATATTTGATATCGATACCAGGAAATCAAAATTTGACTTACATCCATTCATTTTTCTTTCGGCCTACGTTTTCGCTTTAACTGGAAACAACTATTGCTTTTTAGTCTTTCGTGCCAACGTCCAAAGAGTCTGAGCTCCAGGACCATGGATTAGTTTTAAGGCTTTCATTACACCAGAGCAACGCTGGGCTATACTGCTAGTATTTTATACTAAAAATACTAGTGAACGAGATGCAACTTACTTTCCCTATGGGTAAAAAAATGTATCTCTTCTTATTTAGCTCTTCATAAATTTTTGAGATCTTTAATTGTAAACCAAATAAAATCTCAGGCTTCATTTTGGTGTTTTTTTTAAATCATATCCGAACCTAGAACTTTGCATGAAGTTAAACTGCATCCGGCAGCAAGGCCTCTGATTGGGCGGGGGGGTTGTGAGAAGCATGGAACCACCTCTTAATTGCTGTTGTTCTCAGGTCCACCCTGACCCGGAGTGGTAGCAAGGCCTCTGATTGGGAGGTTGTGAGGAGCATGAAACCACCTCGTAATTGCTGTTGTTCCCAGGTCCACCCTGACCCGAAGTGGTAGCAAGGTCTCTCATTGGGAGGTTGTGAGGAGCATAGAACCACCTCTTAATTGCTGTTGTTCTCATGTCCACCCTGACCCGGAGTGGTAGCAGGGCCTCTGATTGGGAGGTTTTGAGAAGCATGAAACCACCTCTTAATTGCTGTTGTTGTCATGTCCACTCGGACTCAGATTGGTAGCACCTGTTAGGGTCCCTTATATGGGAAAATAGTTAACGACCCAAATTGGGGTCAAAACACTAAAATTACACCTTTATAGAAATGTATATACATAAAAATATATTTTTATAAAAAATATACATTTTTGAAGAAAAAATATTACGAACAATACAGTTTTTAAGAAGAAAATATTACCATAACACATTTTTGAAAGAAAAAAATTGTCAGCAAAATATTTTTGAATACAAAACTAGAAAATATTTTCAGTTTTCTAAAATAAAAAAGAATAAAAACAAAAACTTTCAATAAATCTGGCTCAATCCATCTTCTCACTATAACCGAACATTAAAAAATACCTTAAAACTCCACTTTTTTGGCATTAAATGCCCCACAGAGGTGTTGATATGCCGTTAAACAAAACTCAAACTCAAACAGATCCGAACCCCTTTTTAAAAACTTTTGTCTTTGATCAAAATACTGGGAAGATGTGTAAACTGGAAGAAAAAAAATCATAAATTGAATTTCAGTGTTTAGGTGGAGATGCGGGAAATATAGACGTAGAAGGAAGTAGAAACCGAATCTTAAAAAGGAAAAAAAAAAGTGATAAACTTCTACTCCTTTTTAATAGATGGGAAAGAAGTTTGAACCAGGCAATAGGTGAACCTATCAACTCCTATTAATTGTTTCATTTATAGCATGTGAGACAGAAACAGATTCCTGTTGATCAGTCCTATCATTGCAAGTTAGGCTCAGCGTAAAATAAATTAGCAGGAATTGATTAAAAAAATATTATCAGCAATAAATTTTTTAAATGAAATTGCTGATGATCCGAGAAAATTAAATTTCAGCATTAAATGAATCTTTTTTTCTTTAATCAATAATTTCACCCCAAGAAAGGCGAGAAAGCTACTATGGCGTAAGAAGCTATAGTGAGAAAAAGTCTTAGTACATGGAGTATTGACGAAAGGATAAAGATGAACAGGATTCAAGACAATAGATGACGGCAATAGATGTTGCATTTAATTATTTGGAGATTGTAATTATCAGGAAAGATGTAAACCGAAGGGATCTCCCCAGGCGGGAGTTTCAAGAAAAGAAACTGTTCGACAGAAGTGACGGTTACGTATAACTATTTCAACGGTAAAAGTGTAACAGATAGGAAATTAAGAATTAAAATCAACTTCTTCACTTTTACAGAATTTCACAATGACGTGGGAAATCCTGGTTTTTCCCAAATAGAAATAAATTGACGATGTGCTTCAAGAAAAAGTCGAAACCGGATTTCGCAAGTAGATGTTAAATTGATTTTCTGACCAATAGAAGTGATTTGCAAGACTAAAGGGACTTAGCGATCCAGATGGAAGCAGCAAGACGAGACGGCACACTAAAATGTAAAGGGAGAAACTTCAACCACGATGCGGACATAAGGTCACGTCGTACCTTGTTCTCTTTCTCCTTCTTTCACGTGTGCAGATTCCTTTTACTCTTCTCCATCCGAAGACATTCCTATCAAACAAACGCTCATACATATGTACACTACCGGCCATAATTATTAGGTAACCCTGGCTTTAAAAAAATCATGTATTTTATACTATTTTTACTATTTATTGCCAAGTGGATGATTTTAAATGAAAATAGAATGGTTCTTTTGTTATTATTACTTTGCAAAATTTTACAAGGTAAATAGCGACAATTTACCCGTCGCACCCTGTAGATTATATATATATATATATATATATATATATATATATATATATATATACACTACCGGCCATACTATCAGGCAACCCTGGTTTAAAAAAATATGTATTTTATACTATTTTTACTATTTATTGCCAAGTGGATAATTTTAAATGAAAATAGAATGGTTCTTTTGTTATTCTTACTTTGCAAAATTTTACAAGGCAAATAGCGACAATTTACCCATCACATTAAGTATCCTGCTGGATAGCACACATTTTCGTCATAAAAATTTATCGTGAAATAATCAGGCCGGTAGATATAAATATAAAAATACTGTTTAATTAAAAACAGAATATCTACTTAAATACGAGTATCGGTAAAAATAATGTTAAAAAATAATTCATTACAAATTATCAGTTGCTTATAACCAAGTTTCGTTAAAATTCGTTAATTTCCGTAACATGTTTACATTTGTTGACATTACGATACATTTCAGAGCAGATATGTTTGTTTACGGTGAATCGAAAATTGTGTTATATAAGCATGATAAAAACCTCGTTAGATCAAGAGGCTATTCATGGTTGTGTGGTCAAGACGGTACCAGATCAAATGGTATGCTTCCCCTATGTAATAGGAGTCGCAGGTTCGGATCTTGCTGGGTAGCACACATTTACGTAATAAAAATTTATCGTAAATAATCAGGCCGCTAGATATAAATATATATTTGTTTATATACACTACCGGCCATAATTATTAGGCAACCCTGGTTTTTAAAAAAATCATGTATTTCATACTATTTTTTACTATTTATTGCCAAGTGGATAATTCAAAATGAAAATAGAATGGTTCTTTTGTTATTATTACTTTGCAGAATTTTATAAAGCAGCCAGGAAGTTTTTGCTTTGGCCAGCCAATAGGAAGAGACTAGCATGGGGAAGAGAGCACAAAATTGGACACCAGAAGAGTTCATTTGATGCACATGTTACCGAAAACGAAAGAAACATTCTATTTTCATTATCCACTTGGCAATAAATAGTAAAAATAGTATAAAATACATATTTTTTTAAACAAGGGTTGCCTGAAATTATGGCCGGTAGTGTATATATATATATATATATATATATATATATATATATATATATATATATATATAAAATCCACAGGGTGCGATGGGTAAATTGTCGCTATTTGCCTTGTAAAATTTTGCAAAGTAATAATAACAAAAGAACCATTCTATTTTCATTTAGAATTATCTACTTGGCAATAAATACCAAAAATTAGTATGAAATACATCATTTCTTTTTAAAAAAAACTAGGGTGGCCTAATAATGATGGTCGTTAGTGAACGTACGCATAAACTCTTTCCAGCAAATTACGACTGCGACCATTCTTCAACTCTTTATACCCTAAACTTTCAAATCGAACATTAATTTCTACCAATTCTTGTTATTCTATTCTTTTAATAAATTTTTATTTTTCCAAGAAAATGTGTACTAATTCACACATTCCAATCTACAACCAAACTTCTGCTGATAACCTTCTGATGATGATAACGAAAATAACCTGATAATTATGGATAAATCTTGTAGCTATAGGGTGATGGTTAGTGTTTTTTGAGTCGGCCTTGTGTCATACTTAACAGAACTCCCTACAGCTTACAAGATTTATCCAGAATTATCAGGTTATTTTCGTTATCATTATTTCCTATTTTTGTTGTTAATTCTCAGTAACAAAGAAATTTATGAGCCTTGTGGTGCAGTGGATATCGACTCGGAACGACAAATTGGGGGTGCTGAGTTCGAATTCCAGTTGAATTCCTTGCATTCACTTACACACAATTACTCTTGGGAAAGGTATTAATCCATCTCTTCCCTCCAGTTATGGGTTAAATAATGAAACAGATTGGGTTTTATAGCCTTGGCTGGCAACAAATCTACCGCAGAAAGCAATGACAACCTACTGCGGGATAATCTTCTGCTCAGTCAGTCATGTCTCTTTCGAGACATGATCACCCAAGTGTGTATCACGTATGGCACTTAACTGACTAACTGAACATAATAGTTGGAAATAATTAAAGCTTCTACTGGGCATAAAGTGGGTGATCGGTTTTGTATTGTGAAGTAATAAACTGATTCCCCATTAATTACTACCTCATAATGTAATACGTCTCTTGTCTCTCTAGCTATGAGTCAAATAATAAGACAGATTGGATTTTTTATAGCCTTGGTCGGTAACCATTCTACCGCAGGAAGCAATGGCAATCTACCGTGGGATAATTTTCTGCTCAGTCAGTCATGTCTCTTGTATCATGTATGGTGCTTAATTAGATGAATCTTTTTGTATGTTAAAATAACGGTGTTATGGTATAGGGGATAAACCGTATATCATTCCAACAAAGGACTGAAACACAAAATTAGAATTATACATGCGTAAAATCGGACAAAAATGACAGAAAAAAATTTAAAAAACCCAAACCACTGCAAATTTCATAAGCTGGTGTGAAAATTAGGATTCGGGTTTCTGATTGGACAGGAAAATAACAAACGAAACTATGATCCCTGTCAATTTTCTTAACACTTAAAAATGGGTTTGCGGTTAGAGCCGATTACGTAACTTGATTTGACTACTTATCCACGTTTCTTGATCAAGTCAGTCTGAGAGGAGCAGAGATCACATAAAACACCGACAAAATGTAAGGTAGAAATTTCAAGTCGCTGAACCTGACATGTCTCGTCGAGATACATTTGTTTTGTTTTTTTTTGTCATTACTATTTTCCTTTATCTCGTCTTCTTTGTCCTTACCATTCTCGCCATCAACTAAGAAGAAGAAGGAGAAGAAGACAGCAACAGCAGTAAGACACTTCAACTGACTCCTAAAACTTAATGTCGATAAGCACAATTGCTCTTTATTGCTTTACCTTCCTTTTCACTTTCTCGCCGTCCGCAAAAAGAAAGAAAGGAATACAGACTTTACTACTACCTTGTTAATCTATTTCTGCAGCACACATTTCGCCACAACTATGTACTCTTGATTCCTTTAACTCTGTACTACACTTTCTCTTTGAACATTTACATGGTTAATAATTTCACTTCCTAAAAATAGACGTTATTCTGTTTATAAAATTCTACATATTTTACAAAAGAAACACTTTTATTCTTTCAACCTTCTGATAGCTTTAAATGCGGGGAATGTCGGCTATGTTAGTGAAGTGGCCTTGTACCAGACATAGCCGACCGTCTCTACAATAGAAAATGTATCGTCTTTTTGACACTTCGTCTTACTGCGGGCAGGTTTATCCTTGTTTGCCCATTTTTCTTTCGAAAAATCCGGTTTTAACATATCTGTTAATTTGTTTACGAGTTGATCGGCTGAGGGCGCCTAGAACGAAACACGGTTTGTCTATTACATGTCATAACAGTCACAATGTGTCTGTCGTCACGCTAGGAGTTGCCAGTATATGTCCCGCCGTCACCACGCATTCAAACCCTCAAAAATAACTATTTAACCAAACTCACCACTTTGAATGAAGGTCTCGGGTCGTTGACTTTCGAGGCCAATAAACGAATGTGTATTATTCGGAGAAGATTTAGAAAGATAAAACATTGGAATGGGGTGAACAAGTTAATTTATTTGAGGCAAAGATTTTCAGCGATTTTATGACATACCTTGCTCATATAAATCATCTTTTTTTGTCTGTAATTATTTTGGCTGGACTTAGATAATATTACACAAAAGAATGACTCCAGAAATTTCTCCGTGTGTTTTCTTTCTTAACCCTCTAGGGCCATTCGTATCATATTTGATACAGTATTTCCCTATAGGGAAACATTTGGTATTTCCCTATAAGGAAACATTTGGTATTCATTGACTGAGCAGTCAGTACTGCTTTCATTTGAAATTTATAAAATATTTCTCTTAAAAAATTTTTCAGGAAAATATTTCTTTCAAGGCTTGTTTTCATACTGTATCAAATATGATACGAATGGCCCTAGAGGGTTAATATTTGTAATAAAAACAATTAACACAAACGTCACAATAATATAACTATAGCTTGAAAACTTTATGACAATTGGTTAATAATCTTATGACACACACACACACACACACACACACACACACACACACACACACACACACACACACACATATATATATATATATATATATATATATATATATATATATATATATACGTATCTCTACATATTTTCCAGACCTAACTTTTAAAATCAATTTTTAAAATTAGATAATCTTTTTAAAACTTTCTTTTAGCTATAATTGAAAGCTAAATGATTAAATTTACTATTTCCAGTAAGCAAAATACTCTGGTGTAATTCAAACAAAAATTATATTGTTTGGAATTTAACATTTTGAGATCTTTTTTTAATATTCAATTTTTCGGCTACTTTTGAGCGATCGACAAATTTGTAAGCAAAAATTAATCTTTGGTTTTAAAAAGCTTGCAAAATAAAATATACATCTGTGACACATTTTGTTTTTTTGGAAAATTATCAAATTTAATGTTAAATTAATCTGATTTACACAAGTATTACTTATTTATAGCAAGAAATTTAGAATAAAACTATTTCTTAAGCACAGAGTTGAACTTTCTGACCTGTCCGCCGTATTTGAAATGTGTTGACAGTTCATCAGATGCTTTTCCGGTAAGGGTAAGAAACCCTAATCACTGACCTTTTAATGTATACATAGAAATTACCATGCATAAAAAAAGTTAAATACACACAAAAATTTTTTTATTATTTTAAAAATGCGATGACTAGATAATATGTCTTAAACTTTTCAATGTTTGTTTAGTAAATAAGGACTTCACTTTATAACCTACCAACCTAACTTCTACAAGTCTTGGAAATATTTTAAAAATATTTTTGAAACTTTATAAATTATTATAATTAAAAAAAAAAAATGAAAACATTTTTTTTTTAAATATCAAAAATCATTTTCTTTAGACTATAATGTCTGAAATTTACATTATTTATTAAAGCATGTAAAAGTGTATCTAATGTTTTTATTGCATTTCTTATGTTACTATTCGGAGTGAATTTTCGGTAAAAGAGACTAACTGGCTTAAAAATTAATACATGATTTACATTCTCTAATGTGCCATGCGTTTAACTAATAAAGCCACTTTTACCTACAGAATTTATTTTCTTACAATTTCATAAATTTACGTGAAGTGGGGTAACAGATGTAAAAAAAAAATTCCCAATATTTTTTTTAAATAACCTATTTCAAAAATAATTTCATTTATTTGTAAATTAGTGCTGAAAGTTTCATTAAAATTCGACAGTCATATGACTTTTGCAAGAATTTTAGAATTAATGTTTGTCACCGTAAAAAATGAGTTGTGTAATATTACGTTTTCACTTATCAACTCTCGGAACGATTTGGCTACCCTATAACGAAAATAAATACAAAATTTTTACCAAAATATCAGAAGGTTTTTAAAATAATTAAAAAGTACTTTGATTTTCAATCATAATAATAACATAAACATTTTGATAGAAAAAGTTCGTTTTTATTCAGTTTTGAACCATTTTTTCTTCATGCTGTGCTGTTTTTTCATCGATTTAGTGGAGACACATAATATATATATATATATATATATATATATATATATATATATATATATATATATATGGATCCTAATTTCGGAAATAATTATATCAGCCATACCACTATAAAACTGACTCGAAAATTCACGCTATATATCGGTGCTCAATTCAATCTCATTTAAACACAAACGGTGACCGACCAAACCCTATCCGGAACATATTCGTTGACAACACAAATATCATAGCAGCATCTACATGCAAAAGACTCTAAAAATAATGGAGGCCTTATTAATAAAAACGAAAAATACAGCACACAATAACATCAGCTCCAAGCACGCCAACATGCTTATCGTATTCGGTACATAACACATACCATTACTGCACATTATACATAACACCATATACATTCTGTTACACGTAAAATAACATTCATCCTCGAAAATGGTTAAAAAGATAGCAGAAAGCACTCGGGTAAACAAAACATTTTAAAAATTCTTTATTAATTTATGTGTTCAAAGAAAAGAAACCATAAGATCATATGAAAAATTTTATGAAAATTTTAATCATCACATCTTGTCTGTCCTTTTTAATGAAACCTGCATAAAAGATAGACTGCTGCCAAGATATACAATATATATATATATACTAGCTGTATAGCCCGGCGTTGCTCGGGTGTAATGAAAGTTTTAAAACTAATCCATGGTCTCTTTGGACGTTGGCACGAAAGACTAAAAAGCAATAGTTGTTTCCAGTTAAAGCGAAACCATAGACTGAAAGAAAAATGAATGAATATAAGTCAAGTTTTGATTTCCTGGTATCGATATCAAATAAGTTTTTCGTCGTAGACTGAATTTTGAAGCAAATGGTATCATGGCTGAGATGAAGAACAACAATTATACCTACTTAGAACCAAACCCGAAGCAAAAACTAAAATAAAAGGGCTGAAAAAATACGGACATACAGGCAGATAAACAGACACACACACACACATACATCTTGCCTTATATATATATATATTATCGATTTTCTGCACTATTTTAAGAACTGCAACCTTGAAACTTCTGAATATCGTTTCTTATTTCTTTGTCTATGAGTGTATCAAATTTGATTAAAATCGGACCATTCCTTCTACAACCCAATTTTTTCGATTATAGATTTTCGATATTTATTGGCGTACCTCGACACAAACGCTAGCTAAGAACACTCGCAGACGCTTATAGTACATCTGTGTAATTTTTCAAGAAAATCGGTTCAGCCGTTTCAGAGTCTATATGTAACGGACACACATACATAAACACAAACACACAGATAAAGTTCCATTTATAAATAAGTTTATATATACTATAGCCCGGTGTTGCTCGGATGAAATGAAAGCTTTAAAACTAATCCATGGTCCTGCAGTTCAGACTCTTTGGACGTTGGCACGAAGATTAACAAGCAATAGTTGTTTCCAGTTAAAGCGAAACCGTAGACTCAAAGAAAAATGAATGGATGTAAGTCAAATTTTGATTTCCTGGTATCGATATCAAAGAAGTTTTTTTCGTCGTAAACTGAATTTTGAAGGCTAAATAATTCCTCTGAGTAAATGGTATCATGGCTGAGACTATGAACTACAATTATACCTGTTTAGAGCCAAACCCAAAGCAAAAACTAAAATAAAAGGGCTGAAAAAATACAGACATACAAGTAGATAAACAGACACACATACAAACATCTTGCCTTTTATATATATATATATATATATATATATATATATATATTATCGATTTTCTACACTAATGTAAGAACTGCAACCTTGAAACTTCTGAATATCGTTTCTTATGTCTTTGTCTATCAGTGTATGAAATTTGATTAAAATCAGACCACTCCTATAACTCGATTTTTTCGATTATTGATTTTCGATATTTATCGTGGGTACCTCGACTCAAAACCTAGCTAAGAACGCTTATAGTACAATTGTGTAAATTTTCAAGAAAATTATTTCATCCGTTTTGGAGTCAACGGACACACACACACACACACACACACACACACACACACACAGAGTTCCATTTATAAATAAATTTGTATATATATATATATATATATATATATATATATATATATATATGAAATAGCCATATCCTAGTGATATATGTTAGACCTAATATTGTCATATGATTGTTGCATTAACGCGCGACATTTCCACTGAGCAATTATTGTTATTATTATCATGTTGTCATTTGTCATCATATTTCGATTTCTGCTATGGTCGCACTACATACCAAGTCTGAGGGAAGACCTAAGGCAGGTCGTGGCGTGTTGTTATGGCTCCATTTCATGTTTTATATATCTCCCTTATTCTCACTAGCGTTACATAGACAAAGTTCTCCTTAGTGTGTGGGCTGTACTTAACAAGACAATTTTTTGTATATCTCTTAAGCTGGGGTTTCCAGGGATTCTTTCAATGTGTTGTTTTGTTCCATTTATCATTCCAAGTGCACCTACTATCACCGGCACGATTCTTGTTTTCAATTTCCACATTTTTCTATTTCAATTTCCAAGTCATTATATTTTGACAGTTTTTCGAATTCCTTGGTTGCTATGTTACAATCTACTGGACAAGCGATATCAATTAATAGGTAAATTTTTCTTTTTGTTTTTTAACAATAATGTTCGGCCTATTAGCTTTAATTTTTCTGTCTGGGTAGATGGTGTAATCCCATAGAATGGTGACATCTTCTATTTCTCTTTCTTGATTGTCTGACATGTTCGATGTTATTTAAGTTCCTTTTGATAATCCAGAAGTAGTTAGCCATCGTTCGTTTGCCCCACCGTTTCTGTTAGCGCTCTTCCATTATTTGATATGATGATGCGATCTTTTTACTCGCTCATCACCTACATCGTCGCAATAATCCGGAAATTCATCTAGATGGCTATGTAAAAAGAGAATCTTAATACTCTTATTAGCGTATTACTGATAAAGATAATTTTATCAATTAATTTGAATTTTGGTAACAAACTTTGGTAAATTCGATACTTCTATTTTTAAATTTTTGACTCAAAATCACATTTTCCTTATAAAAATAGTTTATTTCAGTTGACTGACTGTTGTGAAGTAGTTTTCGCACTGAAGGTTATAATCGTGCTATGTCGGTTGCTAATCGACTTGACGTACCCAAAATGTTAGGAACTTGGTAATCATCCACTGAAAGCTGACTCCTTAGTATTCGGCTAATTGCCGGCTAATATCAACTGCCTAGTAGTTCTACTGAACTCTAATAAAAGTCTAAAAAACACCTATGAACTTTTATTAATATAGAAGGGAGAGTCCATTATCTGAGGTATAGGTGTGTTTCCGTATAACACTGACATAAATGGATGGGTTTCTACGACATTTATTAACGAAATGTTGCTATCAGCCAAGATCGTAAATTGAACATTTTTTCCCAAAAACAATCATTTTCGGTATCATCACATCAAATTATCTAAAAAATTGTTTTTATTTCTGACACGAAAAATTGTGTTGGCCAATATCTAAACTTATTTATGAATGTAACTTTGTCTGTGTGTGTGTATGTGTGTGTGTGTGTGTGTGTGTGTGTGTGTGTGTGTGTGTGTGTCCGCTACCTATAGACTCCGAAACGGCTGAACCGATTTTCTTGAAAATTTACACAGATGTACTATAAGCGTCGGCGAGTGTTCTTAGCTAGGGGTTGTGTCGAGGTACCCCAATAAATATCGAAAATCGATAATTGTAAAAATCGGGTTATAGAAGGAGTGGTCCGATTGTAATCAAATTTGATACACTCATAGATAAAGACATAAGAAACGATATTCAGAAGTTTCAAGGTTGCAGTTCTTACAATAGTGCAGAAAATTTGATATCGATACCAGGAAATCAAAATTTGACTTACATCCATTCATTTTTCTTTCAGTCTACGGTTTCGCTTTAACTGGAAACAGCTATTGCTTTTTAGTCTTTCGTGCCAACGTCCAAAGCGTCTGAACTCCAGGACCATGGATTAGTTTTAAAGCTTTCTTTACATCTGAGCAACGCCGGGCTATACTGCTAGTTATTTATGACTATGATGTTAGCGTATGAAAAATATTTTAATTTCTTAAACTTTTATGTGCTGTGTCCTTTCGGCACGTAAGCGATCATGGCCCTTCATAACTTCCTGTTTCTTGTAACTCTTAATAAGTTTTGTCTTGTTATTTTCTCTCAACCACTTTTTCTGCTACTCATTTGCTCAAGCCCATCAAGTATGTAATACGCTGCTTTCCTTCGTCCCTCTTTCCGACTATCAGTCTGTTGAGTATCAAGAATTATCAGCCCTCTTTTCTCAATAAGTTAGTTAAGTGCTAGACGTGATACACGCTTTGGCGATCATGTCTCGAAAGAGACATGAATAATTGCGCAGAATTTGCGTTGTGGTGCAGTGGATATCGATTCGGAACAAGAAATCGGGGAGACGAGTTCGAATTCTAGTTGAATTCCTTGCATTCACTTACGCGCAAATACCCTTGGGAAAGAAATTAATCCGTCTCTTCCCTCCAGTTATGGGTTAAATAACAAGATAGATTGCGTTCTGTAGCCTTGGTTGGCATTGAGCCTACCGCAGAAAGTAAAGGCAACCTACTGCGAGATAATCTTCTGCTCAGCCAGTCATGTGTCTTACGAGACATGATAGCCCACCGTGTATCACGTATGACACTTAACTGACTTTTCTCAATAAGTGTCCCAAAACTTCAACTACATATTCTTGATATTTAGTATAAGTCTCGTTTTGGTTTCTGTTTTTTTTTTAAACCTCGTCGTTGCTCACATATTCAGCCGATGGTATCCTCAGCATCCTTCTGTATAACCATCTTTCTGTTGCTTCACGTTTCTTTATCTTTGGGAAGATTGTCCAGCATTCGCTGCCATACAGTAGGACAGATATCATGCAATATTTCAGTACCGACTTTTTCTTTTTCAACAAATTTTCCTGTCTCTTAATACTCTGTTTAGTTTGTAGTTATTTTCTCGCGTTTGCTACTATCTCTGTGTCATCTGCATATCTTATATTGTTATGATTTTGGTCGCCAAAGATGAATCCTGATAGTTACATGCCTTTAATTCAAAGGTTATTTTATGTACACGTTTCTAGACGGTGAATGACTTTAATATATTGCGACTGTATATGTTTTCATTATTATTATCATGAAAATAATAATCGTCGGTATCGTTCATTCATCTGCTTAAATGCCGGACCCAAGTTTTGAAATTCTGTCAATTTGAGGTCTTCTGCGTTGTGGTACAGTGGATATCGGCTCGAAACGAGAAACCGGGGAGCCGAGTTCGAATTCCAGTTGAATCCATTGTATTCACTTACGCGCAAATACCCTTGGGAAAGGTATTAATCCGTCTCTTCCTTCCAGTTATGGGTTAAATAGCAGGACAGATTGGGTTCTATAGCCTTGGTCGGCAACTAGTCTACCGCAGAAAGCAATGGCAACCTATTGCGGGATAATCTTCTGCCCAGTCAGTCATGTCTCTTTCGAGACATGATCGCCCAAGCGTGTATCACGTATGGCACTTAACTAACTGACTGATAAAACTTCGTCTGAAAGCCGCTGAAGATATCTGCAGAATATCGAATCCATAGCTAAATGCGCTGCTAAGAAGGTCGGTTCACTGTGCAGGGACAGGAAGTTTTTCCCGTCTGAGTCCATCCTGCACAGACAGTACTGTGCAAAAGTATTAGGACAAGAACTATTTCATCTTTTATGAGGCATCAAAATAATTGCGACAATTTACCAATCGCACCTAGTATATATACAGTACTGTGCAAAAGTATTAGGACAAGAACTATTTCATTTTTTATGAGGCATCAAAATAATTGCGACAATTTACCAATCGCATCTAGTATATATACAGTACTGTGCAAAAGTATTAGGACAAGAACTATTTCATCTTTTATGAGGCATCAAAATAATTGCGACAATTTACCAATCGCACCTAGAGTATATACAGTACTGTGCAAAAGTATTAGGACAAGAACTATTTTATCTTTTATGAGGCATCAAAATAATTGCGACAATTTACCAATCGCACCTAGTATATATACAGTACTGTGCAAAAGTATTAGGTCAACAACTATTTCATCTTTTATGAGGCATCAAAATAAAGTTTAAAATCACCCCTGTCCTAACACTTTTGCACACTACTAGTAGTGCGCAAAAGTATTAGGACAGGGGTGATTTTCCTAAAAACCTCACTGAAATTCAAATACAGGGTGAAAAGCCAAGTAAATTGCTAATAAATATTGATTATTTAAAACTAAGTGTAAAAGAAATGTATTAAAAAGAAGTTATATTTAATGCTTTCTATTTTATATTATACACAAGTTATTTTGAAACTACTCTATTGAACATTTATGGGATATTTTGGATAAAAAAAATTGATAATCTAATGCTACTTGAACAAATACAAGCTGCTTGGTAGGAGATACCATTAGATACATCGAAGAAGCTTGTGATGTTAATGCCTGACAGAATGAAGTCTGTGATCAAAGCAAAAGGCTATTATATTAAATATTAAATTTATTTTGTAACAAGTATTTTCTCATGTTAAAGCATTTGTTGAGTAAATCAAATAAAATTACTTTAATTAAATTGTTTATTTTAAGTCAATATGCCTCATAAAAGATAAAATAGATAAAATAGTAAAAGATAAAATAGTAACTGTCCTAATACTTTTGCACAGGATTGTATATAAATCTACCACCCTCCCCTGTATTGAATACTGCTGCCACATCTGGTCAGGTGCCCCTGCTATTCACCTTGGGGTTCTTTACAAAATCCAACGGAGACTCTGCAATGTGATCGATACAATATTATAATAGTGCAAAAAATCGATAATATAAAAGGCAAGATGTTTGTGTGCGTGTCTGTTTGTCTGTCTGTATGTCTGTATTTTTTCAGCCCTTTTATTTTATTTTTTGCTTCGGGTTTGGCTCTAAGTAGGTATAATTGTAGTTCTTAGTCTCAGCCAGGATACCATTTACTCAGAGGACTTATTTAGCCTTCAAAATTCAATTTACGACGAAAAAGCTTATTTGATATCGATACCAGGAAATCAAAATTTGACTTACATCCATTTATTTTACTTTCAGTCTACGGTTTCGCTTTAACTGGAAACAACTATTGCTTTTTAGTCTTTCGTGCCAACGTCCAAAGAGTCTGAGCTCCAGGACCATGGATTAGTTAAAAGCTTTCATTATACCCGATCAACGCCGGGCTATACTGCTAGTCCCCTATAACCAGCATCTCTTACTCATCACTTTCCCCTATGTAACCCCCTGCGCAACAGTGGCAGTGAAATGCATTGCTTGTGGTGAAATGATTAAAAAGAAATTTGAAAGACAGGTGGAAATCTATCTGTACTACTCAAGAATGATTGTTGTGGTTCAGTCAGTTAAGTGCCATACGTGATACACGCTTAGGCGATCATGTCTCGAAACAGACATGACTGACTGGGCAGAAGATTATCCCGCAATAGGTTACCATTACTTTCTGGGTTAGACTGGTTGACGACCAAGATCATAAAACCAAATCTGCCCTGTTATTTAACCCATAACTGGAGGGAAAAGACGGATTAATACCTTTCTCAAGGATATTTGCTCGAAAGTGAATGCAAAGAATTCAACTGGAATTCGATCTCGGCTCCCTGATTTCTCGTTCCAAGCCGATATCCACTTCACCACAACGCACATGAAGTTACCCCTGCAAATAAAGTTCCGAATTTAACAAATTACTAGCTGTCGATTATGATGCACTCAAAACCAATCTGACTAGGTATTGCAAGTGTAACACACTCATGTGTAAACTAATTGAAACAAAGAAAATATCTTCCTAGGATCTTTCACGCTTTCCTTGCTCACGTATACGTCGTCTCTTAACGTTCTTTTTCTCTTCCAACCGCATTTTCCTTTACGTTTTGTGCTGGTGGAACCAGTTTGTTCCTTCGCCCTTATGACACGACTGACAGTTTTAAGGCTGACACTAACAATTTCCGGGATTTCTCTGTAAGGTTTGCCAGTGTGTTCATTCAGCGTTACAATTTTTTTAATCTTTTTGGAGTAACGTCCATCCTAAACAACGACCGTACACATTTGTATTAAAAATTTATTTTAATTTGTATTGAAAATGACAGTCGAAATAGTATCTGGGGTGTAATAAAACTCTTGTGCAATCACGGATGACGCAATATTTTCAAATTTCATTATACATTTCGAAAACAGATTCCTATTACTGCACACCACTGCAAATGATGCAATCTGAGGAAAAATTAGAAATTGATTTCACCCTGTCACTCCTGTGGATCTAAAACTGACCGCAAGGTGAAAGAAAGGGAAAAAAGCAGTTGGTATAATTAACTAGCAGTATAGCCCGGCGTTGCTCAGGTGTAATGAAAGTTTTAAAACTAATCCATAGTCCTGGAGCTCAGACTCTTTGGACGTTGGCATGAAAGACTAAAAAGCAATAGTTGTTTCCAGTTCAAGCGAAACCGTAGACCGAAAGAAAAATGAATGGATGTAAATCAAATTTTGATTTATTGGTATCGATATCAAATAAGTTTTTTTCGTCGTAAACTGAATTTTGAAGGCCAAATAAGTCCTCTGAGTAAATGGTATCATGACTGAGACTAAGAACTACAATTATACCTACTTAGAGCCAAACCCGAAGCAAAACCTAAAATAAAAGGGCTGAAAAAGATACATACATACAGGCAGATTAACAGACACACACACAAACAACTTGCCTTTTATATATTTATATATATTATCGATATTCTGCACTATTGTAAGAACTGCAACCTTGAAACTTCTGAATATCGTTTCTTATGTCTTTATCTATGAGTATATTAAATTTGATTAAAATCGGACCACTCCTTCTATAACTCGATTTTTCGATTATCGATTTTCCATATTTATCAGGAGTACTCGACACAAAACCTAGCTAAGAACACTCGCAGACGCTTATAGTACAACTGTGTAAATTTTCAAGAAAATTGGTTCAACCGTTTCGGAGTCTATAGGTAACGGATACACACACACACACAAACACACACACACACACACAGGCAAAGTTCCATTTATAAATAAGGTTAGATTTTCATTAGGGTGAAAACTTCCGCTGCCTGTAGGAAATAAGGTTTGATGCAATGAACAACTTTACGTTCAAAAGAATAGATACGGGTTTCGCAACGATGTCAGTGGGGCCCATAACGAAACCCGAACTTTGGTTGTTGTTTTGCCGGCAGACGAGTCGGCTTTCATTTCTAGGAAAGCTCACTTATTTATTCCGTACCTTAACATTTCCTTAAATAGTCAGTCTGTCCATAAGACATTCATATAAAACTTTGTTTAATGTTTCAAGCTTGAATAGATGAGGGGTTTTTATAGGCAACACCCTGAAAAGATATGATATACGAAAGAATTGCTATTTGATTATGTTCTTGATATAATTTCCAGAAATGATCTCTGACCAATGTGAATGTTTTAATATAGAAGATAGTAGAGCACTCACAAGGGAGCATTCGTAAAGTTTTAGAAGTTGCATCATCAAAAATAACAGAATAAATATGTTTTAAAAACGGAAACGTCTGTATAAATTCTTTGATACAACTGAAAAGATAGATAGATAGATAGATAGATAGATAGATAGATAGATAGATAGATAGATAGATATGAACAAACTGAAGATAGATAGATAGATAGATAGATAGATAGATAGATAGATAGATAGATATGAACAAACATATATATATATAATTTGTAAACGATTTATTTCGCTATCTTGGTTTCTACCATGAGTAGTGTCTTCGGGCGATTTTTAATAAAAAATAATTATTAAAAATCACTGGAAGACACCACTCTTGGTAGAAACCAAGATAGCGAAATAAATCGTTTAAAGATAAAAAAATATTCAAAAGTTCTACAATATAATTGTATAGAACACTTTTTAATACAAATGTGTACTGGTCTAACCCTATTAAGACCAAAAACTAACTATTAAACAATTATATATATATATATATATATATATATATATATATATATATATATATATATAGATAGATAGATAGATAGATAGGCATTACCACACTAAAAGATATAAATGGTTGTGAACGTAAGATAGAAAGATATATTAATAGATCGATAGATCAACAGATAAATAGATTGACTATTAGGTACTAACAGACTGAAGTTCAGTCGTGTGTTTTTTGAAGACTAACTGACCCCGATAAAATATAAGAAAATATGGCAAAAAATCCGAGAACTCAGCAATGTGCAACGTTTCTTAATCCTTTTTTTTTTTTTTCTCTGGGAACAATTATGGATTCAGACAAGTTGCCACACGAGACAAAAAAAAAAAAAAAAAAAAAAACCCAAAAAAACAAAGAGCCACCCAGGATAGATGGTTACTGAATAAGGTGTATGATATGAATGTACGAAGGGGAAGAAGAAAATGAAGATTATGCGGATATTAACAGGCAGACAGACAGACAGACAGATAGATAGATAGATAGATAGATAGATAGATAGATAGATAGATAGATAGATATGAACAGACTGGGATAGATAGATAGATAGATAGATAGATAGATAGATAGATAGATAGATAGATAGATAGATAGATATGAACAGACTGGGATAGATAGATAGATAGATAGATAGATAGATAGATAGATAGATAGAACAGACTGGGATAGATAGACTAGATAGATAGATAGATAGATAGATAGATAGATAGATAGATAGATACTGAATAAGATGTGTGATATGAATGTACGAAGAGGAAGTATGATTTGAAAAGGTTAATATCGGAAGCATCTGTGGGGTAATTTCTTCCACCTAGTAGAGGTTTTGGGGTGTTAACATCCTTCTTAACAATCAAATATGAAAGGAATGAATGTGATTCAATGCTGTGGATGTAGCTAGACTGATTTTGGTTACAAAGATCTGAGCTGCTGGTACCAAAGTATAAAGATCATCTAAACATTTGCTGTGGAAATGGCGACAGAGATACGTTTAAAACTTTGCGACTGTGGGCAAGAGAATGTAGGGTGGGAAATGTCTCCCAGAAGGATCTTCTAGTAAAACTGGACGTAAGAAATGTGACTATCAATTCTCTGTGGCTGGCAAGTGGCTCTGAGGTCGTAGTTTACATTAAAAAGGTGAATATTTCGACGAAGATATGATCAATGAAATTAAGCAACGTCGAGCCTGGTCAGTTCCTAGATGGGTGACCGCTTGGGAATCGTAGTAGTTTTGGACGTAGGGGTGGTGTAATAGATAATAGATCGAAATTTTTGATCTGATAGCCGCTTTCTAATTCCAGTTGGGTTTGTCATATTCACTCACCCTATGGAAAAAATTGAATCTATGTCTTCATCCCCCAAATATGGGTTGATAGGTAAGACTTTTATCATTAAATCAATATTATCTCCCCACCCCCCCGCCAAAATGTCTTACAATCTTGTTGTAGAGGAACATCTATATATGGGTATGGTCTAGTCTATAAAAGACTGTGACTGGGGGAATAGGTCAGCATACGTCACTAGACGGAAGCATACGTCACTAGACGGACGCATACGTCATTAGACGGAAGCATACGTCACTAGACGGACGCATGTCACTAGACGGACGCATACGTCACTAGACGGAAGTATACGTCACTAGACGGAAGCATACGTCATAGGCGGAGACATTTTCTACTTGATCGTTAATAATGTTACTATTCGTTGATTGTTCTTGTACGTCTATTGCTTTATTGTACTGTTGTATAATAAATCTCTTCTAATCTATCTTCTGTGTTAAGTATTAATCTTACACTATTCTTTTCCCTGATATTCCTTCCCGGGGATATATCAAATCTAAATATATTTTCTTACATTATATAGCCTAAAAAGGGTTGATAAGCCGTAGAAAAGAAATAAATATTTTTTTTAATCGTATCACCCCGAGCAAGGCGGTAACGCTACTGATGTTCAGGGGGCTACGTAATAGTGAAAAGATTGGAAAAGATAAAGCCGGAAACCACATCCTAAACAGGGAACAAGGGATGAGCCTCTAAACCTGTACAATAGATGTGGGTGGAGTGTGAACCGGGCGATAGATAGATCTATCTACTCCAATTGAAAAAAAAAGTGATGAATTCAAATAAAATTTGTGCAAACTTTAGATATATGAAACGTATTATTTACAGAAAGAATGGGTTTAGTTAATTTTAGGACTAATCCTGGAATTTTCTGATAGAAATTGAAGATAAAAAACGAAGAAAAAAAGAAAAATCATCATCATCAGAGGCGGCAGCAGCAGCAGCAGCAGCAGCAGTCTCATTGACTGCCAAACAGATTTCAAAATCCTTTTACGCTCTGACGATTCTCTTGGAGAACCAACTTAAACAGCTGTCCAAATAGCATAGCCGAATTACTGGCGTGAATCGAACCGTGGGTTAATCTGAAGTGTTACAGAAGTTTTTTTAATCAATCGACTTGTAATCAATATTTAGGTTTTGCCAAATTTTGGCATCGTCTCAGCCAAGTGGTCGGGGAGATTGAAGTCAATCAGATTTTTTCCTTCGCATTCTATTATACAGTTCAGTGCCAATTATTGGAGTCACCTGACTAAACATTATTTTTAAGGTAGAGGACAAAACTCTCAACATTGACCGAATAAATTTTTCCTTACTCGAATATATATAATACTGTGCAAAACTATTAGGACAAGAACTATTTTATCTTTTATGAGGCATCAAAATAAAGTTTAAAATCACCCCTGTCCTAAAAGTATTAGGACAGGGGTGATTTTCCTAAAAACCTCACTGAAATTCAAATACAGGGTAAAAAGCCAAACCTTTGTGAGAAATATTTAACTAAAAAGGAAGAGGAAGGAAGGCTTCGGAATTTGAATTGGCCCCCACAAAGCCCTGATCTCAATCCTATTGAACATCTATGGGATATTTTGGATAAAATTAATGTTACTTCGCAAGACACACTTTGGGAACAAATACAAGCTGCTTGGCAGAAGATACCATTAGATACATTGAAGAAGCTTGTGATGTCAATGCCTGACCAAATGAAGGCTGTGATCAAAGCAAAAGTCTATTATACTAAATATTAAATTTATTTTGTAACAAGTATTTTTTCTTGTTAAAGCATTTGTTGAGTAAATCAAATAAATTACTTCAATTACATTGTTTATTTTCTGTCAATATGCCCCATAAAAGATAAAATAGTTATTGTCCTAATACTTTTACACAGTACTATATATATATATCCAGATGAAGGGAACGAATAGGTATATAATCCAGAGTTCCCCAGCATTTACTTTTTTAAAAAGTGCTTAATACAATATAGATTGTATAGCGTAATATAAATATAACTAAGTTTGTTTTTTATTTAAAATTAAGTTATTTTATATTGCAACACGGAAATTTCTATGTTTTAAGATTTAAAGTTTTTTATCTCTTCATCAGGGAATGTCTCATAAATTTGGTGAAAATGATTTATATTTAAATCCAGAAAACAATTCGTTTACTTATTAAAGAGTTAATATGGCGGAAGAAGACAGAAAATTTAGATCATATGGGTGTGTTTAATTTAACTAATCAGAATGAAGGTCGACTTGAAAATTCAATATATGGGTTAGATGTTAGGAATGTGGGGGGTTACCTGTGAGATGAAAATGTATTCTTTTTTTCGGGTGGATGTATACATTTTAGTTATGAAGAAATACACTTACTGTTATATATAACATTGTTCATTTAAAAGAAAGAAACATAGAAAAACAAAACTACTCTTCTGACCTATGTAGAAAAACAAAACTACTCTTCTTCAATCATGGTTCTCCACGTCTTCCTATCTCTGGTGGCTCTTAATATGTTTTCTTTTGTTACTCCACGCAACCCCCGTCCCGTCATCCACCTGATCAGGCCCTCCAAATATGTTATCCGTAGCCTCCCTCTGTCTCTTTTTCCTTCAATCTGGCCTGTCAGTATGAGGTTCTCCAAGCCCTCCTTCCTCATTGCATGTCCCAAGAACTTCAGTTGTCTCTTCCTGATGCTCACTATTAGTTTTCTTTTCAATGCCATTCTTTCCAAAACCTCAGCATTGCTCACATGCTCGGTCCATGATATTCGCAGCATCCTTCTGTAGAACCACATTTCAGCTGCTTCAAGTTTATCTTCATCTTCGATGATATTGCCCAAAATTTACTACCGTATTAAAGAACTAATATCACATAGCAATCTAGCACTCTCTTCTTGTTTCTAGTAAAATTTTCCTGTGTCTTAAAACTTTACTCAGCTTCTGGAACGCGTCTTTCGCCTTCGGATCTCTGTGTTGCACTTTCCATCTCCTGTTAGAACACTTCCTAGGTATTTAAATTTTTGTACTTGCTTGATTCTGGTATCCCTCACCTGTATTGGGCATTTTGGGTTGCACCTTTTGTTGATGACCATGCATTCAGTTTTCTTAGAGTTTATTTGTAGTCCTTTTTCTGTCACTCTCCTCAACAACCTTTTGTAGGAGGTCTTGTAATTTCCTTTCTGTGTCTGCAATCAATGAATCCCTACTGCAAAAGAAAGTAAGTATATCGTAATGGCAATCAAAACGTGCGCATGAATCGTATTGTATTGATTACACAAACTATTTCATACTAGTATAATACTTACTGTACACACACACACACACACACACACACACACACACACACACACATATATATATATATATATATATATATATATATATATATATATATATTGTGTGCATTTAGGCAGCCTTTTTTCATTAATGCATGTTTCATTAAATACTATAGACAAGTTTTGTCTATTTATTTTATGTAAAATTTTCTCATATTCTCTGATAGGCTTAACAGCGTTATCATTAAATGAAGGAAAATTACAAACTCGCTTTCATAACTCTTGACACTACACTTGAACGATAATTCTAACATTTTTAGGCATTTAAAGCAACATACCTGGCCACATACACAATTCCGGAAAACCCTTGTTAAAAACATGACTATACCGAAAGATGAAAACAATAAACAAAAACTAAAAATTCTTGAAGCTTTTGACATAAAACAGTTGAAACTTAACCGGAACAAGATAACTATGAAATCTCCACAAATATCTTTAAATGCCTATAATTAATAACAGAAGCCATTGGTTTATTGCAATGGCTTCCCATACTTAATATTTCTTGTTTTCACTCTTGCTTGGTCATGCGAAATTCGTTTCCAGCGTCTTAAATGCACGAGTTTGTTGTTGCTAGCAGCGGATTTAGCTATGAATTCTATGTAGACATTCCACTTGAGGTCTGTTGTGAGAGTTAACCCGAGGAGGCGCAGTGTTTTACTTTTAGGGAGACTAGCTTGATCTATGCTAATGGTGGGTAGGAGTGATTGTCTGTGGTAGTTAATAGATAGCAGCAAGTTTTGGAATACTAACAATCAAACAGGTGCAGAAATTTAAATACCTGGGAAGTGTTCTAACAGAAGACGGAAAGTACGATACGGAGATCCGAAGGCGTATGAGCATAGCTAAGGATCTATTCCTGAAGCTAAGTAGAGTATTAAGAGACAAGAAAATTTCGCTGGAAACCAGGAAGAGAGTACTGAATTGTTACGTGATGTCTGTCCTTCAATATGGCAGCAAATGCTGGACAATCTCATCCCCTACTGGAATGTTATGTTATTTCTGTCCTTGAATATGGCAGTGAATACTGGAAAATCTCATGTTATGTCGTGAGTAAGAATAAATAACTCAATAACAGGAATAGGTTAATTGTTGTATTCCGTGAAAATAGTATTTACAAAGGTTATTAGTATCCAATACAAGAATAAAGGTTAATCGTCTCAACCGTCGTAAGACGTAGTATGAGTAATGGGTACTTCCGGGTCGTCACCGGAAGTCTACGACTGACTTGTCGATCGGCTGCTCGGCCCACTCTCCTACGTAGATGCCACCATTACTTTCCATAGCAATGGAATAGTCCATTATAGCCGAATAGGCGCGGGCGTCCCAACATCTCATAAAAAATAAAGAAAAACTTTGAAGCAACCGAGTGTTTAGGGTCAGGAAGTTTTTCCCGTCTGAAACAATCATGCACATATACAAATCTAGCATCTGCTCGTGCAATGAATACTGCTGCCATATCTGGTCGGGTGCTCCTGCAATCCACCTAGCGGTCCTTGACCATATCCAACAGAGATTCTGTAATGTGATAGATCCCGATTTGGCAGCTCGGATACAGTCACTTTCTCACCAGTGCAATCTGGATTCTTTGTGTCTCTTCTACAAATACTTTCACGGCTTCTGCTCCGATGAACTTAGTTCACTGGTACCCATTATACATGAACTTACTTGAGCCACAAGATTAGCAATTCCGTTCTACCCATTTACTGTGAAACCAATAAATTGTAAACGCAAATTCTACTCCAGTCGCTGCTTTTCTCGCACTTCCCGCCTGTAGAATTGCCTTCCGTTTACTTGCTTCCCCGACAGCTACAATCTTCAAGAATTCAAGTGTAAAGTCAATAGTCATCTCCTATCTCACTAACTTGCATCCCCGCTCTCTTTCTCTCTTATTCTCCTTTCTTCATCCACTCCACTCTCATCAGTATTCTCATCCTTCTCTTACCCTTTTCCTGACACCTCCTAAAACATGTCATTCTTTCTCATAACTTACCTCTTATGTTACCACCTGCTCAACAGTGGCAGTAAAATGCCTTTCTTGGGGCCACAAGATTGTAAAAAAAAATGATGTGTTACTACAGAAAGATGCTGAGTATTCTATAGACAAAAATGTGAGCAATGCCGAGGTTTTGGAGAGGATGGACACGAGGATGAAACTGATACTTAACATCAGGAAAAGACAGCTTAGGTTTTTGGGACATGTAAGGAGGAAGGAGGACCTGGAGAACTTGATACTCACAGGATGGATAGAGAGAAAGAGAGACAGGGAAAACAACTCGATATACTTGATAGAATTGAGTAAGAAGATAGTGCAGCGGGGATAAACAGAAGAAGGGGTATAAAGGGGATTGACAACGGATAGGGAGATGTGGAAGGACATGATCGCCTACATCCTGATGGGAAAGGGCCTATGGAAGAAGATGAAAATGGTTAGAGAATGCCTTGATCACATGTTCATTAACGGGAAATAAGCGCACTGGCTCTTAAATTATTTCACAATTTCTGGCCGATATTCTATTGTCACTGCTTGCAATATGTAATAACAATCGACGAGGTTATGTACAAAAATACAAAGAAAATTAATAATCATTTTTAAATTTTCAAATTCCCAGCATCCCTTGTTCGCACCAGCATAACAAATTACCTTCGACGATGTTCTACAGAACGGGACCTCGTTACATGAAAACATTCTTTCCCCAATATTATTCTTAATAACCACTCCTGCCTTCCATAAACATGGACCAAGCGAGTCTCACTGAGAGCAATAAACTGCGCCTCCTCGGCCTTACTCTCTCTTCCAATCTCAAGTGGAACCACTACATTGAGTCAATAGCTAAATCCACTGCCAGGAAGGTTGGGTCACTCTGTCGGGCAAGGATGTTTTTTACGCCTAAATCCATCCTGCATACATACAAATCAACCATTCGTCTGTGCATGGAGTACTGCTGTCATACAGAGTCAGGCGCCCCTGCTGTTCATCTCAGTGTTCTCGACAGGCTCCAAAGGAGAATCAGTAATGTGATAGGTACCGACTTGATGTGGCTTCCCTCTATCTGTTCTGTATATATTTTCATGGCTTCTGCTCCAACGAACTTAAGCCACTCGTGCAACCAGACTGGCAACTGGGTCTCACCCATTCACAGTTAGATCAACCAAATGCAGACTACAATTCTACTCCACCAGCTGCTTTTCTCGCACTTCCTGCCGGTGGAACTCGCTTCCATATTCTTGCTTTCCTGATGGCTACAACCTCCATTAATTTATATGCAATGTCAATACCCATCTCTTAACCAGATTCTAGTTCTTTCTACACCACCCTGTATATCCTATCCTTTCTCTCTACTTTTGCAACTGTCATCACACCTGTATGTCCATCCTTATCTGGCTCCTTTCTCTGACATTCCTTGTAAGTGGCTCGTCTTTCTCTTTACTCTCTTCCTATCTAATCTTTTTACTCTTGTGTAGCCTCCTAATCTTTTTACTCTTATGTAGCCCACAGCACATCAGTGGCGTTACCGCCTTGCTCGGGGTGATACGATTAAAAAAAAAAGAAAGAAAAAATAGAAATTTATATATCGTTATCTCACTGGCATGTCGACTATGGCGATATAATATATATATATATATATATATATATATATATTTGCAGTGTAGATATAGAAGAATCCAAAGGAGTGTCCTGTATATAAAGTGGTAGGATAACTTACTAGAAGAGATCTAAATATATATGTATATAAATACATATAGAGTAAACATACGTAAAAATAAGACAGCCACGTTATTCCATGGTAAAGTGGAAGTATAGGCCTATTCGGAAGCTGAATATAATTCGTCTGAAATAGGCCCCTATTTCCACTTTAAAATGGAATAACACGTGTCTGTCTTATTTTTACGTATATATATATATGTGTGTGTGTGTGTGTGTGTGTGTGTGTGTGTGTGTGTGTGTGTGTGTGAAATATATATGTATATAAATATAAATATATATATATATGTGTGTGTGTGTGTGTGAGTGTGTGTGTATAGGAAAAACTACTAAGTTGTAAGTTTAAAAATGTATTTTTTTGACAGTATTTATTTATTTCTATTATTATATTTGATATTTCAGACCGGCCTCGGCCCTTCATCAGAAACACATGATTTTAAAATTTAAATTAGAAACGTATTTCGCGAGAGCGTTCGACCGGGAGATTGTTTACATCACGTGACGCAGAAAGTGACAGATTTTTTAAAAATATTTGTAAACGTAAACCGATCATTAATAATACTTATAAATTTTGTTTTAGAGAAATCTTTTAAGTGTATCTAAAAATTGTTGAGCTATTGAAATATTTATAAAGATTCAAAACACTTAAGTCCCTATTTAACCCTAGCCTGTGTGCATTTAATTTTAAAATCCAGTATTTTTCTTTCTTTCTGCGTGAGTGTGTAGAACTAAAATCGGAGTCTATTAGTAAACATTTGCAGTTTTCTAATGTGTGTCGCAATTGACTGAAGTTTTGGGCTATGCATGCAATTTGTTATGTATATTATATTATTTATATATTATATAGGCGCGGGAACTAATTTGAAAGCGCTCAATATCAGTGATAGAGCTGACATCATCATATAAATAGGTGTGAGTTTGTGACCTTGGGTTTCACGCTTTTGTGATCGTCAGACAAACTCATTTTGTTTTTAAATTGGCTATATGTAGGGCTGCGTATATTTGTGTATTTTTGACCTATTGACATACTACTTTAGTGACTTCTTGTTTATTTCAGTCTGGATTGGTGATTTCAATGCACGGCACCTTTGAAAATCTTCCGAAAATCATTAAATGGATTGTACAAGCCTTGAGAGTAAGAGTGGACAAACGGAACTGTTAAAAAATCCCCGATGGTTTTGCTAGCACAAACTTAAAGTCATCATGACAAAAGTTTTGAACGTACTGGCATTGTTCAAGAATGTTGTTCGCATCATACCAGAATATGGCCTCCTAAACTGCGACCAAAAACTTTTTTTAGCATAGTTGCAGCATAAACCACAGATGGACTCTGTGGTATGAGCTGGGGTCTGTAATAGGGTTTTGCTAGTCGCCCGGGTAGACGGGTCTGCTAAAAATTGAGAAGCTGGCCATTGCTTAATATACTAATATATATATTTAACCAGAAAAATCATTTACAAAATTAAATAGAATGCACAATGTCAGAAAAAGACAGTGATTTGAAATTTCTGCTCGAATTCAGAGAAATATTATAGCAATATGCTTGCTCGTACACTTTCAACATCAGAGCGTCAGATTGCAATTACTGTTAAATAAATAAATAAACAATCTATCTATCTATCTATCTATCTATCTATCTATCTATCTATCTATCTATCTATCCCATTCTCATCATTATCTATCTATCTATCTATCTATCTATCTATCTATCTATCTATCGCATTTTCTTCATTATCTCATCCCTTGTTCCCTGTTTAGGATGTGGTTTCCGGCTTTCTCTTTTCCAAACTTTTCACTTTTCTTTTTCTTATTTTTTATTTTTATTTTGTTTTTCAATTGGAGTAGATAGACTAAACTATCGCCCAGTTCACACTCCACCCACGTCTATTGTACAGGTGTAGAGGCTCATCCCTTGTTCCCTGTTTAGGATGTGGTTTCCGGCTTTCTCTTTTCCAAATCTTTTCACTCTTGCGTAGCCCACTGCACATCAGTGGCGTTACCGCCTTGCTCGGGGTGATATGATTAAAAAAAATCTATCTATCTATCTATCTATCTATCTATCTATCTATCTATCTATCTATTCATTTACAAAGTAATGTTTAGCTATGCGGGTGCAGATGCGTGTGAATATGCACGTTGTCTTTGTTACGATTTCAAAGTCGGCCATGTGGAATTATTTCTATTGCCTCTTTTCGGCAGCGGTCAGTTTTCGTAAATGCACAAATATGCGATGACTCAGTGTCAGAGGAATGGACACTGTTTGGACGATCCCTGTTGCGACGACCACTCACAGCCCCTACGTTTGATGACCGCCCCCCCCAACCCGCAACTGCGACAATAGGAAAGCCATGTTAGCAAATGTCTAAGAGGGGGCGGTTGTCGAAATTCACGATGTCGCTGGGTGGCGGCGAGCGACGAAAAAGGCGAATCGTATATCTCGTTCATATCAAACGGATTTCATTGGGCGAGGGAGACGGTAATGTAATTTTTTTTGTGTGTCAGTAGTTACACATTTATCACCCACACGCTTTTGACACCGACTATCATAAAAGCGTCCTTCCACAGGGGTCAGTCCCTTCAGAGAACGAGCGAAAGAGCCTGGAAGTGAGAAAAAAATGAATTGTCATGTGGGAAGAGGAAGACGATTGTGAAGCGGCAAGAGACGGAGACAAGTGAAAGCGGATAGATGAAGGAAGGATGCGATGAATTAAAAAAAAAATTGGTTTGATTAGAATGCAGAAAAATGTACCAGGAGAATAGAGAGGTGGTGGGTGCCTCCCGTAAATCAATTTTTTGTAAACTTGTCTCCGAGATCAACACGAAGATGGCATCGAACATTTCACATATTTTTACATACTCGGAGAACCGAGTTCGAATTCCAGTTGAATTCCTTGCATTCATTTACGCACAAATACCCTTGGGAAAGGTATTAATCCGTCTCTTCCCCTCAGTTATGGGTTAAATAATAGGGCAGATTGAGTTCTATAGCCTTGGTCGGCAACCAGTCTACCACAGAAAGCAATGGCAACCTACCGCGGGATAATCTTCTGCCAAGTCAGTCATGTCTCTTTCGAGACATGATCGCCTAAGCGTGTATCGCGTATGGCAATTAACTGACTGACTACGTTATAAGATTTACGCTGCTGATCATGGCTCTTCACCATTTCCTAACTTCTGTAGCTTTTAATAAATTTATTGAAAACTTTATTTGTCACTTATTTAATGGTTCCTAAACTTTTAGATTATTGCTTACATTGAAACCAGAATTTGTTTGAGGTCCATGAAATTTTTTGTAGTGTAAAAAATTACATCCATCTCACATAGAATATATTCAATTAAAAAAATTATGTGGCCGACCTGAAATTTGTCCCTTTTTTGCCATATCAGTCAGTTAAGTGTCATACGTGATACACGCTTTGGGCGATCATGTCTCGAAAGAGACATGACTGACTTGGCAGAAGATTATCCCGCAGTAGGTTGCCATTGCTTTCTGCGGTAGACTGGTTGCCGACCAAGGCTATAGAACTCAATATGTCTTGTTATTTGACCCATAACTGGAAGGAATAGACGGATTAATACCTTTCCCAAGGGTATTTGCGCGTAAGTGAATGCAATGAATTCAGCTGGAATTCGAACTCGGTTCCCCGATTTCTCGTTCAGAGCTGATATCCAATGCAATTGATGTTATATCCAACACTTCTACTTCAGACTTTCGTAGACGAACCATTACGTAATTGTTCGGTCCACTCCTCAGGGGATATCAGTAATGACTGTCAGTTTTCTATTTTTCGTTATTTTTACTTTAAAAATAATTTATGCAAAATTTTTTTGGTGGTTGATTGATTTTTCTACTTTGTGTGCGTGTCTTGGTATTTTAAACACAAATTAAGTAATATTTGTTTCAAATGAGATTAATGAAACTGTAAATCAGTCAATAATTCTAAAATAAAGATTCATATAAATATATTTAATTTTTGAAACGATTTTTAATAAACCGAGTTACATCGCGTTGATAGATGGCTAAAATGGTGCTAAAATCGATTTTAGCAATTTCAAAAACTCCTTCCAGTCGATATAAAATTAGTTTTAAAATACAGAAAATGCATTTTGATTATCAGAAATATCAAATTTAATTTATTAGCGTGAATTTAAAACAAAAATAAAAGCATCAAAACAGATTTTGCAGTTTTTAAAATTATTATTAAATTTTAGGTATTGCGTTTCTGTGGATGTAGCTACATTTATTAAGATCGTTAGGTAATCCCGGGCCTAACTAATAAAACAACTTTTAGGCAAAATTCAACTTCATTCATAAGCATAGTCTCCTTCTAGGGTGATACACTAATTCCGACGCTTCTATAACAGTTCGATGCCCCCCTTTTTTTTGTAGAAAAAAATTTTTTTTGGCCTTAAAATACGCCTCAGTTTCTGATATCACGTATTCATTGAAGCCAAATCTCTTTCCCTGGAACATTCTTTTGAGGTCTGCACGTAGCCAGTATTTGCTGGGGGCTATATCTGGAGAACAAAGTGGATGCGAAAGTAATTTATTGCGTTGTCTTGGTGAAAGATCATTTTTTCTTCTTCATTTCTGGTAGCTTTTTGGTGATTTCTTCCTTCAAACGCACCTATAATGCTATATAATAATAGCTATTGATGTCTCTTCCTTTCTTAAGGTAATTTATGAACAAAATACCTTGGGCATTCTAAAATACGGAGGCCCAAAACCTTACCTGATGATGTTTGTGTCTCTGATCGCTTTGGACGGCTTTCACCTGCTGCTGTTCACTCAGCTGACTCCCGATTTGATTCCGGAGTGAAGTGGCGGATCTATGTTTCATCCATTGTCACATATTTACGCAAAAATTTCTTTTTGATGCGTTGAAACAGTAGCAAACGACGCTCTAAATCGTCAACGATTCTCATTGACAACTGTTCATGCACAATGATGAATACACTGCCTTTTGATATTTTCAACTCCTCTGCTATCTCACGCATTCTCAATTTACAATCCGTTTTTGTCCCTTCCTTTCTTCTTCTTAATAATATGATTGTATTCCGGGATAAATGCCAATTTGTGAGCGTTCAGCATCATTTGTCTGTACGACGGTATTTAAAGTCAGCATACCACCTCTTAACCGTTGTTTTTTATGGAGCAGACTCCGAATAACACTCATCAGGGCACTGCTTTGCCTAAACAGTATTTTTCCTATCAGAAAGCAATGCTTTATCAACACTAGAAATTCAGGCTTTTCCATTATTTTGAACATTTGCAACAGTAGCTTCACTGAAATAACTGTAATTTGTAAACTAATAATCCGATTGGGCCCCAGTTTTATCACGTGCCATTTGAAGGCTTGTAGTTCATAAAAATCATATGGATTTTTATTAGTGGCGTCATCTATATGTTAGGCCCGGGACTTATTGAGTGATATGTTAAGTTATTTTTCCACTGTTGTTTTCCTCTGTTCTCCTTGTATTCAATTTGTCCTGAGAGCATCAGATTTTCCAAGCCCTCTTTCCTCGTTATCCATACTAGAAATTTGAACTGTCTCTTCTTCATTTTAACTATAAGTGTTCTTTTGTTTCCGTTTTCTGTAAAACTTTCTTGTTGCTCACATATTCGGTCCGTATTCGGTTTCAACATTCTTCTGTAGAATCAAGTTTCTGTTGCTTCAAGTCTCCTCTTCATCCGAATGTCCAGCATTTCCTGTCATAGATGAGAACATTCTTCTCTTTCTTACAATTGCCTATCCCTTCAGGTTGTGAGCGATCATAGCACTCCTTAATCTTCTCTCTCATTGGTGTTACTTAGCATATTTTTTATGATATTCCTAACTGTTGTGGGATCTCCCCTTATGTATATGATAATGGACTCGACCGAGTGTACATATACTCCTGCCATAGAGAGAACAGTAGTTGCAGTTGGCATTTGCCTCTGCTGCTATGACACTGTCAGCACTCTGCCTTCGGGCGAGGGGCGCAATCTGCTTCCGAGCAGAGAGCAGTAACCCAGTCGTGGTTCCGCCGAAGGGTAGAACCACGACTGGGGAAAAATAGACATATTTTTTTGCCCGGCTATATGGCCGGGAATACCCACAATAAAATGACCATGTGTCACATCCAGCCTTGCGTGGGAAGGCTAGTAAATACAGTTGCAGTTGGCATTTGCCTCTGCTGCTATGACACTGTCAGCACTCTGCCTTCGGGCGAGGGGCGCTCTCTGCTTCCGAGCAGAGAGCAGTAACCCAGTCGTGGTTCCGCCGAAGGGTAGAACCACGACTGGGCAAAAATAGACAGACATTTTTTGGCCCGGCTATATGGTCACGAAGACCCACTATAAAATGACCTTGGGTCACATCTAACCTTGCATGGGAAGGTTGGTAAATACCGTCGCAGCCGGCATTTGCCGCTGTTACTACGACACTGTCAATTCTCTGCCTTCGGGTACAGAGCGCTCTCTGCTTCCAAGCAGAGAGCACTAACCCAGTCGTGGTTCCGCCGAAGGGTAAAATCACGACTAAGGAAAGATAGACAGATATTTTTGGCCTGGCTATATGGCCGGGAAAACCACATTAAAAAGACCTTGTGTCACATCTCGCCTTACGTGGGAAGGTGGATAAATACCGTCGCAGACGGCATTTGCCTCTGCTACTATGACACTGTTAGCTCTTTGCCTTCGGGCGGAGAGCGCTCTCTGCCTTCGGGCATAGATCACTAACCAAGTCGTGGTTCCACTGAAGGGTAGAATTACGACTGGGGAAAGATAGACAGATAATTTTAGCCTGGCTATATGGCCGGGAAGATACATATTAAAAAGACCTTGTGTCACATCGCGCCTTAAGTAGGAAGGTGTGTAAATACCGTTGCAGTTGGCAGTAGAGAGTATTCGTACAGATCCGTTACAGTTATCGGAGAGTACCGGAACTGATACGTAATTTACCGAGAGATACCGAACTTACAGACTACCGCATCAGAAGTCAGACTAGCTCTGAGCTACACTCTTCTAGAATAATACACCCGGATATACTTTTTCAACGACTTCGCTTCAAGAATTATATACATTTATTTCTTACTGATAGTATTCCTAGATAGTATGCAAAAGTATGAGCACAGGGGTGATTTTCCTAAAAACCTCAATGAAATTCAAATACACGGTGAAAAGCCAAATATTTGTAAGAATTATTTAACTAAAAAGGAAGAAGAAGGAAGGCTTCAGAATTTGAATTGGACCATACAAGCCCTTATCTCAATTTTATTGAATATCTATGGGATATTTTGGATAAAAAAATTGATAAATCTCATGTTACTTTGCAAGACACACATTGGGAACAAATACAAGCTGCTTGGCAGGAGATATCATTAGATAAATTGAAGAAGTTTTTGATGTCAATGCCTGACAGAATGAAGGCTGTGATCAAAGCAAAAGGCTATTATACTAAATATTAAATCTATTTTGTAACAAGTATTTTTCTTGTTAAATCATTTGTTGGGTAAATCAAACAAAATTAATTAAATTTTTTGTCAATATGCCTCATAAAAGATAAAATAGTTATTGTACTAATACTTTTGCACAGTACTATATATATATATATATATATATATATATATAGGTAAATTCGAAAAAAGTAATGGTCAATAAAAACAGAGTTTTTTATATAACAAATTAATATATTTCAACGAATCTTTAGATAAGGTCAGGCAAATACAGAGTGTCTCCCATTTTTTGTTTAGATTTATTATATGAGAAAAATAATTAACATATAAGAAATCACTTTATTTGTTGGAACAACACATCTTACATTTGTGTTTTTGTTTTATTTTAAGCTAGCAAATATATTTTCTTGGCCTTTGTTTCAAGTCAGTCAGTCATTTGAGCGATCATGTCTCGAAATAGACATGACTGAGTGGGCAGAAGATTATCCCGCAGTAGGTTGCCATTGCTTTCTGCGGTAGACTAGTTGCCAGCCACTTCTATAGAACCTAATCTGTCCTATTATTTGACTCATAGCTAGAGGGAGAAGAGATCAGTTTAATTCTTAAGTAGTAATTAGTAGGGGATCAGTTTATTACTTCATAACAATAGAAAACATATCCCCCACTTTATGCCCAGTAAAAGCTTTAATTGCTTCCAACTATTATATTCAGTTAGACAGTTAATTTCGCGATACACACTTTGAACGATCATGTCTCAAAAGAGACACGACTGACTGGGCGGAAGATTATCTTGCAGTAGGTTGACATTGCTTTCTGCCTTAGACTGGTTGCCGACCAAGGCTAAAGAACCCAATCTGTCCTGTTATTTGACTCATAGCTAGAGGGAGAAGAGATGTATCATATTATTAAGTAGTAATTAGTGCGGGATCAGTTTATTACTTCATAACAATAGTAAAACGATCTCCCTCCAGTAGAAACTTTAATTTTTTCCAACTATTATGTTCAGTCAGTCAGTTAAGTGCCATACGTGATACACGCTTTGGGTGATCACGTCCCGAAAGAGACATGGCTGACTGGACAGAAGATTATCCCGCAGTACGTTGCCATTGCTTTCTGCGCTAGTCTGGTTGCCGACCAAGGCTATAGAACACAGAATATCCCATTATTTAACCCATAACTGGAGGGAAGATTCGGGTTTATACCTTTCCCAAGGGTAATTGTGCGTAAGTGAATTCGAACTCGACATCCCGATTTATCGTTCCGAGTCGATATCCACTGCACCACAACGCACATACAATAATTAAAATCGGTGGCCACCACATTCTCAAGGCTGAACAAAAATCTGGAGCACGCCTGGGTGAAGGCGTCTCTATCCATGTCAGCCATAGTGTCTCAGTTGGCTGCCTTGAAAGACTCCGTGGTGCTGTAGGGTCTGCTGCTCACCTCCTTCTCCATGACGTCTAACATAAAATAACCGCGAGGATTAGTCTGGCTATGCGAGGGTTAAAATTTGGGTGAAGCCTAGTACATGTTAATCGTGCTCTTGAAATCTCGCTACACCATGATGTGACGTCGCTTTTGTCACGTAAAAATTAAAGATTTATATGCGCTAAACTACATATATATATATATATATATTGTCATCCGCAGACAGATCTGTTTCACTGTATCACAGCTCATCAGTACGTTTAGATAGCCGACTGCTTTTTACCCAGGATTGAAACCCGACCGAATTGGCGTCAGTCGGTGATTCTACCTCTGAGCTCCGGGCGCTCGGTAGAAGGAGGCAGACTTTTTAGCGTGTATATTATCATGATACATGCCCAATAGCTGAGAGTGTTCTAATTCATTGCTGAATGAACGATACGTAGATGCTAGTGTAGCTACTGTTTTTCAAAGTCTATCATTTTTCCAGAGTTCTCAATCAGGGTGTGAATATATGCATGCAAATTACCCACATTTTTGTGACGGGTGGGTACCGAATCATCTCTCAGTTGCGTCTCTGTCATCGAAGACAGAGTGCGGCTCAGTTGTAGTTCCGTCCGCGAATGACACTGAATAGATGCATGGTTCCGGAAAACAGTGTCCCGCGGACGCCTCACCCCATTGCAGCAGAGGAGCGAACCAGGTGCTCGTCACCGGGGGCAAATCGACCGACGGTTGAGGGGACTGGGGAATTTTTTTCTCTGAGCCCGTCCGTACGCGGTCGGGTCTCCACCTAAAAAAAAAGACCTTGTGCCACATTTCACTTCAATGGGAGAGCATGGTAAATGCAGGTTACTTTAAAAATGATTGACAAGGTGCTTTGTTTAAGATTATTATACAATTTTTTTATGTGATATTTAAATGTTTTCTTTTCAGAAGATAAATTATATAAAAATAATCTCCGAATATTTTATTTATCAAAGCTCTTTCGGTTATACGTTTAACCATTATCATGGACGAATTTTTTTTATATACACTATCTCGCAAATTAATTCAAACTAAACAAATAATGTCTTCATAGGATCTTTTACACTTTCCCTGATCACGTATACATCGTCACATGGTGTTGTTTTCTCTACTGACCGCATTTCTCTTTAAGTTTTGAACTGATGGATCAAGTTTGTTTCTTTGCATTGATGACACGACTGACAGTTGAAAGGCTGAGACAAACAATAACTGCGATCTCCCAGTAAGGCTTGCCAGTGTGTTCGTGCAACATTACAATTTTCGTAGGCTTCCTTGCAGATAATGGCCGAAGTGAAGAACAACTAATCGACAGTCGAGACAATAGTGTCTGGGCGTGATAAAAATTTGATTCAAACACAGATGGCATAATATTTTTCGAGGCCAAACAAATTTTCACATAAACTCCGAAAATAGATTCATATTACTGCATATGACTTAATTTAAGGAAAAAATATAAATCTATTACACCCTATACACCAGTGTATCTCAAACTGACCGTATGGTAAAAGAAAGAAAACGAAAGCAGCTGTTTTAATTAATTTGAACAAAGGACAATGTATATGTATGTAAGTGAGTCAGTTAAGTGTCATACGTGATACACGCTTTGGGCGATCATGTCCCGAAAGTGACATGACTGACTGGGAAGAAGATTCTCCCTCAGTAGGTTGCCAGTGCTTTCTACGGTAGACTGGTTAACGACCAAGGCTATAAAACCCAATCTGTCCTGTTATTTGACTCATAGCTTAAGGGAGAAGAGATGTATTATATTATTAAGTAGTAATTAGTAGGGGATCAGTTTATTACTTCATAGCAATAGAAAACCGATCTCCCACTTTATGCCCAGCAGCAGGTTTAATCATGTTTCCTACTATTATATTCAGTCAGTCAGTTAAGTGCCATACGTGATACACGCTTTGGGCGATCATGCCCCGAAAGTGTCACTACTAACTGGGCAGAAGATTCTCCCTCAGTAGGCTGCCGTTGCTTTCTGCGGTAGACTGTTTGCCAGCCAAGGCTATAGAACCAAATCTGTCCTGTTATTTGACTCATAGCTAGAGGGAGAAGAGATGTATTATATTATAATATATATTATATTATTAAATAGTAATTAATGGGAGATCAGTTTATGACTTCAAAATAATAGAAAACGGATCCCCCACTTTATGTTCAGTAGAAGCTTTAATTGTTTCCAACTATTATGTTGTTCAGTCAGTCAGTTAAGTGCCATACGTGATACACGCTTTGGGTGATCATGTCCCAAAAGAGACATGACTGACTGGGCAGAAGATTATCATGCAGTAGGTTGCCATTACATTCTGTGGCAGATTGGTTGCTATATAACCCAATCTGTCATTTTACTTAACCCATAACTGGAGGTATTTGCGTGTCAGTGAATGCAAGGAATTCAACTGGAATTTGAACTCGGGTCCCCGGTTTCTCGTTCCGAGCCGATATCTACTGCACCACAATGCACATGTGTATGTATTTAACTTAAAAATCATTGTGACTGAAGATTTGAACATACAAGCCTTGTTAAAAATATTGATCTCACCAGATGAAGCTCTCTTTTCCAGAAACGGAAGTCATTTGAGCGCAATTGCAGTTTAAACCACAGTTGGGTGCAGAAAAAAGACAAATATGCCTGATCATGTGTCTGACACAGTAGAAAAAGTTGACTTAACACAGAACTGTTGTCGTTAAGAACAAGACAACATCGATTACAAGAAAACGGAACGCAAACATGCGAGCGATGAATCTGAGATGTCAAAATCAAGCAAAGACCAATTGGAAAGTATTTACAATCCTCACCTTGGTCGGACTGTTGACCCCATCTTTGTTGTCATATTCCCGACGTTTCCACCGTTGCATGCTCCAACCGTCTTCAGGTCATTGGAATTTTGATCTGAACCTTTTATTTCATTCACCAGATAGATTGTTCTAGTTTAATGAGTCATGCTTCTTCCAGTAATCTCAGTATCAGTTATCCCCCTATAACTCAACTCTAATTATTTTGTTCACGAAAATTATAATCAAAACTTTCTGTTAAGTCGCTGGATCCAACCAACGCTTTTTTCCACTGGGCCATGTGTCCTTGAAGCATCACTGTATGAATTTTGGGGACTTATGTCTCAATAACCATTTTTGCCAGAGTTCATATTACAATCTTGTTGTTTGTATTTGTTTTTCTTTAGCACCCCGTGTTACTGGATCCCATATTGTAATATAGAAAAATATTTACTGGGAAGTATTTAAACAGACGACAGAAAATTTAATCCCGAAATCCAAAAGCATGTTGGAATCTTAAAATTGACTTCAAAAGGCTCAATATATTATTTATAAAGATTTATTTGAAAACAAAGAAAAATTTTAAACAGCTATGAAATATTAACCCTCCTATATGGTAGTGGGTGCGGGATTAATACCCTTGGGAAAGGTATTAATCCATCTCTTCTCTCCAGTTATGGGTTAAATAACAGGACAGATTGGATTCTGTAGATTGGCTGGTAATCAGTCTACCGCAGAAAGCAATGGGAACCTACTGCGGGATAATCTTCTGTACAGTCAGTCATGCCTCTTTCGTGACATGATCGCCCAAGTGTGTTTCACGTATGGCACTTAACTGACTGAATGATAGCCCACTTCCTGAAGAGAAACAATATATATATATATATATATATATATATATATATATATATATATATATATATATATTATTAAAATAATCATATCGCGTTGTGGTGCAGTGAATACCGACTCCGAATAAGAAATCGGGGAGCCGAGTTCGAATTCCAGTTGAATTCATTCCATTCACTTACGCGCAAATACCATTGGGAAAGGTATTAATCTGTTTCTTTCCTCCAGTTATGGGTTAAATAACAGGACAGATTGGGTTCTGTAGCCTTGGCTGGCAACTAGTGTACTGCAGAAAGCAATGGTAACCTACTTCGAGTTAATCTTCTGCCCAGTCAGTCATATCTCGGAAGCGTGTTTTACGTATGGCACTTAAATGATTGAATCATATCGCCCCAAGCAAGGCAGTCTATTGCCACTGGTGCGCAGGGTGTTACATAGGAGGAAAGTTACGAGAAAGAGTGACAGGTTACAGGGCGTATCAGGAAGCGGGTAAGAGAAGGGTTAAAAGACTGAGGTGGAGTGGTCAGAGTAAGGAGCATGAGAGAGAGAGGATGCAAGTTAGCCAGATAGGAGATGACTATTTACTTTACACTTAAACTCCTGGAAATTGTAGCTGTTGGGGAAGCAAGTAAACAGAAGGGAATTACACAGGTGGAAAGTGCGAGAAAAGAAGCTGATGGAGTAGAATTTGAGTTTACATTTTATTGGTTTCACCGTAAAAGTTTGGGACCTAGTTGCTAATCTTGTGGCTTGAGTAAATTTATGCATGGGGGGAACCAGAGAGCTAAGTTCATCGAAGCAGAAGCCGTCAAAGTATTTGTAGAAGAGACACAGAGAAGCCACATTGTGCCGGTGAGAAAGTGACTGTATCTTGGCTGCCAGGTCGGAATCGATCACATTACAGATTCTTCGTTGGATTTTGTCAAGGACCCCTTGGCGGATAGCAGGGGTACCCAACCAGATATTTTTTTAAAAATCATATCACCCCGAGCAAGGCGGCAACGCCACTGATGTGCAGGGGCTATGTAAGAGTGAAAAGACTAGTAGAGAGAAAGCCGGAAACCACATCCTAAACAGGGAACAAGGGGTGAGCCTAGACGGGGGTGGAGTGTGAACCGGGCAATAGTTTAGACTATCTACTCCAATTGGCAGCAGTATTAAAATGATAGATTATGGGTTAGCAAATATGGAGGAAAACAAACATTATTAAGAAAGACTGAGTCAACTAAACATGAAAGATAATTTCGTCCTTTCGATGGATGAACTGGTAATTTAATTGGGAAAAGATGGGTCAAGGGAAATATTTTGAGGTGGAAGTAGAAGAAACGGAAGTCTGGGATGGAGTAGTGATTGGATGAAATGTAGTTGGTAGATGGAAGTATCAGAGGAAGGAAACTAAAAGCAAATGGAGGGAGAAAAATTAAGAAGAAAGAATGTTTGTAAAGTCATTAAATAGAATGG
The DNA here is from genome assembly GCA_037127315.1 of Ascarosepion bandense. NCBI lineage: Eukaryota > Metazoa > Mollusca > Cephalopoda > Sepiida > Sepiidae > Ascarosepion > Ascarosepion bandense. Next base: position 905,225 of record JBBBDQ010001616.1, on the reverse strand, counting down.
AGAATTTAAGAGTAGAGGGTTGGGGATAAGTCGTATGAAATAACAGGGAAAAGAACATTGGGGTGAAAAAAGTCAGACAATAAGAATGAGTAAAATGGGACAAGCAGTAATGGAGGAAGCAACAGACAAAAGAAGATGGCGAAAAGGAGGAGAAATAAAGAAAAAGATTAAAAACAAATTGAAAACAGAAAAAAATAGATTTAGAAGGAAAAGATTAGAACAGAAAGAAACAAAGTAAAAAGGAATGAAAAAGAAAAAAGACATTGAAGAAAAAAGAAAAATAGTTAAAAAAGGAAAAAGAAAACGCGAAAATAAGAGAAGAAAGAAAACATAAGAAAAACAAGAAGAAGAGGGATTAACTAATAAGATAAAAAAAAAGAAAAAACAATGTGAAGGAAAAAGAAAAAAGAGGAAAAATTGTTCAGAAAAAAGCAGTCAGTAAATGAAGTGGGCAAGATGTAAAACTAAGGGATGAAGTGATAAGAAAAAAGAAAAAAAGCGAGAGACATTGTAGGAAAGAAAAGTTAAAGGGACAACGTAGGGAGAAAGAAGTAAAGTTATAGGAAAAACCTAGGGAGATATAAGAAAATTTAGAGTGACAATGTAAGGAAAAAGAAGAAAAGTTATAAAAAAACGTAGGGAAAAAAAAGAAAACTTAGAGGAACAACGTAGGGAAAAAGAAGTAAAGTTAGAGGGAAAACGTAGGGGTAAAGAAGAAAAATTATAGAGAAAACGTAGGGAGATATAAGAAAATTTGGAGTGACAATGTAAGGAAAAAGAAGAAAATTTAGAGGGTCAACGTAAGGAGAAAGAAGAAAAGTTAGAGGTGCAACGTAGGGAGAAAGAAGAAAAATTAGAAAAACAACGTAGGGAGAAAGAAAAAAATTTAAAGGGACAACGTAAAGCGCAAGAAGAAAAGTTAGAGGGTCAACGTAGGGGGAAAGAAGTAAAGTTATAGAGAAAACTTAGGGAGATATAAGAAAATCTAGAGGGACAATGTAAGGAAAAAGAAGAAAAGTTATAAAAAAACGTAGGAAAAAAAAAAGAAAACTTAGAGGGACATCGTAGGGAGAAAGAAGAAAATTTAGAAGGACAACGTAAGGAGAAAGAAGAAAAGTTAGAAAAACAACGTAGGGGAAAAAAAAAAGAAAACTTAGAGGGTTAACGTAAGAAGAAAGAAGAAAAGTTAGAGGGACAACGTAAGGAAAAAGATGAAAAGTTAGAGGGTCAACGTAGGGAGAAAGAAGAAAAGTTAGAGGGACAACGTAAGGAAAAAGAAGAAAAGTTAGAGGGGCAACGTAGGGAGAAAGAAGAAAAGTTAGAAAAACAACGTAGGGAGAAAGAAGAAAATTTAGAGGGACAACGTAAAGCGCAAAAAGAAAAGTTAGAGGGACAACGTAGGGGGAAAGAAGTAAAATTATAGAGAAAACGTAGGGAGATATAAGAAAATTTAGAGGGACAATGTAAGGAGAAAGAAGAAAAGTTATAGAAAGACATAAGGAGAAAAAAGTAAGAGGGACAACAAAGGTAGTAAGAAGAAGCGTTAGAGGGACAACGTAGGGAGAAAGAAGAAAATTTAGAGAGTTAACGTAGGGAGAAAGAAAAAAAGTTAGAGGGTCAACTTAAAAAGTAAGAAGAAAATTTAGAGGGTTAACGTAAGGAGAAAGAAGAAAAGTTAAAGGGACAACGTAAGGAGAAAGAAGAAAAAGAAAAAGATAAAGTGTTGAGAAGAAGAAAAAAAACTAGAGACGCGATATAAGGAGAAAGGAGAAAACAAAGAGAGATAAAAGTTTTTAGAAAACGTAGTCGTCCTCTCACCGGCGGGACGTGGCTTTCCTGTGCCTCTTCTTTGACGGCTTCTGCTCTGATTAACTTAAATCACTAGGGCCCCTAAGAATGAATTTACACGAGCTGCTAGATTAGCAACTAGGTCCCACCCTCTTACAGTGAAACCAATAAAGTGTAGCCACAATTTCTACTCTAACAACTTCTTTTCTCGCACTTCCCGCCTGTGGAATCTCCTTCCACAGACTTGCTTCCCGGACAGCTACAATCTCTAGGAATTTTAATGTAAGGTCAACAGACATCTCCTATCTCACTAACTCGCATCCTTTCTCTCAATCTCTTTTCTCCATCCACTCCACCCACATTACACCAGTATTCCCATTCATCTATTACCCTCCTCCTGACATCCTCTATAACTAACCCGTCTTTCTCATCAGTTTCCCCTATGAAACCCTCTGCGCAACAGTGTCAGTAAAACTGCCTTGCTTGATGTGAAATTATTATAAAAAATGAATGGAGATAAAGTGAAGGGGAAAGTTGACTCATACGGTCTGGTGACCCCGCGAAATATTTAAAGATCTTTTTTAAATCCATTCAAGAACCCCTAACTTTATTGATCCTGTCATTTCAGTTTTAGTCACCCTAAAAGTGGTCCCGGTGATTCTCTGTAAATCATTTCATGCTAATTGGACTAATTCCCTTTTCTCTTTTGTTATTACTATTCCGTAACGCCACAGGCTTAGTCCAATTTCTAGAGGCACTGAGCACTTTAGTTTTTGCGTAGGTAGATTTTTGTATTTTTGTGGGTTCTTTTTCTTTGTTTGCTTTCTTCACGTTTTTCTAATTTCTATTTTGTTTTCTTTTGTTTTTTTCATTTATTTTCTTTGACGGTCTTAGTATTAGTGGTGTTGTGTAAAATGCGTCAGAAGAGAAAATCAACGTCAAGAGACGACGTATACATGATCAGGGAAGTCTGAAAGATCACACGAAAACATTATTCGTTTTGCTTCAATTAACTTGTACAATGGTATATATATATATATATATATATATATATATATATATATATATATATATAAAATAAAACAAAAATTTCGATACTTAAATCCGTTGAATAGCCATTTCTACGAAGAAATCCTTGCTTCTTCAGCAAGGGCAAGACGCAAATTTTATATATATAAATTGAATATAACTTTATTTTAATACATTTCTTTTACACCTGGTTTTAAATAATCAATACTTATTAGCAATTTGCTTAGCAGTTCACACTGTTATTGAATTTCAGTGAGGTTTTTAGGAAAATCACCCCTGTCCTAACACTTTTTCACACAAGCGGTAGTGTACAAAAGTTTTGGACAGGGGTAATTTTAAACTTTATTTTGATGCCTCATAAAAGATAAAATAGTTCGTCCTAATACTTTACACAGTACTCTCTCTCTTTATATATATATATATATATAAATCGGGGAGCCGATTTCGAATTCCAGTTGAATTCCTCGCATTCACTTACGCATAAATACCCTTAGGAAAGGTATTAATCTGTCTCTTCCCTCCAATTACGGGTTAAATATTAGGACAGACTGGGTTATATAGCCTTGGCTGGAAACCAGTCTACTGCAGAAATCAATGGCAACCTACTGCGGGATAATCTTCTGCAAAAACAACCTAGGAAAAATCATTACAAACCATAACAAATATATCCTAAACCAACACGCAGATCAGAATAAAACCGACTACCAAAATACAATAAAAAACAACAATAAAAACATGTGTAATTGCAGAAACCCTAGCAACTGCCCACTACAGAATAAATGTAAAATAAACTCAATAATCTATCAATGCAACATAACATCAATTGAAAATCCCACTATAAATAAAGTGTATATCGGATCAACTGAGAACACTTTTAAGCAGCGCTGGTACATGCATGTAACTTCATTCAAAAACAACTTATACCGAAACCAAACATCCCTTTCTACTTTCTTTTGGAAGCTAAAGGATTCAAAACAGAAACCCAAAGTAAAATGGAAAATCCTAGAAAAAACTAGATCTTGCAACTTACTTGACGACATCTGCCCTTTATGTTTAAGTGAAAAGCTACACATTTTAAAGTACCCCAACAAAAGCGAACTATTAAACCGTAGAGACGAATTAGCAGTATTATGCAAACATCGCAAATATTTCTCGTTAAAATTTAATTAAACAAAAAAGCACCCCACCCACACGAACCCCCCAAAAATGCAATAAATACACATAATCAACCCTATTAATAAATAGAACAAAAAACGTAGAAATAAAAGACAACAAAAGACCACACCATCGATAAGTCCATCTACCTGTAAATGGTAGAAAAATAAAAGAAACTATCGACACTGCAAAAAAACAAAAAAACATATATCCCAATACAAAATAACCTAAACTAAACGAAAAAGTGATCTGCCCAAAACTAAATAAAACATATCCTCCTCTAAACCAAATAGCAACACTTTAAGAACCATAAACGAACAACTAGACCATCCTAAAATCACACACCACTCATATCATTAACAACGACGCCACTACTACTACATCCAGACAAGATAAATAGGAAACCTGTTCTGAACTAAGCAACCTCTCCCAACCCCTAAATCTAAGACTACAATATGGCCAAGAGAATCAAAATAACCTCCCAACCCCACTTTCACTTAAAAAGCATATTCACCACAAATAAACCGTTTTTCACCAGATAATTTTCATTCCAACTTCGTCAACCGGTGAGAAGCATCTAAAAAAGGTAGCTTCGAAACGCGAAAATTTTTGTGTAGTGATACTATGAATTTATAAAAATAAAGCAATGAATATCTGTTATTAATTATTACTTTAGAACATCTACAAACTACAACACAATTTTACATTATATTTCGACATTGAAAGAACAATGTCTTATCAGGTAGTTAATTATAATGGTCAGTCAGTCAATTAAGTGCCATACGTGAAACACGATTGGGCGATCATGTCTCGAAAGAGACATGACTGACTGGGCAGAAGATTATCCCGCAGTAAGTTGCCATTGCTTTCTGCGGTAGACTGGTTGCCGACTAAGGCTATAGAACCCAATATGTCCTGTTATTTAATCAATAACTGGAAGGAAGAGATGGTTTAATACCTTTCCCAAGGGTATTTGCGTGTAAGTGAATGCAATGAATTCAGCTGGAATTCGAACTCGGCTCCCCGATTTTTTGTTCCGAGCCAATATCCACTGCACCACAACGCACATATTATGATGTTAATAAACCTTTTATCGAAAAAAATTAGAAAGAAACCACTTTCTTTCTTTTATTTTTGGAATTTTTTTTTGTATGAGCTAAAAACGGTATTAAAAATGTGGGGAAAGAAAGATTAAAAAAAAAAAAGAAAAATTCCAAAAATAAAGGGAAGAATTATTTTTTTTCTTAAAACGTTTATTACCATCATAAATAACTACCTGATGAGACATTGATCTTTCAATGTCGAAAGATAATATACAATTTTGTAGTAGTTTGTAGTTTGTAAATGTTCTAAACTATAATTAATAATAAATGTTTTGAACGTTGCCATTATTTTCTTCATTCCTTAATCATTTGCATATATATATAATAACAATAATAATTGTTATATTTCAGTTCGTCTCGAAAAACTAACTTACCCTGACGAGCCGAAGAGTGAAACCTAGGTAGGTCTGTTTGCTCTTACTTAGATTTATTTTTTGTACATATATATATATATATATATATATAATTGTTTCACCTCAAGCAAGGCGGTAACGCCACTGATGCGCATTTGGCTACATAAGAGAAAAGGATTAGATAGAAGGAGAGTAAAGAGAAAAATGAACCAGTTACAAGAGATGTCAGGGAAATGAGCAAGAGAAGGATGGGAATACAGGTGTGATGACAGTTGCAAAGGTAGAGAGAAAAGAAAGGATACACAGAGTGATGTAGAAAGAACTAGAGTCAAGTGGTTAAGAGATGGGTATTGACATTGCAAATAAATTCCTGGAAGTTGTAGCCGTCAGGAAAGCAAGAATATGGAAGGGAGTTCCACAGGCTACATAAGAGTAAAAAAAATTAGATAGGAGGAGAGTGAAGACAAAGACGAACAAGTTAGAAAAGAGCAAAAGAAGGATTGGAATACCGGTGTGATGACAGTTGCAAAGGTAGAGAGAAAGGAAAAGTTATACAGGGTGATGCAGAAAGAACTGGAGTCAAATATATATATATATATATATATATATATATATATATATATATATATCAGAAAAATTAAGGCAGACACGTTATTTCATGGTAAATCGGAAGTGTAGGCCTATTTCAGGCGAACCATCAACAGATTCCGTCTTTATTGTACAAAGGATTTTACACGAATGAAATTCACAAAGACCTCAAAAAAAAAAAAAAATAATAAATACATCATTACATCAGTTCGGTGAATACACACACATATTCATACATAAGCATATATAGGCAACATATAATCAAAGAACACGCGTAAGAGCGGATGTCAACTAAAATCTAAAGATACATTCAGTATGTCAGTTAGAGTGCTGACCTGTAGACTTGAAACGTAAAGGAAGGTGGGGTAGGTGAGAGTGAGAGAGAGGGTGGAGAGCGTTAAAAAGAAAGGGTAAGTATTTTAAAGCGTAAACGAAAATGGAAGAAAAAGAAAGAAATGCTAATATATATATATATATAACCGTACTGATGAGCGGTGATACAGCGAAATAGATCTGTCTACGGATGACTATATATATATATATATATATATATATATATATATATATTGCTGCGACCTAGGTTTCACCCTTTCACTGTCAAATGTAACTTCTACTCTATTAGCTTCTTTTCTTGCACATCTCAACCCCGTGGAACTTCTTTTCTTATACTTGCTTCCCTGGTAGCTACAATCTCTAAAAGTTTAATTGCCACATCAATTGCCATTGCAATTCTGTATCCATGATTCCTATCTTTCTCTTATCTTTTTTTCGACATCTCTAGCATTTTGTTCATTTTCTTTTTTCTCTCATTGTGACCCCCTGCGCTCCAGTGGCGGTCCTATCTGTGTGTGTATATGTTTTTACGTGTGTGTATGTGTGTTTTACTTAGGGATAAATATAACAATACAGCCACACAATCATACATGCACATCTGATCATGTACTCTTCCGTACATATACACCCGTCTCTGCAGAGACCGTCAGATAATTCTGGGTGCTGATGAGCTCTCTCTGAAGAAGCTTCTGTTACTCCCTATGAAAATGACGCCATGACTATTGCCAAATCACACTCTTTCTCTTTCTCTTTCACTCACTTTCTTTCTCTCTTTATACTAATTACCAGCTTTCTTTCTCTATTGCTCCCCCACCGTCGTTCTATTTGATTCCCCATCGTCGTATTCACGCTCTCCTTTTCTCTGTTAAGCATGCCAATTATCTATATCTACGCCGAGAGCCAACAGTGATATTGGCCAAATTCTTCTCCCTCCCCCGCATATCCTCCTTCCCTGTTCTTCTAATTTTAGTTATCAACGCACCTGTCTCGGAACTTCCCCCCATCCGTTTCGGCTTCTATTTATGTATGTATCTATCATCTGTTTGTTCATATCTATCTATCTATCTATCTATCTATCTATCTATCTATCTATCTATCTATCTATTGCAGTCTGGTCTTATCTATCTATCTATCTATCTATCTATCTATCTATCTATCTATCTATAATAGTCTGTTTCTATCTATCTATTTATCTCTCTATCTATCTATCTATCTATCTATCTATCTATCATAGTCTGTTTCTATCTATCTATCTATCTATCTATCTATCTATCTATCACAATCTGGTCTTATCTATCTATCTATCTATCTATCTATCTATCTATCTATCTATCTATCTTAGTCTGTTTCTATCTATCTATCTATCTATCTATCTATCTATCTATCTATCTATCTATCTATCTATCTATCTTAGTCTGTTTCTATCTATCTATCTATCTATCTATCTATCTATCTATCTATCTATCTATCTATCTATCTATGCAGGTAACAATTACTCCTCCAAGGATAAACTCTCTGAAGTTTTATCTGAAAATAATAAAAACAATGGATTTCCGACAGATTAACGAGAACTTCTAGCAAAATACCCAACATTTTATTTAAAAGTTGGAAGAATATAACTAAAAATTTTAGGAAGAAACCTTACTGTATATTTTTGTTTAGTATATATATATATATATATATATATATATATATATATATATATATTATTATTATTATTATTATTATTATTATTATTATATCATACTGCAATTCAATAGCTATAAAGATTCGGTGTTAAAGCACAATTATTAACCACGTTTTACTGCCTGATGGTTGTCTTTTAACACCGAAACTTTATAGCGCTTGAAACTAGAGTATGCTATTATTAATAGAATAGTGATAATAATTATCAGACATTTCGTATTGAGCACTTTTTAAAAGTAAATATCTAACTGCTGAATGTACTTCCATTAGTAACTATTCCTTACATTATATATATATATATATATATAGAGAGAGAGAGAGAGAGAGAGAGAAAGCGAGAGAGAGAGAGGGGGTGGAGAGAAAGATAGAGACAGGCTGTACATAAGGTTTGTGCGCACTTCAAAGCATTTATAACTTTATTTATATTTGCGATTGTAATAATTTGTAAAAAAGATTAGAAAGAAGTAAATCTTATTTAAGTTTCCACATATCCTCCATCATTAGCAATACAAAGCGTAATAGGAGTTTGCAGTTCACGAAAAACAGTTGCCAACTGATTTACAGTAATGCCTGAAATCACATCAGTTATTTTAGCTTTCAGATCTTCTAACGAACTAGATTTGGTTGCATACCCAATTGTTTTCACAAGTCCCCATAAAACAATCTATTGGAGCCAAATCTGGGGAACGTGGAGGCCAATAAAATGATCCACCCCTTCAGATCGATCTGTTCACTTATCTAAAAATTGTTGCAAATTTTGTTGTAAAGAATGAATCAATAACTGTACTTAAAATTATTTAAATTGTACTTCATAACATGTTTTACAAATTATTTATCTCACAAATACAAATAAAGTTATAAATTTTAAAAAGTGCACATGGACTTTATAGACACCCTGTATATATATATATATATATATATATATATATATATATATATATATATATATAAAAGGGATTAATTCAATGATTAATTCAATTAATCCTTTTTTAATTTATATTTGCTCTGTAATATTTTATTACATGGAGCTCTCTTCCTGGATCATTTTTTAATATTAAAATAAAATTTTTAATATTAATTAGGATCGGGTTTTTGGAATTTACCTTCCTGCTTTTTTCGCTTGGATTAAAGTATCTGAATTAATATATATATATATATATATACTTTACTATTTTCATGTCTCCCTTCCTCTATCTCTTTATTTTATGCATTATGTTTACCTCACAGCTTTAAATAATCTACTAATAGAAAAAAAAAAAATGAAAAAAAGCACAAACGCACAAAAAAGAAAGCCAGTGATAATTGATGTTTTCCTTTCGCAGTCATGATATTGAACCCGAAAACATTCCAGTTAGTTGCAATCTTTAAATAACAACTACCACATACTTTTTTCAGAAAATTGGCACAACTTCTAATGAAAATCATTTTGCATTTGAATATATCCTAGACTCTTTACTCAAATTTGATTCCTGGAACAATTTTAACAAATGTTTGCTCCTTACTTGTAGATGAACAACGGATTATTTTAAAAAAATATAATTGTGATCGTTCCAGTCTCCGGTAATCTATCACAGTCTGTTATCTATATCAGGTGATATTTGCTAAAATTACGAAGGAAGAAAAGTTTATCCTTTGTTTCCTGTTCAGGAATGGGTTTCCGGTTTCGGGTAAAGTGTACTTCAACTTTATTCTTTACCGCTTGGTATGACTATAAACTACAATAATGTCTCTGATTAAGAGATTGGAGGCTTTGAGGCGCGCGAAACCACTTAATTGGTGTTATTCTTAGCTGGCCTTTGACCCAGAGTACTAACACATGTAAGGGTCGCAGCTATAGGCAAATAGTGAACTCCCAAAACTATGAATATACATGTTTATAGTAAGATGCCCGTTATACATACATATATATATATATATATATATATATATATATATATATATATATGCCTCCTTCTACCGAGCGCCCGTAGCTCAGAGGTAGAATCGCCGACTGACGCCAATTGGCCAATCGGTCGGGTTTCAATCCTGGGTTAAAAAGCAATCGGAGTTTAACCGTACTGATGAGCTGTGATACAGAGAAACAGATCTGTTTGCGGATGACTATATATATATATATATATATATATATATATATATATATAACGGAGAAAGACCATTAGTATGTGTCGTCATAGAAATAAGTATAAATTGCAATAATTATCCTATTCTTCCAATTAGTCACAATAAGGTTTCTTAAAAAATTCCACTACTAATTCAAGGGTCAAGCCACATACCTCCCACTACCCCAGAAGAAATTACTACTAAAATTCTGCTAGCTTAAACCTATAAAAACCAGTATCCCCCGACCCCTTCTTTTACTAGAGCAAACCTCTGGGCTTAGAATCTTTCCTCTTTCTTTGTTTAAACGGGGCTGAGAATGCATGTCTTAAAATGACGTGTTGAAAATGGCTATTTCTCCTTGTAAGTTTTATATCAATTTACTCACACACACACATATATATATTTATATATATATATAAATGTATATATATATATATATATATATATATAAGTGTATTTGACAAAATTCAAGAATACGGTTTCAAAGTCAAGGAGGCTAAATGTGATTTTTATTTGACGCAAATAAAATATTTGGGGCATATCATTAACAAAGACAGTCGACGACTGGATCCAGGCCGGATTCAGACAGGGTTTACGGCGATCAAGGACATAGCGTGCAAGCACTACAAGCTTTCTCGGCTGAGCAAATTTTTACAAGGTGTTCATTAAAAACGTGCACAACTTGCGAGCTCCCCTAAACGAACTACTAAAGAAAGACAAAACCTGGGAATGGATACCGGAATGCCAATCTGCATTCGAAAAAATAAAGAACACGCTCACTTCAGACCTTTCTCTCACTATGACTCAAAGTTGGGCATCATAATAGCAAGCGATGCCAGCTCATATGGCATCGGCGCCTGCATTTTACACAAACCTCCGGATGAAACGAGGAAACCCATCGCGCATGCGTCTCGAACTTTGCTGTCTGCGGGAAAGCAATATTCGCAGATCGAAAAGGAGGCGTTAAGCATAATGTTCGCTGTTACAAAGTTTCACAGATATCTAAACGGCAGATATTTTAAGTTACAGACAGACCACAAACCGCTGCTGACTATATACGGATCTAAGAAGGGACTACCGGTTTACACCGCGAACAGACTTATACGCTTGGATACAATACTGCTGAACTATAATTTTAAGATTGAGTACCTGTCCTCTAGACGATTTGTCTAGTCAGTCAGTTTAGGTGCCATACGTGATACATGCTTGGGCGATCATGTCTTGAAAGAGACATGACTGACTGGGCAGAAGATTATCCCGCAGTAGGTTGCCATTGCTTTCTGCGGTAGACTGGGTGCCGACCAAGGCTATAGAACCCAATCTGTCCTGCTATTTAACCCATAACTGGAAGGAAGAGACGGATTAATACCTTTCCCAAGGGTATTTGCGCGTAAGTGAATACAATGGATTCAGCTGGAATTCGAACTCGGCTCCCCAGTTTCTCGTTCCGAGCCGATATCCACTGTACCACAAAGACTCGTTCCAAAAAACAAAGAAATATTCAAAGACTCGATAATCGCGACCTTAAGAACGAACTGCGAGATAAAGAACATGATTGCGAACACCTTGAGAGAACTTCCAGTGACACAATCAGACATAAAAAGAGAGGCTGTATAAGACGGGTTTATTCGTACTACTAAGAACAAAATTTACAATAAAAACTCGAGTGTGCCTGAGGTTTTTCGCTATGTGACGATGTATTGTTGTATAATGAAAGCGTGGTGATACCTAATAAGTTTGCAAAAGAAAATCCTGCGGGACTTTCCTATGGGACATCCCGGAAAAAAACCGTACAAAAAGTCTCATGCGTTGTTACGTCTACTGACCAAACATAGGACATAGCGTGCAAGCACTACAAAGCTTTCTCGGCTGAGCAAATTTTTACAAGGTGTTCATTAAAAACGTGCACAACTTGCGAGCTCCCCTAAACGAACTACTAAAGAAAGACAAAACCTGGGAATGGATACCGGAATGCCAATCTGCATCCACTGTACCACAAAGACTCGTTCCAAAAAACAAAGAAATATTCAATAAAGACTCGAGTGTGCCTGAGGTTTTTCGCTATGTGACGATGTATTGTTGTATAATGAAAGTGTGGTGATACCTAATAAGTTTGCAAAAGAAAATCCTGCGGGACTTTCCTATGGGACATCCCGGAAAAAAACCGTACAAAACGTCTCATGCGTTGTTACGTCTACTGACCACACATGGACAGAGATATAGTTGATATGATGGAGGCATGCAAAGAGTGGGAGTCTCGTATATATAATTCAAGGCCCCAAGAATACACACAAGCGCCATCAGAACCAGTTGAGGAAATGTCGGGCGACCGACATTAATGAATCACCACCGGCCAATGAAGACCATCTTCGAGAGTTTCTATCTCGAGACACCCCAAGCTTAAGGCGATCTGGAAGAAAAAGAAAATTCATGGAGCCTTTGATCGTCGATCCAAAAACCGAAGAAATATTAAACACCTTTTCGGGGAAAAGCTCTTAAAGGGGGGATGTTGTGGGGCGTTACCCAATTAACTATGGATTCTTCCTACCAGTTAATCACTCTCGTGGCTTCAGTTCAGCTCGGCACAGTCTGTCTGTCAGTCACTAGTAAGCCAAGCTTATATCTACTCTTTTCTCTTGTATCTATTTTTGACTTAATATATGTTGTTAACGTTACCACCGCATTTCGAGTTATCATTCGTAGTTACATCATCGGTCCACATTAATTATATCGTTCTTTTTTTTCATTGTTAGTTTTTTTTTACGAGCCATAATACTAAATTCTAGTTCTTGCAAATAGACTTTTGACACTGCAAATTGCTATAATTACTGAAAAAATACTAAATATCAATCTGAAATAGAAAATTGGGACTTAATTGCTTTCATGCTTACTCGCTATACATAATAGTACAAATTATTTTGTTGGATAACACATATCTATGAATTTTACATAAAATATTTGACATGCCTCTTTTGCATATTAGACACAGTTTATTAAAGATATCATATTCTGCAGAAATAAAATCGATGAATAATTAATTTTTACAAGAATTGTTTTCATTTTTTCTTTATTAATTACAATGATTTATAAAATTTTAAAAATCTTTGAAGTTACCTCCAGTCACTAGGTGTGTTCAGTTAATAAGTAATGACTATATTTACAAATCGAAAATTGAAAAGATTAATACAACTTCATTCGTACTAAGATTTTTAAAATGATTAAAAAATTTGATGTTAAATTGTCCAATTTTTAAAACTATGGAACGTCATAAGAAACATATTATTTAGAAGTTACGTGTTTCAAGAGTTTTTCTCTTTACAAAACGTTAATTTAGGTTTCATAAACTTACGTAAATTCTGGTCAACCATTCTTAGCTTGTCACCACATCTGGCTGTCATCATTTAGTTCACAGGTCAAAAAGTTCAAAGCTCCATGATTAAGAAATTTCTTTTATTCAAAATTTCATCTTATAAACAAGTAATATTTGTTTAAAATCAGATTAATTTAATTTTGAATTTGCCAATTTTATAAAAATAGCATCTCATATTTCAATTTTGAAAGATTTTTAAATCGAGAATTAAATTTTGTTTCAAATTTATCATTCTGCCAAAATGGGCGAAAAAAAGGATAACTTTTGAAAGATCTAAAAAAGTTAACTTCTATTTGAAATACACCAGATTATTTTGCTTTTATCATTTAGCTTTCAATTAAAGCTAAAATGAAAGTTTCAAGCTAGATTTTTATTTAAAAAATCACATTAAAACTTAGGTTTCGAAAATGAGGAGTGGAGGTCCATATTCTAACGTCTCCAACTAAATTCTCATTTTACTTCTTTTTTTTTTTTCCGCAATATGAATAGATAGGTTCGCATACCGTCCGGTTCCTACTTCTAGGACACATAATGAGGCAAGAAGGCTTGGAAAATTTGACTCTCACAGGGCATATTGAAGTCAGGAGGGACAATAAAAACAGCGCCATCGTAGCTGACATGCTTGAGCAAGTGGATAGGACGTGAAGTTGTGATGAGCCATGTTCACCAACGTCAGGAATTTCCAAAACGAGGCTTTGTTGCTATTATATTTTTATAGGTTATCGATCAATGAACTTATGGATCTCGTTTTGTTATAACGTTTCAATCGATACAGTGTCGAGCAGAGGTTTAGTGGTGTCCGGGATTAACTCCTTGATTGTATGTTTCAAAGACGCAATGAGTTGAGGCGTGGGGGTCATCCAGTCTCGCCTATCAAAACACGGAATGCGCCTTTAAAACGAAGTTAACAATAATAACTATTATTATTGTTACGAAGATGCATTTCTATATAAAAAGTAATCAATAAAGTCAACAAAAGGTTAAAATTAATAGTATATTATATATATATTCCAGTATATTCGAGAAAGATCTAGATGATTCCAGATGATTCGATAAATATGCTAATTAGGTGCTAGCCCCTAAAAAAATAGGTTTGGGGGAAGATAGTTGTCAGTGGTAAAAAAGAAATTGGTGCTATTATCAACTCCGGCTTGATTCGAGGATTAGTATATCCAGCCGAAAGAATCTCTATGAAAAATTGCCGACCAACAAAAACCCAAAAGAAAGCCTCATGGAACAAATCTGGTAAATAGAATTTTTGACTATTTTCATTGACCAAACTAAAAGAGTTAATCTTTATATATTTGAGGATTTCCAGTATAGCATTTCGACTACTTCGCTAGACCTAACCTTCCCTTCTCTCCTCGTTACACTTGGCAGTAAACTCTATGTTTTCTGTTTGAATGTCACAATTGTATATTTTGTGCATATTTTATTTTGTGTTTTTAGTAAATTAAAATTTAGTAGAAGCTGCTATCTATTAACAACCACAAACAATCGCTCCTACCCTAGCATGGATCAGGTTAGTCTCCCTGAAAGCAAAATACTGCGCCCCCTTGGCTTAACTCTCACAACAGACCTCAAGTGGAAAGACTTTATAGAATCCCTAGCTAAATCCGCTGCCAAGAAAGTTGGTTCTCTGTGTAGGGCCAGGAAATTTTTCCGCCTGAAACAATCCTGCACATATATAAATCTACCATCCGCGCGTGCATTGAATACTGCTGCCATATCTGGTCGGATGCTCCTGCTATTCACCTAGGTGTTCGTGACAAAATCCAACGTAGAATCTGTAATGGCAACTCGAATACAGTCACTTTCACATCGACACAATGTGGCTTCCCTGTGTCTCTTCTACAAATACTTTCACGGCTTCTGCTCCGATGAACTTAGTTCACTGGTGCCCCCTATTTATAAATTTACTCGAGTCACAAGATTAGCAACTAGGTCCCACCCTTTTACTGTGAAACCCATAAAATTGTAAAGGCAAATTCTACTCCACCAGCTTCTTTTCTCGCACTTTCCGCCTGTAGAATTCCCTTCCATTCACTTGCTTTCCTGACAGCTATAATCTCCAAGAATTTAAATGTAAAGTCAGTAGTCATCTCCTATCTCACTAACCTGCATCCTCTCTTTCATGCTCCTTTCTCCGTCCACTCCACTCTCATTAGTATTCTCATCCTTCTCTTACTCACTTCCTGACACCCTCTATAACCTGTTACTCATTCCCATCACTTTCCTCCTATGTAACCCCTTGCACAACAGTGGCAGTAAAATGCCTTGCCTGGAGCGATATGATTACAAAAATAAAATAAAATTAAATTAAATTAAAAAAATTTTTTAATATTTTTGTGATTTAGCTCTGTGTTTTTGTAAATCATTTTCTTTTCTTTTTTGACAAATTATACCACGTAACGTAATTATTATTTACACTGGAGAATGTGCAAAAACTTTCAAAAAGATGTTCTTCTTCTTCATGTTCTTCTTCTTCATTCTGGACGTAGGCGATCATGAACTTCCACTTGGCGCTGTCCCTTGTCACTCTCAATAAATTTTTACTTGATATCTTTTCTAAGTCCCATTCCGCCATCCATTCGCTCAGACCGAAAAAGTACGTTTTATGCTGCTTTCCCCTGTCTCTCTTTCCATTTATCCGACCATTGAGTATCAAGTTCTCCAGGCTTTCCTTCCTCATTACGTGTCTCAGGAACCTCATTTGTCCCTTGTTCCCTGTTTAGGATGTGGTTTCCGGCTTTCTCTTTTCCAATCTTTTCACTCTTACGTAGCCCCCTTCACATCAATGGCGTTACCGCCTTGCTCGGGGTGATACGATTAATAAAAAAAGAAGTTTTCTTCTCGTTTGCATCCTTTCCAACATCTCATCGTTGCACACGTCTCCGTCCATCCTCAGCATCCTTCTGTAAAACCACATTTCTGCTGCCTGAAGCCTTTCCTTCATTTTTGATGGGATCGTCTAGCATTCACTTCCATACAGAAGGACAAATATCACATAGCAATCAGCACTCATTTCTTTGTTTCTAATGAGATTTTCCTGTCTTTTAGTACTCTGGTTAGCTTTTGAAATGTGTCTTTGGCCATGTCAATGCGTCGTGGGATCTCCGTGTCGCATTTTCCATCCTCTGTCAAAACACTTCCCAGGTATTTGAATTTTTTTACTTGTTTTATTTTAGATTCTTCAACTTGCAGTTGGCATATTGGTCTCCTCTTTTTGCTGATGACCACAGATTCAGTTTTTTTAGGTTTATGCTCAGTCCTTTCTTTTAATTTCTTTTGCTAACTTCTGTAGAAGGTCCTGTATTTTCTTTTCTGTGTCTGCTATCAGCACTGTGTCATCCGCGTATCTGATATTGTTGAGACTGTGGCCGCTAATGTCGAATCCTGGCAAGGCTTTTATTTGTCTCATAATCGCTTCACTGTACAGGTTGAAAAGATCCGGTGAGAAAATACACCCTTGTCTTACGCCCCTTTCTATTCTTGCATATCTGCTGAATTCACTTCCTATCCGTAGACAAAAGGTTTGCTGCCAATATAGATTCTTGATTATTTTAACGTCTTTTCCGAAAATGTCGAGGTTGTCAAGCATCTCTATCAAGTTCCTGTGTCGTACTTTGTCAAACGCTTTTGCGTAGTCCACAAAACACAGATAAATGTCCTTCTGCATTTGTATTGCTCCGTTCAGATAGCATTCTGAGCATGAATATCGCATTCCTGGTTCCGGTATCTTTAACAAATCCACACTGCTCCTGTCCTACCTCTGGGCCTGATTCTGCTGCACGCTTTGTTCATCAGAATGCTGATGATGAGTTTTGTTATGTGGATCATTAAACTGATTGTTCGATGGAGCTTACATTCCTTTGCCCCTGGATTCTTAGATAGTGTTCTAAAGATTGATCTGCTTAGGTCTTCCGGTATATTGCCGCTGCTGTAGAATTCGTTTATTATTTCTGTTAGACTGTCGACGCCAAAGTCTTCTGGGGACATCAACATCTCTATTACAATCCCGTCTGGTCGCGCTGCTTTGTTCCTCTTCAATTTGGCCATTGCCGATTCCACTTCGGTTTTAAATATTTCTAGTTCATCCTTAATTTTGTACATTGCTGGTTGCTCTCCCTTGTCGTGGAAAAGATCTGCGATGTCCTCGTTTCATCTCTGAAGTATTTTTTTTCTTTTTCTAGTATTTACTCAATTGTAATAGGTTCTAGCGAGGCAAGCTTACTAGACATTAGACTATTACACCACGTCGAGGCGCCCAAGAAACAAAAAGGGGAGTATTTGATTGTTATGTGATGTCTGTCTTTCAATATGGCAGCGAATGCTAGACAATCTTATCAAAGATGAAGGAAAGACTTGAAGTAACAGAATCCGGATGATATGTTTTGTTATGTGGCTCATTAAACTGATTGTTCGATGGAGCTCACATTCCTTCGCAATTGATTTCTTAGTTAATCGGATTGCACCATCTTTAAAAGAAGTTTGAGGCAAATAGACTGGATATAAATATCAAAATCCGAAAAGAAAAAACTTGTCTACAAATTCATTGGGCTTGGCCAGTAAACTGTAACATAGCAACTGATGAATTTGAAAAATATCTAAACTTTCTTATTAATGTGTGTGTGTCCGTTACATATAGACTCCGAAACGGCAGAACAGATTTTCTTGAAAATTTACACATTTATACTATAAGCGTCTGCTAGTGTTCTTAGCTAGGTTTTGTGTCGAGGTACCCCGATAAATATAGAAAATCGATAATCGAAAACATCGGGTTATAGAAGGAGTGGTCCGATTTTAATCAAATTTGATACATTCATAGACAAAGACATAAGAAACGATATTCAGAAGTGTCAATGTTGCAGTTTCTACAATAGTGTAGAAAATCGATAAGATATATATATATATATATATATATATATATATAAGGCAAGATGTTTCTGAGTGTGTCTGTTTATCTGCCTATATGTCTGTATATTTTTCAGCCCTTTTATTTTAGTTTTTGCTTTTGGTTTGGCTTTAAAATCAAAATTTGACTTACAGCCATTCATTTTTCTTTCAGTCTACGGTTTCGCTTTAACTGAAAACAACTATTGCTTTTTAGCCTTTCGTGCCAACGTCCAAAGAGTGCTGAGCTCCAGGACCATGGATTAGTTTTAAAGCTTTCATTACACCCGAGCAACACCGGGCTATACTGCTAGTATATATATATATATATATATATATATATATATATATAAAGCAAAATGTTTGTGTGTGTGTGTATGTTTATCTGACTGTATGTCTGTATTTTTTCAACCTTTTTATTTCAGTTTTTGCTTCGGATTTGGCTCTAAGTAGGTATAATTGTAGTTCTTAGTTTCAGCCATGATACCATTTACTCAGTGGATTTATTTAGCCTTTAAAATTCAGTTTACAACGAAAAAAACTTATTTGATATCGATACTAGGAAATCAAAATTCTACTTACATCCATTCATTTTTCTTTCAGTCTACGGTTTCGCTTTAACTGGAAAGAACTTTTGCTTTTGTAGTCTTTCGTACCAACGTCCAAAGAGTCTGAGTTCCAGGACCATGGATTAGTTTTAAAGCTTTCATTACACCCCAGCAATGCTGGGCTATACTGCTAGTCGAAATAGAAAAAAATGTGGAAATTGAAAGCAACAACAGTACCATTCATAGCGGGTGCGCTTGGAATTATTAAAAAATGAACACAGCAACACACTTAAAAAATTTCCTTCAAATCCCAGCTGAAAAGTAATAGAAAAATCTGAAAAGAACAGCCCCAAAACTAAGAAGAGTTTTTCCATGTAACGCAGGTGATGTTATGCGAGTTAGAAGAACAAATCATGAAATGTAGACATTCTTCTTTTTTTCTTCTTCTATGTACCTTGTCTTTTCATGACGTAGGCGATCATGACCTTCCACGTCTCCCTATTCCTATTGGCTCTGAGCACACTTTCACACGCAACCCCAGTTCTGTCATCCACCTACTCAGGTCCTTCAAATATGTTCTCCGCTCCTTTCCTCTGTCTCTTTTTCCCTCTATCTGGCCTGTTAGTATCAGGTTCTCCATGCCCTCCTTCCTTATTGCATGTCCCAAGAATTTTAGTTGTGTCTTCCTGATGCTCAATATTAATTTCCTTCTTGTTTCCATCCTTTCCAAAACATCATTGCTCACATACCCGGTCCACGATATCCGCAGCATCCTTCTGTAGAACCACATTTCAGCTGCTTTTTTAACTTTGATGATATTGTCTAGCATTCATTGCCATATTGAAGAACTGATATCCCATAGCAATCTAGTATTGTCTTCTTTGTTTCTAGTGAAAGTTTCCTGTGTCTTAATACTTTACTCAGCTTCTGGAACGCGTCATTGGCTATGCAAATTCGTCTTCGAATCTCTGTGTTGCACTTTCTGTCTTTTGTTAGAACGCTCCCCAGGTTTTTAAAATTTTGTACTTGCTTGGTCTTAGTACCCCCCACCTGTATTTGGCATTTTGGGTTACTCTTTTAGCTGATAACCATGCATTTGCTTTTCTATCATTTTATTTGTAGTCCTTTTTTGTCACTCTCTTCGGCTACCTTCTGTAGAGGGTCTTGTAGTTTCCTTTCCGTGTCTGCAATCAGCACTGTATCGTCTGCGTAACGTATGTTGTTTAAATTGTGACCCCTGATTACAAATCGTGGCATAACATCTAGGGTCCCCAAAATAGTCTCGCTGCACAAGTTAAACAGATCCGGTGAAAAGACGCATCCTTGTCTTACGCCCCTTTATATCTTTGTATATCTGCTGATTTCATTTCCTGTCCGTATGCCGGCAATTTGCTGCCAGTAGAGATTCTTAATTACTCTCATGTCTTTCCTAAATATGTCGAGGATGCTGAGCATCTCCATCAGTTCTTTGTGGCGTATGTTGTCGAACGCCTTTGCAAATCGATAAAACATAGGTACAAGTTCTTTTTCATTTTTATTGCCCTTTTCGGAGAACATTCTAATCCTAATATAAACATAACAACGCTTAATGTCTTCCCGCAGATTTAGTAGGTTGTGTGACCATAGCAGAAATAGAAAGATGATGCCGTCCCGATATAGATACCCGGACCGTCTCACATCTGTGGCCCACTTCTGCACGCTACTGAATCGACCTAGGCTTCTTCATCTATGTCCCGTCTCCATTCAGGACGTAGGTGATCATGACTATCCACGTCTCCTTATCCCTGGTAGCTTTTAACATCCCTTCCCTTGTTATCACGCCCAAAACCTGGTCAGACATCCATTTGCTCAAATCCATCAATATGTCATGCGTTGCTTTCCCTCTCTCTATTTCCTTCTATTCTTCCTGTAAGTATCAGATTCTCTAAGCCTTCCTTCCTCATTTGCTTGTCGCAGATACTCCAGCTGTCTTTTCCCGATGTTAAGTATCAGTTTCCTTTTCGTTTCCATTTTCTCAAAAATCTCATTGTTGTTAACATGTTCAGTCCATGGTATCCTCAGCATCCTTCTGTAGAACGACATGTTGGTTGCTTCAAGCTTTTTCTTCTTGTTTGATGAGATAGTCCAGCATTCTCTGCCATATTGATGGACAAACTACATGACAATCCAGTGCTATCTTCTTTGTTTTTAGCGAAATTTTCCTGTCTCTTAATACTCTACTCAGTTTCTGGAATACATCTTTGGTCATACGAATGTTCCTTCGGATCTCAATGTCACACTTTCCATATTTTGTTAGAACACTTCTTAGGTATTTAAATTTTTGTACAATTTTACTAGCCCCGGCTTGTCGTTGGTATTTTTGCCTTCCTTTTTATTGATGACCATAAATTCAGTTTTCCTGTAGTTTATACGTAATTTTTCTCTCTGTTTTTAACTACTTTCTGTAGGAGATCGTGATCTA
The DNA here is from genome assembly GCA_037127315.1 of Ascarosepion bandense. Taxonomy (NCBI): domain Eukaryota; kingdom Metazoa; phylum Mollusca; class Cephalopoda; order Sepiida; family Sepiidae; genus Ascarosepion; species Ascarosepion bandense. Next base: position 883,818 of record JBBBDQ010001616.1, on the reverse strand, counting down.
TAATCAGTCAATTTCGTGATACTACTACTACTAATAATAATAATATTAAGGCGCTGACATGGTGGTGTAATGGAATAATTATAACAGTTCGGATTAAGAAATCAGAGGAGCGAGTTCGAATCTGCTTTGAGTTTATTAGATTCACTTACGTGCTAATACCCTTTAGAAAAATGTAAGAATCCATCTTTTTATCCTCCTTATCCCTGGGTAAAGAGGAGGACAAACTGAGTCCTGTAGTAAGTGATAATCTGTCTAGCAGAAGAACAACTTTGAATTAAAAAAAATTGAGGAGAGTTTTAACATTTTCATGCTGTGGATATCGTGGACCGAGCATGTGAGCAATGACGAGGTTTTGAAAATGATGGTAACGAAAAGGAAATTAATAGTGAGCATCAGGAAAAGACAAATGAAGTTCCTGGGATATGCAGTGAGGAAGGAGGGCTTAGAGAACCTGATAATAACAGGCCAGATAGACGGGAATAAGAGACAGAGGAAAGCAGCGGATAACATATTTAAAGGGCCTGAGCAGGTGGATGACAGAACGGGGACTGAGAGACGTTACAGGAGAAAGCGTGCTAAGAGCCACCAGGGATAGGGAGACGTGGAAGGCCGTGACTGCCTACGTCCTAAAGAGACAAGGTGCATAGAAGAAGATACAGTGCATATATCTACCCTCGGTCTACTGTTTGTACATTTTATGTTTTTCTTTTGAAAATTCCTCTTCTCCACTGTCTATTATTGTGGTACAAGTGTATCGTTATCAACACTTTCAACCGGTTGTTGGTAATAAATGCTCTTTTAAGACATCCTTACTAAAAAAAAAAAAAAAAGTCTGACCTTGCGTTGTTGGCAACTGTTCTTCGAGCTAAAATACTGCTGGCGATCAGCCAGTCGATTAATGCTCCGGGGATATTAATTAACCCACACTGGGCAGCAATATGGAAAATAAAATTATTTTATTAACAAGATAATCCGAGTTTATATTTTGGGATGAATAACGATTTGCTACACTTAGCTTTGTCTGGCACAAGGACACTAGCAAAGAAGCAAATAAAGGTTGATTGAATATGGCGGGATTGTTAATTAAATAAATTTGTTCAATTGTTTAATGACAAATCTTTTAATATCTCAAATATTTTTTCTAAATTATTCCGATTATAATTTCTTTTCTGATAAATGAGCACAAAACAGCAAACTAATTGGCGAACAGCCATCATTACAAATGCAAACGAAGCTTCGAATATCTGCGAAAAACAGTTAAATACGGATTTTTTTTTAGCAGAAAACCAGCTTGGCATGTCAAGATACGGACCTCTCTTCAACTTTTTAAGATCCATGTTCCTGTGAACTGTCACCTATCAATAAAAGCGACAGGAAAACCAGCAGTGGGCAATTGGCGAGACATTGTCTTGGACATTTTTTTCTTCAAGTTACGTGCCGCCAGCCGTGCCGTGGTGTCTAAGGAAATGTCTTTTTTGTTTCCTCTCGTCTCTTTCTCTTCTCTGTCTGTTATCTCATAGACCTTGAAAGACTAATCGACCAAGTATGTCAACAAATATTTACCATTTTGCAACAACTATCATTTGATTTTAGGTAAATATGAGTTTATTTTAGAAATTACAATGTTCAAAATTCTTTTTAATTTTGATTTAATTTTTGGTCAATTTAAGTTTATTTAATTGTAGAAATCATAATGTTTAATATTATATTTAATTTTTGTGGCAAACGCGCCTCGGTACTGACGCAAAAGAGGCTCTGAATCACGTACGGACATGTCGGTCAAAACCATTTAAATTCGTGTGTTTTCGCATTAGCAGCAGAACAGCTTGAAATGACCAGAGACGGGCCTCTCTGCAACATGTCCAGATTAGGTTTCTGTCAACTGTCTCCTTCTGGTAAAAGCAACAGAAAAATAAGTAGTCAGAAATGCGCAGTTGGCAAGTCTTGTGAAGTCGTTCCTTTGAGAGTTTTTGTGCCTTAATTTTCCTGTCGATAGCCTTCCACTGTGGTTTCTGAAGTAGTGTTGTTTCGTTTCATCTTCTCTCTTTCACTTTTCCGTCTGTTTTTTTTTATAGTTATTGGATGAGCAACCAGTTAAGTGTTTCCCTAATTTCAACACACTTTTGCCACATCTAATCTAATCTGGACATGTTGCAGAGAGGCCCGTCTCTGGTCATTTCAAACTGTTCTGCTGCTAAGGCGAAAACAGACGAATATAAATGGTTTTGACCGACATGTCCGTACGTGATTCAGAGCCTCTTTTGCGTCAGTACCGAGGCGCGTTTGCCACACAAATTAAATATAATATTAAACATTATGATTTCTACAATTAAATAAACTTAAATTGACTAAAAATTAAATTTTACAACAATAACTCAGTGACACAAAATCCAACGGAGAATCTGCAATGTGATCGATACCGATCGCTCATTGTGTAAATAATCAATCAGTTGAGTGCCATACGAAAGCGACATGAATGACTGTGCAGAAGATTATCCTGCAGTAGGTTGCCATTGCTTTCTGCGGTAGACTGGTTGCCAACCAAGGCTATAGAACCCAATCTATCCTATTATTTAACCCATAACTGGGGGAAGAGACGGATTAATACCTTTCCCAAGGGTATTTGTGCGTAAGTGAATGCAGGGAATTCAACTAGAATTCGAACTCGGCACCCCGATTTGTTTTTCCGAGTCGATATCCACTGCACCACAAAGTACTGCTCAGTTGTTACTTGCCCTGTTCCCAATGAATTTTTGTTCACACTGCCCTGGGCAAGGATTTAACGGAATCCTTTATTTAATATTCGTGAAGAGAAAGTTCTCGTTCAACTGTCCACGTCTATGAATATATCGTCTCGTTCTTATCTTTAGTACTGCTCACTTATTATTTTCTTTGTTCCCACTGAATCTTTGTACAAACTGCTCAGTCCTGGGAATGAATTGAATCCTTTATTTGATCTTCGTGGATAGAAGGTTCTGGTTCCATTGCCGAGCAGCCTTTGAGATTTGAAAAAGTAATCACTCGACCGGCAGTCGAGAGCGAGGGAAAATTTGCTCGCTCGAAAATTATTTTTTACTCAACCGACTCCATTTTCTTAATAGTCGCCTTGCGTAAACATAGCGTGAATCATTGACGGAAAACAAAAAAATGAAATTTATTTAAAATTTTGAACGTGTTAGAAAGGATTTAAAATTAAAAAATTAATAATAACAACAAAATTTGATCTTTCCTCTGAATAATAGCATTAACATTTTGTTGATAAAACGTTGTTTTATTAAGTTTCAACCATTTTAACATCATGATATGCTGGGTTTTTTTGTTGCAATTGTGTGGAGGTACCTAAGTTCGTAATTTCTTTCTTCTATTTGACTGCAACCTCCATCTCATACATGATAAAAATAACAAATCTGAATTTCTCAACGATAACTTACTTTTATAATTTATTTTTCAGTGCGTGGTTAAAAGAAATATGCATATTTTTTCCTTTCTTTCAAATGTTCGTTTTTACTTTTCGTAAGCGGGGAGGAAATATAGGATAATATTTTTCCAAATGAGTTTCTAAAAATTTCTGAGCGTCTTTAATCTGGGCGACAGAGACATTTTGGCTCCACCCTGAGAAAGCGGTAATTAAACGAATGTTCCCACTGACCGGGACGATAAAAAGCCAGACAGGAGCTTGCCAATCTAAATTCCATCCGTCATGTCTTGCTTTGATGATTGTCGGATGTCGCTGTCTTTTGTTTATCCACACATTTCGACATAAATCAGGCATCATGCATAAGACCAAAGAGTTCAATAATGTCATTGTAGGTCATTCAAAGTAACTTGTGAATATTCAATGGCATACTTTTGGGTTGTAAAAGGAATCAGATTTCCTTCGTCTGTATGTTGTGGGATCTCCCCTTTCGTGTATGATAATGGACTCAACTGGGTGTATATATAATCCTGCCATATAGAGAACAACAGTGGAAGATCTGGAATCTCAGTTGTAGTTGCAGTTTACCGTGGAGAGTAATCGTAGAGATCCGTTAGAGTTATCGAAGAGTTCTGACAAATACCGAAGATACCGAGAGACCAGACTAGCTCTGAGCTCCCCTCAGCTAGTATAAGTTACCGGGACCTACTATTTCACTCCAAATACTTGTATATATTTATTTCTACTAATAGCATCCCTGAATTGACTAACCCGCGTTCCAGTTTGTATATTCTTCTTCTTCTATGTGCCCTGTCCCTTCAGGACGTAGGCGATCATGGATCTCCACGTCTCCCTATCCCTTGTGGCTCTTAGTATGTTTGCTCCTGTTGCTCCTGGCAACCCCCGTTCCGTCATCCACCTGATCAGACTCTGCAGATATGTTATCCGCTGCCTTCCTCTGTCTCTCCTTCCTTCTATCTGTCCAGTCAGTGTCAGGTTCTCCAGGCTCTCCTTCCTCATTGCATGTCCCAGGAACTTCAGTTGTCTCTTCCTGATGCTCAGCATCAATTTCCTTTTTGTTGCCATTCTTTCTAACACTTCGTCGTTGCTTGTATGCTCAGTCCACGATATCAGTAGCATCCTTCTGTAGAACCACATTTCGGCCGCTTCCAGTTTTTTCCTCATTTTTGATGATATTGTCCAGCATTCACTGCCGTATTGAAGAACTGACATCACGTAGCAGTCTAGCACTCTTTTCTTCGTTTCTATTGAGATCTTCCTGTGTGTTAGTATTTTGCTCATCTTCTGGAACGCGTCCTTTGCCATGCCAATTCGCCTTCGGATCTCCGTGTCGCACTTTCCCTCTCCTGTTTGAACACTTCACTCTTCTATCCCCCATATCTGTTTTTGTTGTTTATTATTTTATACGGTTCCTCATCCGGAATCCACAACATTATATTTGAAGGGACACGTTTCATTGCGAGTTTTTTAATCGACCGCGGGTGAGTAAAGCAATAAACATTAATCGCCCAATTAAGTTTTTAATCGACTGAGTCGATCGGGCGAGTGAAATCTCAAAGGCAATGCCGACTTCTATGAATATATCCTCTCGTTCTTATTTTTAGTACTGCCCAATTATTGCTTGCCTGGTTTTCACTGAGTCTAAATAATGACTCTCAATTACTATGACGACAAATTCAACATTTTAATCACTAGGCTATCTGTGGTTAACTTGAAGCCTTAAACCAAAGATGAGGACAAAAGTCTGTTTGTAAATAGCGTAAATGATGCAAATACCTTGTCCTAAAAATTCAGACATTCCTTGAAACCCATACATATAAATCTGTGAAATCCGTCCGTCACACCTTCTTAATTTGACATACACTGACCGAGAGAAATCAAATTTGGGGAAGAAAGTGCAAACTGGTAGGGGATACAAAGTAAAATTGGTTTTACTTGGGTTCATAGCATTGTACAATAAATTTTCATTATTTTTCTGAAAAGTTTAAAGTATAATTATTCAACCTACAAAATACTTCCACTGTTTTAAAAACAATTTAATGATTTATTTTTAAAACATGCAATATTTTATTTTGCTTATTTTGTCTTTAAGTTTTTATATTTCATCCTATTGGTTTGAGAAATTGAACAAGACGTAGTGTTTGCGTTTGGGTTTGAGTTTTGTTTAACGGCATATCAACACCTCCTTGGGTTATTTAATGCCAAAAAGGTGGGGTTTTAAGGTGTTTTTTTTAATGTTCGGTTATACCGAGAAGGTTGATTTAGTCAGATTTTGATGAATTTTTTTTTATTTATTATTTTATTTTACAAAACTGAAGATGTCTTTTAGTTTTGTATTCAAAAATGTTTGCTAAGAATATTTTTTTCCTTCAAAAATGTATCATGGCAATACTTTTTTTTCTTTCAAAAATGTATTATAGTAATTATTTTTTTCTTCAAAAATGTATATTTTTCTACAACAGTCATTATTCTTTAATAGTGTTTTGAACCTAGTTTGGGGGTTAACTATTTACCCATAGGTAGGACCCTAACAGCTGTTACTACTCCGGGTCAGTATGAACCTGGGAACAACAGCAGTTAAGAGGTGGTTCCATACTCCTCACAAGCTCCTAATCAGAGGCTTTGCTGCCAGATGCAGTTTACCGTCATACCCAGGATCGAGACGTAGTGTTTGTAATTTCAAAAATAACTATAACTTCAACAACATTAAATACGTCAGCGTGTCTCAAAACATTTTTTTATAATCATTTCACCCCAAACAAGACAATACCGCCACTGATGAGCTGGGGTTTGCAGTCAGAGAAAAAACACAAGGTACAGGAGATGTCGAAAAAAAGATAAGAGATGGATGTGAATCAGGTACATAGAAGATAACAATTGACGTTGGATTTAAACTTTTGGAGATTGTCGCTATCAGGAAAGCAAGCACACATTAAGGAGTTTCACAAACGGGAAAAGAAACACTTAGAGTAGAAGAGGAGTTGCATTTAACTATTTGACAGTAGAGGCTTAGATGCCAATCTAGTAGCACAAGGGAATATATGTTCTCGTGGACCTATGGCGGAGACTTACCTCGCCGAAGCCAGAGAAGGCGGGTTATCTGCGCATGCGTTTGTAAACATTATGGAACCGAGAGGAGAGCTCATGCAAGGCAGTTTTCGAATGACACGGCGCTTGGGTCATCGGCGAAAGTGAGGCCGTCACAAGCGAGAAATTTCGGTTTCTGGCCTGAGACCGAAAACGCATAAAAAGGGTCAACTTCTGTTTCGAGGACAGTTTGGTGTTGGTGAGGGGTTGTTACTTTGATACTGCGAGTCCCTACGTTTTTCTTCTTAGCCAGTAAGTACGTCCTTTGTTTGCAGTGATAATATTCGTCTTTTGCCCGATTGTTTGTACCTGTTTGTGAACTTTTTATGAAAACGTTTATGTGTGTTGCGGGGAGATAAGTTCCATCATGGCTCTGTCTCCCAAACCATCTACTTCAGCAGATATACTTCACCGTCGGTATGGAACAATCTTCTTCTTCTTCTATGTGCCCTATCCCTTCAGGACGTAGGCGATCATGGTTCTCCACGTCTCCTTATCTCTTGTGGCTCTTAATATGTTTGCTCCTGTTACTCCTGACAACCCCCGTTCCGTCATCCACCTGATCAGGCCCTGCAAATATGTTATCCGCTGCCTTCCTCTGTCTCTCTTTCCTTCTATCTGGCCAGTCAGTATCAGGTTCTCCAAGGCCTCCTTCCTCATTGCATGTCCCAGGAACTTCAGTTGTCTCTTCCTGATGCTCAGTATTAATTTCCATTTTGTTGTCATTCTTTCCAGCACCTCATCGTTACTTGCATGCTCAGTCCACGATATCCGCAGCATCCTTCTGTAGAACCACATTTCAGCTGCTTCCAGTTTTGTCCTCATTTTCTATGATATTGTCCAGCATTCACTGCCGTATTGAAGAACTGACATCACATAGCAATCCAGCACTCTTATCTTTGTTTCTAGTGAAAATTTCCTGTGTATTAGTACTTTACTCAGCTTCTGGAACGCGTCCTTTGCCATGCCAATTCGCCTTCGGATCTCTGTGTCGCACTTTCCATCTCCTGTTAGAACACTTCCTAGGTATTTAAATTTTTGTACTTGCTTGATTCTGATATCCTCCACCTGTATTTGGCATTTTGGGTTGCGCCTTTTGTGGAGAATGACAAAAAAGGACTACAAATAAACTTTAAGAAAACTGAATGCATGGAACAATACTCCTGCGAAAAAGGACTGCACATACTACCAGCAGATGCAGGAGAAGTTTAAAGAATTCATTGTGGGAAATGTATTAATCGTTATCCCAGAAGTGATTAATGTCATTTAAGTAAAAACGATCTCCCTGCTGACGTTGAACCCTAAAACCCGTAAATTTGTGGGCGTCAGCAGGGAGAACATGGAGGAGGTCCTAAAATGCCTGAAAATTGTCCCCAAAGTGCTGGCGCGGCGGTCTCGTGCTATGTGGGATGTGCTGCTTGGTACAGAGGAAGAGGCGAAAAAATTATCTGTCACAACATTGACTGCAAAAGGAATCAGGCTCCAGACGGAATACATGGGCACTAGATAGACCCAGGTTCTTATTCACGGTGTGCCGCTTGGAATCTCGGATGACCACATTGGGAATTACTTTGCCCAGTTCGGAGCAGTGGAGGAGGTAGATCGTGTCAACAGTAAAGCGGGTGTACCCAAGGAAGATGTTGCGGTACACGTGGTCGTAGACAGGCCTAGTTTTTTAAGGATGCCGGACGTCTTGATTTGTGGAGGCCGAAAACTTTTTGTTGCGGTGGAGGAGCGAAAGCCGCATTGTTGGCTTTGCAAAACGGCGGACCATTTGACCAAGATGCGCCCGTCAAAAAAACCAGATGCAGAAAAACAAACAACAGCAACACCGGTGACACCGGCAACACAGCCGGTGACAAAAACACAAGTTGTGGAAACAAAAAAAGGCCGTCACTAAAGATGAAACTACTGAATGGACAGAAGTGGTTAGGAAGGGGAAGAAGGTGGCTTCCTCCCTCTCTTCAACCGGAAAAGCTTCCGTACCCATCCAAGAAAAAGCCGAAAATGAGACAAAACAGCAGCCGAAAAAACAACACAAACAGCAACAACAACAACAACAACAACAACAGGAACAACAACAGCAGCAGCAGTAGCAAAATGAAGCAGAGATGGAATGTGGGGAAATGCTTCCCCCACGGTCATCGTCTTTAAAAAGAGCTCGAGAGGAGGAGGAGGATTATACCACAAAGAAATGGAAAAAAGAAGAACGTGGCAGAGCGGAATGAGTTATGTCGGTTATCAAAACCCATTCTGCACCTGCATCACCAGTTAGACATATCCTGGCAGAGGAGAGGAGTCCATCTTCCTCCCCAGTGAGACGTAAACCTCCTCCTTCCCCCAAACCTCTCACACTCTTCTCCCAACCAGAAACTCCCTCCCCTAATGTCGATCATCCCTCTCCAAAACAACATAAACTCTCCCCAAAACCAAAGAAAAAGAATAGATTTAACCACCCTGAGATCTGCAAAGTAGACAGGACAGCCTTAGAAAGGGACCTTTCTGCTCAGAAGAAAGCCCTCCTAAGGCCTTTGTTTAAATTATCCACGGTAGACGGTATGTTCGTCGAGGACCCGAAAAATTTCCCCAAGGCCCACGGAGTACTAACTCTAATACGAAATACCGGGGGTAATTTGAAAGTTTAGGACTTTCTTCAAGTGGCACTAACTATTTAAGAAAACTTGCAAATTTCTGTTCTGGGAGAGTTCCAGTCATCCTCCAACCCTCATTATATAGGGCAATAAAACTAACGTTCCCCACGGACGTCGGCGGGATTGTCCGGGACGGACGTATTACGTCTGATGTTGGATCTGGAAGTCTTGGACAAACCGTCGGAGTCACTACTGCCATTGATTTCCGCTCTGTATGTGACCAGGAGTAATTTTTGCTTTCTCTTTTCAGGTTAAAAAGATGTCAATTAAGTTAGCCAGCTTGAATGCGAGGAGCCATAGGGACCGAAGTAAGGCGGTCCGCCAGCATCGGGACCTCTTGTCCTTTGGTGTGGATGTCGCCGCGATCCAAGAGACTCACTTTGTTTGCAAGGCCGATGCCTGTGTGCTGTTTAGCGACTTTGTCGTCTATTCAGCATATAGGAATCGGGTGGCCAGAGAAGTTTCTTTGCTGGTTAAGCGTACCCTGGACGCGGAGGTAGATCTTGTCCATTTCGGTGCCGAGGGCCGGCTGATCGTGGCCGATATTGCAGTGAAAAGCAATGCATTTCGACTGGTTGCGGCTTATGCGCCCAACGACCGAGTGCGTCACGTTTTTTCGGCGGTTGGGGACCTTCCTGGTGGATACAACGCGAGTCGTATTAGTGGGGGACTGGAATGCCATCCTAAACCCCAGGCTGGAGAGAGGGCGGGGAGCTAGCGGGAAGGAACGTGATCGTAGCTTGGTTGATCCCATCGAAGAGTTCGGGCTCGTCGATAGATACCGGGTCGATCACAAGGGTGGGAGAATGTGGACTTGGGCTAATAGTTGGCCTTCTACTCGGGTAGCTAGCGACCTGGATAGAATGTTAGTTCGTGAAGCCGACATAGATCTTTTTGATTGTCCCACGTTCCACTGGTTAGGTTACCCGGACTACAAACTTGTTTGTGCCCGGGTAGATTTAGAAAATAGATCTATAATGGCTGGTTAGTGGAAGTTCAACGTGTCCTTACTCGACAGGCGGGGCTTCCGGCGCCAGCTAATTAACTTAGTGAAGCGGGCGTTAACTGGGGGAGTCATTGGGAATAAGTGGTGGAAGAACCTTAAGAATAGTATGAGGGTTTTCACCACTAAGTTCAGCAAACGGCTCAAACTAGATAAGGCTGACAAGGTGAAGACACTTAGAGGTAATTACTCCCGGGCGGAGGCCGCTGGGGATCCCCTAGAGATAGCCGTAGCTAAGGAGGCCTTGGAGCGTTCAACTAACGATCGTTACATGGGCAAGGTAATCAGACATAGGTTCTGAAGCTGTGAACATGGGCGCAGAACTGCGCAAGGAAGACATTCGACGTGGCAGCGACCGGTACATTCGAGAGGTTCGCAACCTGGAGGGACATACCCTTTGGTCGACTGACGACATGTGCGAGGCGTTTTGACGGCATTTTGAGATCCTGTTTACCAAGGAGCCTGGTCTCAGTGATGAGGAGTTTCGCAGCTATTTGCTTGACTTCTCCCGGCTGATGCAGTTAGCTGTGAGGGAGAGATTACGGAGGGCGAAGTCTCCGCGACTTTGAAGAAGGTCGGCAGGTTTCGATGGTTTGCCCTATGAATTGTACTTGAGGCTGTCGCACAACTTTGTCCCGATTTTGACTGTCATGTTCAACAACTTGTTCCGGCAGAGGTTCATTCCCAACCGGTTCACCAGGGGTGTGATCACGCTGTTGAGAAAAGGCAAGGATGTTGGGAAGGTGTTAGAGGGTTACCGGCCCATAGCTCTGCTAAACAAAGATTTTGGCCTAGATCTTGTCAAATTGTTTGCAACTAGTTGCCGAGTCTCTGTTCTGACCTGAGCAGACTTGTGCTGTGAAGGACCGAACAATTCAGAGCAACCTGCATTTGATACACACGATCATAGAGGGGATAAAAGACGACGAAGAAGCCGCGCTGATCAATAGTGAGGGACATGTTCCCTAGCCTTACTATCACTTCCTCCCCCTCGAATCGGTGCCGTAAGCCTTGAGGGTGATCGAGTTTTCTCCTCGAATGTTTTTCTTTCGGGCCATTCCACAGTTCAGTGACCTTTCACAGCCTAGGAGAGTCTTCTATCGTGGGATAATGAAGGGCGTCACAAAGGATTCATTACGTGACGTGCTCCGCTTGTCGGTAGATGAGTTTCGCTCGTTCTGGTCTTGGTCGTCAGGTACTGATTTTCTCAGCAACGCTGAGTTTTCGCTCACCTGGCAATTGGCTCAGATTCTTTTGTTTCTCAATGACATGGCCTTCATATGAGGCCTGGCGGTTTTGCCAGATTGTGAACGCTGCAACCTTGGCTTGGAAGAAAAGGCTTTGCACGCCTTCTACCATTGTTCGCGGGTTTGCCCTCTATGGGACCGGGTCGGTGAGTTGACTGCTCGTATCGCGCCGCGAGAGCTTGTGCTCATTGATTGTGCATTCTCCTGCACTAGTTAAAAAATTTGTTGTATTTTTAGTTTGTTTTTAGGTTCATCCTCCTTACATCATTTCATCTTTCATTAAATGTTTTCAATTGTATATTATATTGTATATAAATGCATTTTTGTTGTCATGGGTTTTTCCCCTTTTTTATGTGCTCCTTGTAAATTTGTGGTATTGTGGTGTATGAAGGATTGGGAGGTGATGGATGGGTTCTTGTGATGAATGGGTAAACTGTAATGTGCGATTGGGTCGTGATAGTGTTTAGCTAGGTATAGGATAGTTCAGTGAGTACCACCCTCTACCCTCCCCTTTTCGGCCTTGTGCCATAATTGTATTTTTAGTACAATAAATATTGTTGGGTGTTGGCGACTTGTGAAGGTTACACCGGTGTTCGAGAGACAGTGCTTTATTTACGGAGTCCCGAGTGAAGCAGTGTTCCAGGTTCTACGTAGAGCAGCTGGGAGAACGGATCCAAGCGGTCATTCATTCCTCTACCAAACACACTTCGTCAAACAAATACGACAGCACTAATGAAAAAAAAGTTTTTAGAGCAGTTGCCATGCAAAGACAGGGGGAAACCACATCACGTCGGCGAGTAAGTGACTGAAGGTGAGCTACTAAGTCCAGATCGATTATATTGCAGACCCTCCTTTGGATTTTGTTGAGAACCTCGAGATGAATAGCAGGATCACTCGACCAGATATGGCAACAGTAAGCACGGACGAATGGTAGATTTATAAATATATAAAATGGATTCTGACGAGAAAAACTTCTTGGCCCGACACAGTGAAACAACTTTCCTCGCAGTAAAGCTAAAAAGTGAGCAACCATATAGTTTTTTTAACCATTTGTTGTTTCAGGTTGCCGCAGTTAAATTTTAAATGTCATTCTCTAAAATAATTTCAGAATAAAACTTACCTTAAAAAAGAATAATTTACTACCATTTCGCAATAGGCTTTGTTTTTGTTCGAATCTCCATCGACAAAAGAGAGGGAGCTGCATGAAGCAATTAAACAGAGCCAGCCACTGGTATTCCATTAAAAATTATTGGCAATTTTCTACCTGATCTCCTGTTTCCAAAATGCTAATTTCAATCAATTTGTAGAAAAGGCAGAGGAAAGCCACAAAATGAAAGCTCCTGACTTAAAAAGGAAAATGTTGTTCTACGGATTTGAATTAACGTGAGCGCCTTTTATATTTTTTATTTATAATCCTTTCAACCCAATCAAGGCGGGACAGAGAAAAACAGGGAACATGGTACATCGAAGAAACGGTGGCATTTAGGGAGGTAAGAGATGGCAATTGAAGTTGCATTTAAACTTTTGGAGATTTTAGCTACCAGGGAAGCAAATATATGGAAGGGAGTTCCACAGGGAAATGCGAGAAAATGATAGCGTAGATGTGGCGGTTACATTTGACTATTTTGATGGTAAAAGGTTGAGACATTGATACCAGTCTAGCAGCACGAGTAAATTTGTGTGCACCAGGCATAGAAGCTCGTCTAAGAAGCCGTGAAGATATTTGCAGAAAAGACAGACGGAAGCCACATCACGTCGGCGAGAAAGTGACTGAAGGTGAGCTGCTAAGTCCAGATCGATTATATTACAGTTCCTCCGATGGGTTTTGTCGAGAGCCTCAAGATGATTAGTAGAAGCGCTCGACCAGATATGGTAACAGAATTCTTTGCATTATAGCAAAGCTATAATTCTGAATTCCGACATTTTTCAAAATCCGGTTTGATTGTGAAACGAAAATATCGTAATTATTTTGTCATTTTAGATATCCTACGTAGAAAGTCAAGACTGAACAAGATGAAAAAGTATCCACCAGAAATTTCTAAGCAAACATAATAAAACATGGTGTAAACTCAATATGTACATGATGTGAGCAACGCGTTGAGACTATTGACCAATTCTGATACGTAAGAAATGCAAAGACCGACATGATATGACTTGCAAGTTTGATCAATAGAATATCTAAACTTATTTATAAATGGAACTTTGTCTCTGTGTGTGTGTATGCGTTGGTGTGTGTGTGTGTGTGTGTGTGCGTCTGTGTGTGTATGTCCATTACCTATAGACTCCGAAACGGCTTAACAGATTTTCTTGAAATTTTACACAGTTGTACTATAAGCGTCTGCGAGTGTTTTTAGCTAGGTTTTGTGTCGAGCTACCCTCGATAAATATTGAAAATCGATAATCGAAAAAATCGGGTTATAGAAGAAGTATTCCGATGTTAATCAAATTTGATACACTCATAGACAAAGATATAAGAAACGATATTCAGAAGTTTCAAGGTTGCAGTTCTTACAATAGTGCAGAAAATAGATAATATCTATCTATCTATCTATCTATCTATCTATCTATAATGCAAGATGTCGTGTGTGTGTGTTTGTTTATCTGTCTGTATGTCTGTATTTTTTCAGCCCTTTTATTTTAGTTTTTGCTTCGGGTTTGGCTATAAGTAGGTATAATTGTAGTTCTTAGTCTCAGCCATGATAGCATTTACTCAGAGGACTTATTTAGCCTTCAAAATTCACTTTACGACGAAAAAAACTTGTTTGATATCGATACCAGGAAATCAAAATTTGACTTACATCCATTCATCTTTCTTTCAGTCTACGGTTTCGCTTTAATTGGAGATATCTATTGCTTTTTAGTCTTTCGTGCCAACGTCCAAAGAGTCTGAGTTCCAGAACCATGGATTAGTTTTAAAGCTTTCATTACACCCGAATAACGCCGGGTTATACTGCTAGTGCGTCAATAACTGCATTGGAAAATACGCTAATTTTACGGAAAGGAAACTGCAAGAAACTGATTTGAACGTCACCCAGACCTGGTTACAGAGATAGAATCTGTAACAATTTTATGGGCGTTTACAATACACATAAAGCAAATTTAATAACCGAGATATTTTGATATAAGACCACAAAAACAGATTGGGCTTTCTTATTAATATATTAGTTCCTGCTATAATGTATTAAAAATCTTTAAAAAAATATATCAAAATATAATGAAACTGAAGTGGAAATCTAAAAAATGTAGCACATGAGGACATCAGTAATTCCAGTTGTAATTGGAGTCCTCGAACTGATTGGAAAATGAACCGATACACACAGTAAAGAGATTCTTGGTAACCCATGTCTTAAATAAATAAAAAATTGAACTGAAAAGTAGAGCTTAATTTTTACAAAGAGCTTTTATCAATGTAAAATATGTATGATCTTTTTCATGGCTTTTATTTTTTTACAAAAATAATCAATGGGACATGACATGAAGATATTTCTGACCTTGGGTATCTGGTTAGAACCCGAAAGGAAATGTTTATGCAACAGAAATCAGGGGATGTTAAAAACTTCTTTCTTTCTTTTTTTCTTTCTTTCGTGAAACCAACGAGTGTCTCTGATGCGTCTCGGGGTCTCACGCAATAAAAAAGGAAGAATTCCTTATTAATGTGGTATCAGCAGAAGACGTTAAAAAGTTCATTCTTTCTTTTTTCTTTCTTTTGGTCTTTCTTTCTTTGTTCTCTGAAACCAAGTAGCGTCTCTGATATGACTTGTCTTTTCACGCGATCAAAACGTAAAAAGGTATTAGCAGGAGACGTTAAAATTTTCTTTCTTTTTTCTTTCTTTTTTTCTTTTTTTGGTTTTTCTTTCTTTGATCCCTGAAACCAAGTAGTGTCTCTGATGTCTTGTCTTTCCACGCAATGAAAGTAGAATGGTCAGTTATTTATGAGTCTTTTAGTCGCAATGGTTGCGCGAACTATGGGAAGAACAAACATACTTATTATATTCCGATATTATAATATATAATTATGTAATATTAATAGATATAATATCGTAACATATATGATTGTATAATATATATATATATATATATATATATATATATATATATATATATATATAAATTGTGTGTATTTTGGCAGCATTTTTTCATTAATGCAGGTTTCATTGAATAATATAGACAAGTTTTGTCTATTAATTTTGTGTAGGATCCGTTCATACCGTCTGATATACTTGATGGTGATGTCGTTAAAAGACAACAAAAAATCACAGTATTTGTTGAATTTTTTATCGGGTCTAAGCTTTCGGCTCACATAAGCCATTATCAAAGAGTAAATATTAACACACAGTAAACATAGAACATTTAAGCTATTAACAATAAAGATAATTGAATTGAAAATATAAGTCCATCCCTACCGTGGCGGATGGCCGAAGACAGTGACAAAATAGTGGTGTTTTGGTCCCTCGTCTGATTACAGACATTTGAGTACGTTGTTGGAAATATCTACATTAAACAATTTAAACCTGGTTTGAATACAATCAATTTCGATATTTCCAACAACGTACTCAAATCAAAACTTGTCTATATTATTCAATGAAACCTGCATTAATATATATATATATATATATAATCTTATTTAATTATTATTATATGATAATAATAACTACTGGCAAAATATAAGAATGATAATTTTGTGGATATTTCTTGAGTGTTGACTAAGGTACAAAATCATTGCCTACTTTTTGCCCCGAAAGGCCTGGTTGGCACCCGGAAAAAGATATACCAAATAAGAAGTATTAAAGGAACTTTTTTCAATAATAATAATAATAATAATAATTGTTTTGTGGTGCTGACATTTATATTTTTTGTCTTGACTGAAGTTAATGTGAAAAAAATATTTCGTCAATTATTGCGGCCAATTTTTCTCTTCATCATTTTTCTTACAATATTTGAATTAGTATCGTCATCTTTGTAGCCCCGATCAAGACATTTCAAACGATAGAGTCTCCTACATTAAATTTGTTTAAAGTACTGTATTACCTCTAATTCATAAATTATCTTAATAATTTACATTGATTTCATTATTACTTTAGGCTGATGCATTCCTCAGTCGTTATTGGGTTTATGTAGAGGGGCTAAAATTAGTGTCTTCTTTTAACACTAGCAGTATAGCCCGGTGTTGCTCGGGTGTAATTAAATCTTTAAAACTAATCCATGGTTCTGGAGCTCAGACTCAGCCTAAAGAATATTTGTGTGAAGTTTGGTGAGAATCGGATAATAATTGTGGATTTTTATAAAGAACATACAGACAGATAAACACATACACACACCCAAACATCTTGCCTTTTATATATATATATATATATATATATATATATATATATATATTATCGATTTTCTGCACTATTGTGAGAACTTCAACCTTGAAACTTCTGAATATAGTTTCTTATGTCTTTGTCTATGAGAGTATCAAATTTGATTAAAATTGGAACACTCCTTCTATAACCCGATTTTTTTTATTATCGATTTTCGATATTTATCGCGGGTACCTCGACACAAAACCTAGCTAAGAACACTCGCAGATGCTTATAGTACAACTGTGTAAAATTTCAAGAAAATCGGTTCAGCCGTTCGGAGTCTATAGGTAATGGACACACACACACACACACACATACATACACACACAGACAAAGTTCCATTTATAAATAAGTTTAGATAGATTTCGGTTTAAGGAATTCAAAATTTGCGAATTGTTTTTGTTATTTTTCATTTCCAGATATCTATTCACGTTTTCTTTATTTTTCCAATGTTCACTCCAACTATTTCCGCCATATTTCCTTCTGACTTTCGAATCGTTTTAGCAATTTTTCATTTTCCATTCTCGCTTTTTTTTCCTCATTTCTAGCCCCACTCCTGCTGCCGTATTTCTGCCATCTTACCTTCTGACTTTCCGCAGTTTTTTTTTTATTTTGACTTTCCGCCATTTTTCTTTCTCTTTCCACGTCTTCATTCGCCATTTTTTTATATTTTCTTCTCTCCTTTTCTTTTAATCTTTGCCACTTATTTTTATGACTTTTATTTCTCCATGTTTGGCTTCTCTTCCGGCTTCCGCTTCTTTGCCAATTTCTGCTTCGACTCGATTTTCTCATCGGCCAGACAATACTTGCCACTTGATATGAAGGAATTCTGAGAAGACAGACCATGGTGCCCCCAGTGACCCAGTGTTTTACTTACTCTTTGCAGCCTCAAAAATTTTGGCTGCTGAGGTGATGCGGATGAAGAAGAATAAAAACATCTGGAAAGTTTTTTTTGCTTCTTCCGGTGGACGTCTGCTTCTGCCTGTCTATCCGCTGGGCTGCGTAGTCTCCTGATTTTCAGTCTGTTTTGCAAAGGGTGGAAAACATTCTCTTCCTCGAGGGCAATCTATCTATCTATCTATCTATCTATCTATCTATCTATCTATCTATCTATCTAAGTCTGTTCATCTCCCTCTCAATATATATATATATATATATATATATAGTCATTCGCAGACAGATCTGTTTCGTTGTATTACAGCTCATCAGTACGGTTAGAGATCCTATTGCTTTTTACCCAGGATTGAAACACGAACGAATTAGCGTAAGTCTGAGATTCTACCTCTGAGCTATGGGCGCTCGGTAGAAGGAGACAGACTTTTAGCGTGTGATATATCATGTATACACACGCCAATAGCTGAGAGTGTTCTAATTCATTACCGAATGAACGATACGTGGATGCTAGAGTTGCTACTGTTTTTGAATATATATATATATATATATATATATATATATATATATATATATATATATATGTTTTTTTTAATAATTAAATTAATGTCTATTGACCTAGTATTGGAATGTCTTATAAAATAAAATATTTTCCGTTTGGAAGCGAACTGGTATTTTTTTAAGGGAAAGAAACCCTCAAATACGCGCAAACACACACACACACACACACACACATATGCATATATATATGGAAGAATGTAAAAACAGTAGCTACTCACGCATTTACGCATCGTTTATTCAGTAATGAATTTGAACACGCTCGACTACTGGCGTGTGTTTACGTTGTATATATACGCTAAAGTCCGCCTTTCTCTACCGAGCCCCCGTAACTCAAAGGTAGAATCGCCGACTGATGTCAATTTGGTCGGGTTTCAATATAACTATATAACTGTTTATACGTAGATTTCTAAATAAAGATAAACTATTACTTGAGTGTTTTATTATTGTTAGAAACGGTATAAATATTCTTTGCTGGTTTTGCCAGTTGTGTTAATTTCGTCATAAAAAATTACTTGAAAATTACCTTTTTATATTCTGAATTTTACGGAAAGTTCATGCTGATTTTTAAGGGAAATTAAAAGACAAAATAAAATTATGCCATTAAGTATTCTTCAACTAAATATAAACCATTTATCCATTTTTACTTTTTTTTTTTTTTTAATCATATCACCCTGAGCAAGGCGGTAACACCACTGATGTGCAGGGGGCTATGTAGGATTGAAAAGATTTGGAAAAGAGAAAACCGGAAACCACATCCTAAACAGGGAACAAGGGATGAGCCTCTACACCTGTACAATAGACGTGGGTGGAGTGTGAACCGGGCGATAGTTTAATCTATCTACTCCAACTGTTTAATCTATCTACTCCAACTCCTTCAACTAAAAGATTCTGTTAACCCATAATTTGGTATTTTCTCAGTAAAGAACTCACAAAAGTGCTTTGTTACGCCATCCGAAAAACTAAAGTTTTCGTCATTGAGATCATTTTACAAGGACCTGCATAAATGTAAAGAAGGAGTATTGTAAGGAGAATATGGCGGACGGGGTAACACATCCAAGCCAAGCTGCAATAATTTTTGCCAGGTGGCCAAATAAAGAGAGATCTGGCAGTATCCTAATTGTAAAATATGCCTTTCCTGTTCTAAAATTCCAATCGATTTTTTTTAATTGCTGCCTTTAATTTGTCCAATTACGAACATAACTTTTCATTTTCAGAATCAACTGACTGGTTATTTGGCACAAGTCCAAAATGCAGGTTTCTTCTCCAATTCTACCAGATGCATAGCGTGACTTTCTTAGGATTGGCTCCTGTCTCCTATCTCCATATCTTTTTCGCTGAACATTGTTGTAAACGAGCCATTTCTCATCACCCGTCAGAATTTGTTTCAAAAAGCGTGTTTTCATTTTTTTTTATAATCGTGTCGCCCCAAGCAAGGCATTTTACTGCTGCTGTTGTGCAGGGGGTTACATTGGAGGAAAGTTATGAGAAAGAGTAACAGGTTATGGGGGGGTGTCAGAAAGTGGGTAAGAGTAGGATGAATGTGACAATAAAGTGGGGGATCAATGTATATATTGATTGTAATGTAGAATTGATCCCCCACTTTATACCCACATTATAATAGTATAGGTTTTTTTTTTATAAGCATATCGCTCCAAGCAAGGCATTTTACTGCCACTGTTGTGCAGGGGTTACATAGGAGGAAGGTTATGAGAAAGAGTGACAGTTTATAGGGGGTGTCAGGAAGTGGGTAAGAGAAGGATGAATGTGACCATAAAGTGGGGGATCAATTTATATAATGATTGTAATGTAGAATTGGTCCCCCACTTAAAAGTGTGAGAGAGGAGAGAAGTAGGTAGAACTGGGGAGAAAGAGAGACTCACAGATAGAAACGGAGAGAAAGTTAGAGAAAGAAAAAAAGGGGAGAAATGTAAATATGGAGATAGAGAGAGGGAAAAAGGAGAGTCTTAAGTAGAAAAGGTGAGAAAAAGAGGGACAGAAATAGAAAGTGCGAGAAAGAGAGAGACAAATGTAGAAAGGGAGAAAAAGAGAGAGTGAATGAGAAGAGGAGGTAGAAGACACATCAAGGGATTTCATCTTTCTGAACCTCCTTCCCACAAAATCTTTCTAAATTCTAGAAATGGCGGGACAGGGGGTCGAAGGTGAGAAGGCGGTTGGGTAAAGTAAGAGCAAAAAAAAAAAATAAATAAAATAAATAAAAATGAGGAAAGGTTAGATGTGCAGTTGTCAAATCCAAACAAAGAATTCTTTCCGAAAAGAAAAAAGAATTCTTTCCGAAAAGAAAAAAAAAATCAATAAGCAAATAAATGCAGTCACGAAACAAGGACGTTTGAAAGCTGATAATCCGTTTCTCTTCCCGTTGCCTTCCTTGGAACTCTTGCTACAAAACAAGAAAAAAAATAATGAACAGTTCCAAGAAGAAATCAAAACCTGAAAGAGGGCATTCTTCATTTAAAACTGACAGGAAACTTAAAAAAAAAGAAATGTGAGATTCAGAACGCTAGTTGACCAGCAGTCCATCAGATATATACACTTCAATTCTTCTATGTGCCGTGTCTCTACAGAACATAGGCGATCATAGCCCTCCACATTTCCCTATCCCTTGGTGTTCTTAGCACTTCTTCTCTTGTTACCCTTCCCAAACCCTGCTCCTCCATCCATTTGCTTAAATCCATCAAATATCTCATGCGGTACTTTCTCCTGTCTCTCCTTCCATCTATCAGTCCTGTGAGTATCAGGTTCTTTAAGCCCTCCTTACTACGTGCCCCAAGAACTTCAGCTGTTTTTCCTGATTTTAAGTATCAGTTTCTTTTTCGTTTCCATTCTCTGCATGACTTCACCAAAGGTTCGTTCCATGTTATCCTCATTATCCTTCTGTAGAACCACATTTCATTTGCTTCAAATCTTTCTTTCATCTTTGAGGACATTGTCCAGCATTTACTGCCATATTGGAGAACAGACATCACGTAATAATACAGTACACTCATTTTTTTTTCAGAAAGATTTTTTTGTTTGTTAATAATCTACTCTGCTTCTGGAATGTGTCATTGGTCATGCCAATACACTTCTTTTAGAACACTTCCCAGGTATTTAAGTTTCTGTGCCTGCTTGATTTTAATATCTCCGACCTGTAAGTTGGAATTTTGGGCTCCTCACTTCAGTTACAAAGTTTAATTCAAAACGTCCGTAATTTCTATATCTCTAAAGAAGATAATGTCCATCATTAGTTAATTTGACTTTTAGTGCATCCAGAGTAAATTTTCTTTATGAACCGTTTCCTTTCAGAAAGTAGGCGATCATGGACCTCCACGTAACCCTAACCCTTGTCGTTCTTAACACTTTTCCTCTTGATATCTCTCCCACAACATGCACCGCCATCCACTTGCTCAAGCCCATCAAGTATGTCTCGTGGTGCTTTCCCCAGGCTCTCCTTTCCCCTATCCGTCAAAGAGAAATGCATGTATGTTTAGATTAACCCAAGGGAAATGCATATCTGTTTAGATTCACCCAAGAAAAATGCATATCTCTTTAGATTCACTCAAGAGAAATGCATGTATGTTTAGATTAAACTAAGAGAAGAACATATCTGTTTAGATTCACTCAAGAGAAATGCATATGTGTTTAGATTAACCTAAAAGAAATGCATATCTGTTAAGATTCACTCAAGAGAAATGCATGTGTTTAGATTAACCTAAAAGAAATGCATATCTGTTAAGATTCACTCAAGAGAAATGCATGTGTTTAGATTAACCTAAAAGAAATGCATATATGTTTAGATTCACTCAAGAGAAATGCATGTGTGTTTATATTAACTTAAAAGAAATGCATATCTGTTAAGATTCACTCAAGAGAAATGCACGTGTGTTTAGATTAACCTGAAAGAAAAGCATGTCTGTTTAGATTCACTCGAGAGAAATGCATATGTGTGTTGAGTGTATGTGACTTACAGTTCTAGGTGTTTCTCTCGTGGCCTCCGTACCATGCCAGATTTTACAGCATGGGATTGGTAACCTAGTGTCCCGTGATTTCGAATTGAAATTCTTCCTTCTGCTAGACTTGAGATGAATATGTCATATTCTTATTTAGCTCATAGCCCGAGAAATATTAGATTGATTCTTACTTTTTGTAAGTGTATTTTAGGCGAATACGAATGTAAAAAACTAGAGTGGTATTCGGACGTGGCTCCCCGATTTCACACTATACCTTATATTCATATATGCATCTACAGTGTCAGATTAACTTCAGCTAAAAGTTTCAATAAACTTAAAAAATAAGTATCTTTACATGGAGGTTGTATGCCGGTCAAGGATCCAAGAATCCAAAGGAGTAGTGCTATCGAGCAAAAGCGATGGCCCGGGTGTTTGTGCTTTCACGACCAAAAAGCAAATGACCAAAAGTTGTCGCTGCGTCGCCGGCTCCGCACAGATGTTCTGGTTGAAAACTAAAAATTAATTAAATATTAAATTTCCAGTCCGCGAGCCTACGCGTATTTTATTTATCAACCAATGGGAAGTCCAGAATCAAATAAAAGTGTGAAACCCCAAGTGAACTGCTGTGGTCCAAAAAGAAGATATAAAAAGCGGATACAGAAAGCTTCGACAGGCAGACCGACTCGAGGAGAAGAGAGGAATTAGTATCTCCCTTGACCAAGTCAAGTAGTTTACTATGTTCGTCGCCTTCACCTCCCTTACCTATCTTTTTCTGTCTCAAAACTATTTACTGACCTAAGGAGCGAATACATCAAAGACATTCCTTACTTACAACGCCCCTACATTCCTAAGCATGTAATTCTCTTTTCAGCATTTTATTGCCATGAACATTTTAACGTCCGTTGGACCTATACTTCAAGTATTACTTTAATTGTCAAAACCGTAATTGATATATGTATATATAAAATGTTATATTTCAACTCAATTTGCTTTTCTTGATTTATAATCATTTTATGACTTATAGTGGGCTATCTACAGCAAGGTCAAATTCCGTTAATCTGCAAAAATATACAACTACCCTTCACTAGAACGGACTCCCACTATAAATGGAAAAGAATGGATAACCCGCTATAGTTCCATGCTTCTCACAAGCTCCCAATCAGAGGCCTTGCTGCCAGATGCAGTTTACCATCATGCCCAGGGCCATTTCTAAAAATGAGTTTGATTATATGCAATCTGATCCTTTTAATCCAGCCGCCTTTAATTTGTTGAACGGTAACACATGTTTACACCTTTCTGCAGCAGCCAAGAACAGCAAAAGTGTTGTAAGGAGATATTATTGGTATATATAATTTTTTTTTGGTTTCAGGCTCTTTTTGGCATTCATATTGCATGAAACATTAAAAAAACAGCAATTAAGAAATGATTCCATGCTCCTCACAACCTCTCAATCAGAGGTTGTGCTGCTGGATGCGGTTTACCGTCATACCTCTTACCTCTTTCCTTTTTCCCTGCCTCCAAAACTACTTCCTGAGCGAATACATCAAAGACATTCCTTACTTACACACTCCCAAATTCCTAAGCATTAATTCTCTTTCAGCATTTTATTGCTATGAACATTTTAATCTCCGTTGGACCTATACTTCATGTATTACTTTAATTGTACAAACATTAATTTATACGTGTATACATAAAATCTTATCTTTCAACTCAATTTTCTTTTCTTGACTTATAATCATTTTATGACTTATAGTGGGCTGTCTACAACAAGGCCAAATTCCGTTAACCTGCAACAGTATGCAACTACCCTTCACTAGAACGGACTCTCCACTATAAACTATGGCTAACCCCGCTATAGTACCTTGAAAAAGTTTGTCGACCACTGTTCTGGAGCAATTGACCCTAGTGATTATATCTCCGGAAAGATACATTTCGTCACCGCCGACCAATACCACCGCAAACGGTGTTGCCTCTCATAGTGTGCACATTTCTTAAATCGGTTTTAAATCGTAAAGACTTTAAAAGTTTGGCTGTTTGGCTTTCGAATTTATCAGTTACAACAGCCTATTTTGATTGACTGGTGTTTAATTTTCAAACTTTTCATCACAGCGAAAATGAAGAACAAAATTGAACACAAAGGCCATTTATATTTGATACATTTAGTAAAAGAGACAGCAACATAAAATGTTGGCGTTCTGACAAAGGATTTAGATGCAATGAAAGTATTCATACGAATTTTACAACAGTTTACAAGGAAGTAAACAAGTATTCCCACAATTTGTCAGTGGCCGATATAGACGTGGCTAAAGTGCACACAACCTTGAACGGGGCCTTTGAAAGACCAAGTGCAATAAGTAAATTATTTAAATGATTTGCAAGTCATTAAGTCGTGGGGATTGTGTTGGCGGCATTGAGTTTTTTTATACTCATATCGCCTCAAGCAAGGCATTTTACTACCACTGTTGTGCAGGGGGTTACATAAGAGGAAAGTTATGAGATGAAGTGAAAAGTTATAGGGGTCGTCATCCAGTTTTTCTTCAGTAAATGTTCCGGTTTATTCAAATGTTTTCTCCATTTTGGATCTATATAACATCGAGACGATCTTTAGAAGTGGTTCTACACTTCGAAGGTACCTCTCCCGAGTAAGACCCTCAACAGAGGAGGACATAACTAAGGACTGTGTGTACGCCATTCCATGTAGTTGTGGAAAGAAATATAAAGAAGACACAGGCTTTAAGTTAAGGTTACAAGAACATCGCAAGACCGTAACACGAGATGAGATAGAAAAATCAGGCGTAGCTGACCATATATGGAGGGAGAAAGGGGATCACCGCCCCGTATGGGATGACGTTGAAATTATAGATAGAGAACGCCACTGGAAACTACGTAAACTTAAGGAATCGGCACATATGCCAGGCTACAAAATCTCCTAAGCCGACCAAGCATAGAGATTAACAGAGTATGGGAACCAGTCATACAGAGTGCCAGAGAAAATCATTAGTGTCAAGAAATTGCAGTATAAGTTCTATTAAAAATATTAGAGAAAACCATTAACATCAAAAATACTAGAGAAAACCATTAACATAAAAAAAATTGCAATATGAACTCTGGTAAAAACATGATTACTGGACATTAGATTTATAAATCCCAAAAATCCAGTTGTTCTGGTCCCAGTGGTTATAGATGTTGGTTAGTTCCTGACTTGACTCTTAGAGTTGTGAGTTCAATAGCAGGCTACAGCAGTCGTGAACAAGTAACTTGTAGGGTTAGAGGGAGATAACTGATAACTTTCAATCGAGGCTTTACGCAAGGAATGGAGTTCATATACCCCAATAATTGTAATAAAGGGTTCGGTTCAAAATTCCTAGTACATGAAGAAGGCTGGAGCGCGCAATGGCCGAAACTTCATACAAATAGCAAAAAGATGAGGACAATAGTCCGAATAATGTAAATACTGTAAATACTACATCATCTTAGAAATATAGATAAAAAATGAAATATATTGACCTGGGTATTTATTGAGCATCATTCAACTAACTAGATTTTGTTTTAAAAAATCAGTTCACCCTAAGCAAGGTGATAATGTCACTAAGACGCAAAAGGGCTACTAGGAGCGAAAATTAAAAAAAAGGTAAGTACTTAGCGAAATTGGCTAGAGTATATAACCAAAACCTATTAAAAAATAAACTTAAATCTCAGCCACCTCTCTTCTTTGTGTTCACGTGTAGTCGCATCACCATAAACTTTATTTCGAAACGTGACACATGAAAACTTCTTCCACTTTTTCATAGATTTCCCTAGAACATATATATATATATATATCGCTCATTCATTAAAATTAATTGGATCACTCTAGCTACTGGGCGCGTAATATGATATGCGCTAAAAAACACTGCCTTCTTCCACCGAACGCCAATTCGGTCGGGTTTCGAGTCTGGGTAAGGGAGCAATCGGAGTCTAACCGTACTGATGAGCTGTGATACAGTGAAACAGATCTGTCTGCGGATGACTATATATATATATATATATATATGAACAGTTACAATCTACTAATTTAATAACATAAAAATAAATCTAAATCCACCTTTCTTAAATTTGATATTGTAGGTTTCTACTCATCAATATCTGAGGACCTTTTTGAAGTTGTATTAATTTTGCTAGAAATTATGTTGAAATTTCTGATAGAGATTGTAAGATTATTTTAGCCGCTAGGAAATTTATCCTTACCTTTGAAAATTCTACATGGACAAAAGGGCCAAATGATAGTTTTGATATTCCCATGGGAGCTTATGATTCAGCCAAGGTGGCGGATCTAGTAGGAATCTATATTTTAGACATATTAAGTAGAATTTTGGACTACAAACAGATAGGTTTATATTGGGATGATAGGTTAATGTTTATCCCCAATTCCAATGGACCCTATAGGAAAAGAATTCATAAAAAAAAAATTTTCTCGGTTTTAAGGTTGAAGTTTCTTCCAATCTTAAAATTGTAAACTACCTTAACTTAAATGATGGGTCCCACCAGCCTTTTCTCAAAGATAATAGTTTACCCACTTACATTAATATCTCATCTAATCACCCCAAAACTATTTGAAAGCAGATACCCAATATCGTAAATAATAGGATTAACAGTTTATCATCGAACCTCAAAAGTTTCAATGAAAGTAAAGAAATTTACAAGGCCCTTCTAAAAAGCGAATTTAAAAATAAATTAACGTGTGTAAAACCAACCATTGACCCTGAACCATCTAATACCAAAAATAAAAAAATAATAATTGTAGAAAAAGAAAGATAATTTGGTTTAACACTCCATACAGCAAACTAACCAATATTAATATAAGTTAAATATTTTCTCAGGTTAATACATAAACATTTGAATAACAACAATCCCCCACGGAAAATCTTTAATAGGTACACACTAAAAATTAGCTATTCCTGTACCCCAATTATGGACTACATTATTAATTCTCACAATAGGCAAATTCTTTAGTTCTGAAATTTCTAATGAATGCAACTGTAGTTCCGTGAGTATCTGCCTGGTGGAAGGCAAATGTAAATCCACCCAGGTAATCTATGAAGCTCACATTTCACCATCCAACAACAGGAAAAATACCGGACCTACATTGGTATATCCGCTTGGGTCTTTAAGCAACGTTATTACAATCACACGTATTCCTTTTCCAACCCAAATCAGAAATACCAAACAGCCCTTTCACGAAGATTTTGGAAAATGAAGGAAGAAGGGCTGAACCCTATAGTTATTTGGAAACTAATAGGTTCAGCTCGCATTCGGAAGATTTTTCACGATAGATGCAATCTGTGTTTACAGGAAAAAATACAAATATTAAAGTACCGTAATCAGCTCCTACTCTTAAATTTAAGGAAAGAATTCATTAGTAAATGCTGCCATAAGGCGAAGTTTGTGAACATTTAAAATTTAAGTTTTAAATTCAGTTTCAAAAAAATAAATTAATTATAATTGATTAATTAGTTTATTAATTAATTAAATTTTAACTAGTAAATTTGAACCCTACTATGAATGACTGATCCCAGTCTAATAGATTATTTCATCTTCCTTTTCTCCTATTAATATCTAACTTTTAACGAGTAAGCATACTTAGACTAATTTAACTCTCAATTTTTCTTGCACCTTTAAATATTTTTTCCCTGCACCTTTAATTTTTTATTTTACCAATACCCCTACATTAAATTTAATAAAATATAATAATAATTTTTTTTTAGTTCCTATCGTACCAATCCGCCTTGAATTAGTTTCTTAAAATCTTCAAATATAATTAAAATATAATTAAATATAATTAAAATATAATTAAATATAATTAAAACTGCACTTAATTCATGTTGCGATTATCCTTTAGATTTTAAGTTTTTTAAGTATTTTATATTCAGGAATGTGTATGCATATATATAAGTGTATGGATGTATGTGTGCAGTCTTTTGTACGTGTGTGGTTAGGTGAGTATGTCTGTGTATGTGTGTGTGTGTATGTATGTGTGTTGTAAGTTATTTTTTATATATTTGTATGTGTATGTATGGAGATATGTATATGTGTTGAATATATCTATCTGAATGTATATATATATATGTATATGTGTGTGTGAATGTGTATGTGTAAGTGTACACTTGTTGATTTAATATATTCCTGAAGTAAAAAAAAATTTCACCTTTATTTTTATATTTATTATATTTTATTTTATTTTATGCTTTATTAATTTTTATTAATTTTCTATAAACTTTATTTTTTTAATTTAAATCTAGTTTTATATTTAAATTTAAATTATTTATATGTCAAGGTTTCCCCACCAAAAAAATTTTTTCTAATAACTTCGTTCCATTTATTTAAACCAAAAACCAAAAACCGCTATGATTTGTCAACATGTTTGTCAACGTTCCTATGGAGATTAATTTTTTCCGTTTTCTTTCCTTTCTTTTCTTTTCTTTTCTTAGCTTACTTCCCTGTCAACCACCCCTTCCCACTTCTTTTACTTCTTTCTTTCTTCTATTCTTCTCCTTTCCATTTCTTAGAGCCAGACAAGACTAAAATTCCACTTTCAACTCTTGACTTAGTTTAAAAGTAAGGTTTTCCAAAATCTAAAAAAAAAAATAAACATAGATTTCTGTCTGCTTTCTTATTAATCCCACCCCTTTAATTTTTTCCGTGGTATATTTTTTTAACTTCTGCAGGTAAAATATCTTGGTTTATTTTGTAATTGGTTTTTGTAATAAAAAGAGTTGCTGATGATACGTGAGATTCTTTTTAGGAATTTCTCGTAGAAATGGCCATACAACTGATTTTAACATCGGAATTTATTTTATATCTATCTATCTATCTATCTATCTATCTATCTATCTATCTATCTATCTATAACCTTTGAGATTTGATGAAGAAATCACTCGACTGGCGGTCGAGAGCAAGGCAAAATTTACTCACCCCAAAATCATTTTACTCGACCGTATCCGTTTTCTTAATAGTCGCATTACGTAAACATAGCGTGAATCGCTGACGGAAAACAAAAAATGAAATTTTAATTAAAATTTTGAACGTGTTAGAAAGGACTTAAAATTCTTTTTTTAAATAATAACAACAAAATTTGAACTTTCTTTTTAATAATACCATGAACATTTTGATGATAAAACTTTGTTTTTATTAAGTTTCAGATCTTTTAACATCATGATATGCTGTTTTGTTTTTTGTTTTTTTTGTTTTTTTGGCGGGGCGGGGGACAATTGAGTGGAGATACCTAAATTCGTGGTTTCTTTCTTCTGTTTGACTACATCCTCAATTTCATAGATGATAAAAACATGACAAATCTGATTTTCTCAACGATTTTCTCAACGATTTTCTATAAAAATGACTTATTTGTATTATACAAGTAAGTAATTTTTTATGCAAGTTATATAATTTGTTATTCGGTGCGTTGTTGAAAGAAGTATGTATATTTTTTTCTGTCTTTAAAATGTTCGTTTTTACTTTTCGTAAGCGGAGAGGAAATATTGGATAATATTTTTATAAATGAGTTTCTAAAATCTGTGAGCAATCTGGGCGACAGAGACATTTTGGCTCCACTCTGGATGCGTTAATTAAACGAATGTTTACACTGACCGGGACGCTAAAAACCAAGAGTTCCATAATGTCAGTGTAGGTCATTCTAAGTAACTTGTGAATATTCAATGGCATAGTTTTGGGTTGTGAAAGGAATCCGATTTTCTTTTATTTTTAATCGAATGAGTCGATCGGGCGAGTGAAATCTCAAAGGCTATATATATATATATATATATATATTGTAATTTTGTGATGACACTGGTTTGTAAAGCATAATATTACTACACAAAAATATTCATGTTTCAGAAAAATATGTTCAGGTAATATGTTAACATAAATGATGAAAATGATTTATTTTTAAAATATAAGATCAATTCATGGTTATTTAGAAAATTACAGAGTGGTTGTTGGAGAAAGTGCTTTAGGTGTGTCAATATTGTTCAATCAAAAATAAGAATTATGTAACCATGGAGTTTTAATATTTGGGTTATGAAAGGGAGCAGGATGGCTTGGATCTAGACATGTCAGTTTTGTAATTTTTTCTGTGCAAGATACGTAGTGGGACCTTACATTTTTTAAATGGGTAGAAAATGATTTTTAACAGGAGGTTGGATTTTAAGATTTTATTTTTATTGAACAATAGATTTTTTTAAATACTATCTCATGAGTATATCTGCGTATACGTGTGTTTTAGTTTTGTTAAAACTTAGATATAGAATATATTTGTAAAGAGACAATGTTATTCAAGACAAAAGGAAAACGTTTCTTTAGCAAGGCGTTTACTCACAGTCATTCATTAGATTTAGGACCCATCATAATTTACCATTACTTTCAAATATTAAGAGCGTTATTAAATTTTAAAATTTTACAAAGATATTTTTTCTCTAATTTACGTCTGTTTATATGCCAATCGAAGTGGGAACCAGAGGCTTTGTAGCACGGTCGCTCTGCTGAGCCTTAACAGATATTGGATTGGTGGGGTTAAAGAAACGAAAAGCCATTAAAACGCTTACTGATACCACTGAGCGAACTGCCAAATGGCTATGGATTAAGCGAAATAGCGCATGGCTCTATAAAAATTAGAAATGACCATTTTTGATTATAAAAGTAAAACCAAAGTTAAAACGCATAACTGAAATTATTACTTGTAGAAAATGCTCATAAGCACCCGATGAGCGATTGAAAGCGTCTTCTTCCTTTGCCTGTGCTGTTTTTTTTAACAACGAATCTGTATATACACATACTAATGTATTTGATTTTAACTAAACTCGTACATTTATTTTAATCGTTTTTACTTTCAGTCTTTCGGGGCGGGGATAATCTTATTATTATTATTATTATTATTATTATTATTACTTAATAATTTTATTTATTTTATCTTCTCGTGGGTAATTTAGGAATTTTAACTTTGAAAACGACAATTTTGTATCACGTATAAACATGTACATATCGATGTAATTTATGTTAATATTCGTGGCTCTAAGTTTTCCTGTAATCTCTTTTTTTTTCTCGGGGGAGGGGGAATTATTTGTCTTGTAATTTTAGACTGAAGTTCGAATTTAATTATATTAAATATTTTTTTTTCCGACTGCTTGAAAAACCCAACTTACCCGAACGCTACGGACTCTTCTTATGTGTTTCCTGCCAGTGTTAAACACAAGTCGGCTTAGAAAAATAAATCAGTGTCGTATAGCACAGAACAAAAGGAGGGTGTGTCGGAATCTGATCAGCTCTGACGGGGTCAACTCAGCGAGGGTAGTATGATGTTGCAAGACCCGAAACTGCCCAGTGATCTGAGTAAAGTACATCACTTACGACACCCCGCTGCGCGACAGAATGTGCGTATTTTCGAAGCATATTGCAAAAGATCGCTGCATTTAACTTGATAAGTCTTCTCAGGGAATGAAACTTATTGGTAAAGAAAACTTTCCTTTTATCTTTATATATATATGGAATGACTACATGGAATCCATAGTTGCATCTACTGCTAAAAACATTGGTTAACTGTGCCGGGCCAGAAGGTTTTTCCCGTAGGAATCAATTTTACATTTATAAATCTATCAATCGTCCTTGCATTGAATACTGTTGCCATATCTAGTCGAGTGCTTCTGCTATTCCTCTTATAGTTGTCGAAGGAAGATCTGCAATATGATAGATCCTGACTTGGCAGCTAGCCTCCAGCCTTTCTCACAGATGTGATGAGGCTTCCCTCTGTCTTTTCTACAAGTATTTTCATGGAAACTGATCTGACGAGCTTTTTTCCGTGGTTCCCCAAACACATATGTTTACTCGTGCAACTAGATTGGCATCAATATTCCACTCTTTGCCAGTCTTACGACCATATCACGTTGAATACACCGGTTCTAGCTTGATCACCGAAGTTAAGCAACTTTGAGCCTGGTCAGTACTTAGATGGGTGACCGCTTGGCAAAACCAGGTGCTGTAAGCGTATAGTGACGAATGTGCTTGCTTTAGGCCTATCACGTTCAATACACCGGTTCTCGCTCGATCACCGAAATTAAGCAACGTTGAATCTGGTCAGTACTGAGATGGGTGACTGCTTGGGAATACCAGGTGCTGTAAGCGTGTAGTGACGGATGTGTGTTGTGGTGCAGTGGATATCGGCTCGGTAAGAGAAATCGGTGACCCGAGTTCGAATTCCAGTTGAATACCCTGCATTCATTTAAGCACTGGTACCCTTGGGATAGGTATTAATCCGTCCCTTCTCTCTAGTTATGGGTTAAATAACAAGGGTAGGACTTGAGAACCCTGCCCTTAAAAACAAATCCCAATGAATCTTGATACTCGAAAAGAAAAATGTATTACTAGACACAAAAACTGATATAAACAATAAATTGTTGAAAGAAGAAAGTATTACCAGCAATAAATAAATAAAGTTTAGTTGGCAATAAGTGACCCGCCGAGGTTGATTTGCCATAAAAACCAACCAACCATTCTTTACCGTAGAAATTTATAAACATAACCGCCTCTTCTACTCCAACAGATTTTTTTATCCCATTTCCGGTTTGTGGAACTCACTTCCATTCCCTCGCTTCTCTGCTAGGTACAGTCTTCAAAAGTATAAATGCAAGTTCAATTCCCATCAATCTCTTACCTTTTCCTCGAGATCCCCTGTACCTCTAACCTCTATTCTGTCCATGTAACCCCTTGGGCACTAGTGGCATTTCTGCCTTGCGTGGGGTGAAATGAATATATATATATATATATATATATATATATATATATATATATATATATATATATCAGCATGCGGTGTAGATATGGAAGAATCTAAAGAAGTATCCTGTACATACAGTGGTAGGATAACTTTCTAAGAGAGCTCTAAATATATATCTACACTATCGACCATAAGTTTGGAACCACTTAAATTTATTCTCTAAGAGAAAGAAATAACAAACTTTGTTTTAGAAGAATAAATATAGATATATTTCATTGTTGCTCACAATCGTACAATAATTAAAACCAAAATTTACAGAGAGTAATTTCAAATTTAATTAAAGTTAATTCATATTTTCTTTTCATCAAAGAAACCACCATGAGCCTTTATTACTGCAGAGCAAATCCTTGGCATTCTTTCTAATAACTTATAAAAATAAAGTGATTTCCAACCATTCTGCAAGCATTTAAACAACATTTGTTCATTTTTAGGAAGTTCATTTCGAACTGTACGATCAATTTCATCCCTTATTCTCCTTCTTTAATAGTGGTTTCTTAACTGCTACACAGCCTTTAAGCTCAGCAAAATGAAGTTGTCTCTTAACAGTAGTAACAGATACCGAATGTTGCCGAGTAGAATTCATTTCGATTGTCAATTCTGATCGGTTTTTCTTCTATTCCTCTTGCTAGATATAATCAAGTGCCTATCTTCTACAATAGATGTTACTCTTGGCCTACCAGATCTTTCTCTGTCAATATTTAACCAAGTTTCACAAAGTCGTTGAAGGCAATAATGCACGCCATTTTTGATAGGCTTAATTTTTTTAGCGATAACACGTTCAGAATATCCTTCTTTCAAAAGAATTTCAACCTGAGCTCTTTTTTTAATGCTAATCTGTTTCTTCCTTGCCATTTATACTGTAGTAATATGGTTTACAAAAATAAATTATAATATCTGAATAAATCTGAATTCTCGGCAAAAACTTGATCACAATAAGAGGAGTCAAGTAGCAAACTGAGTAAATGTTTACTTTAAAGTTGAAAAGAATACTTTTTTTTTTACTTGACATCTGCATAAGAATAACAAAAAATAAAAACTCGGCGAATTTGATTCTGCTAAAATTGAAATTTTATAAACTTTGTAGAAAAAATTGGGTAATTCCAAACTTATGGTCGGTAGTGTATATAAATACATGTAGAGCAAATATAAGAAAATTTAAGGCAGACACGTTATATCATTGTAAATCGGAAGTATGGCCTATTTAAGGCGAACCATCATCAGCTTCCGTCTTTATTGTACAAAGGATTCGTGTAAAATCCTTTGCACAATAAAGTCGGAAGCTGATGGTTCGCCTACACTTAATATATAGACCTACACTTAAAATATAAGTCAGTAGTCATCTCCTATCTCACTAACCAGCATCCTCTCTCTCGTGCTCCTTTCTTCGTCCACTCCACTCTCAGCAAGATTTTTCATCCTTCTCTCACGTACTTCCTGACACCCCCTATAACCTGTCATTCCTTCTCATAACTTTCCTCCTATGTAACCCCCTGCACAACAGTGGCAGTGAAATGCCTTGCTTAGGGCGGTATGATTATAAAAATTAAAAAAAAGGATTTTATTTTACAACAAGCATTTATAAGCAAAAGTAAAAATATTGATAGTTCTTTAAAAAGTTGTCAATTTAAAAGACGCTCAGAGATATAGGTCACGTTAACTGAAACGTATAAGTAAAGGCCTAGAGAGGAAAGCCTGCTCTCCTATTAAACTCTACATGGTGAAAGAAAAGATGTATTCACGATTTTGTCAACAGAATTAATGTCTTGTCATTTCAGGGCGTTGGTGATTATGGCTTTACATAGAATTGGAAGAGACAGAAACAGGGATCTACGAATGATTATATATATATATATATATATATGTGTGTGTGTGTGAGTGAGTACAGAACGAGGAAAGAAAATATTTTTCCGTCCAAAACATTAATTTAAAACAGTGCTCGATATATGATGTATAGAGCTGTGAATATTTATTATAAATTATGTTTTAGAACATGTACATAATTTTTTCTATATATGTCATCTTCTCTACAATCATATGTTTGTTTCAATGTTGGGTTTGCAACAATTCATCAGGAGGAAAGAGCAAGAGTTGGAATCATCCTCTGTTTATATTTGGTTCGTTGTTGTTGTGGGGTTGGTTGGGGTTATTGATAATGAACGGAATGTGTCTTTCGTTTTGACCGTTAGACTTTTGAAGAACTTGGTGTGTAAGTGCGTTATACAATTATATCATACACAAAAATAAACTGTAAGCACATTGAAGATCTAACCCTACAATCATGCTAAAAAATACTGTAAATTTGAGTAGATATTTTTATTATAAAAGATAAAAAATGCTATAGAAAAAATCGATCTATTAAATCCTTAAAAATATTTTCTTTCCTCGTTCTGTACTCATTCGGATAACCTGCTCCTATACTAAGTCTGAGCACTCTCATCATTAAGATAAAAGATTGAACATGGATAAAATACATTTCGACATTTCGCTGAAAAATATTCCCATCACCCCCCCCCCAAAAAATACCCCACCCCTATCACGTCTATCTAAGGAAACCCAAAAGGAAAGCCTTGCCACAAGATGAAAGAGAATACATAAAATAGGTCTGCTAACAACAGACATAAATTAAGTAAACACTAGCCAACCAGGACGCCGTCCTAACAATTCTTAAGGTTAACAAACTAGATAAGTTCCTCAATCACACACACGAGAAAACCTCACACAAACACACAAAACTGACCAAGTTATCAAACCCCTACACACACCACTTTCTTCGAAATTCTAACCAAAAGATATACCCGACCAATAAAAACGTACATTCCAACAGATAATGCCATTAATCAACAATTTCGCACTTACACACCAAGTTCTTCAAAAGTCTAACGGTCAAAACGAAAGACACATCCCCTTCATTATCAATAACCCCAACCAAAAAAATAAAAATATAAAAATTACAAAAAAATTTAAGAATTTATTTACAACAAGCATTTATAAGAAAAAGTAAAAATATTGATAGTTATTTAAAAAGTTGTAAATTTATAAGACGCTCATAAATATTCATCACGTTAAATGAAACGTCAAAGTAAATGACTAGAGAGGAAGGCCTACTCTCTTATTGAACTCTACTGGTGAAAGAAAAGATGTATTGAAGGGACAGAAATAGGGATCTGCAAATGATGGGGATTATATTATTACGACATAACAAAAAAACAAACTTGTTTTAAAATGACTAGTGTTCATAGACATGAGAAGATATATTTAAAATACGAACCAAAAATCAGGGAAATTATTAGAAATTAATAATATTAAAAATTAACTATTAAAATATAGTCAACAAGAAACATTTTGTGCTACTATAGGTCTACCTGTAGTGAACAAAACAATTTCTAGATTTAAAATTTAAAATGCTAAGCACTGACTAATAGATTTTGTTAGAAATAAAAGAATTTTCTCGAATTATAAACTTTGTTTAGCACACACAAAACTCGCGAAATTTCATACCTCAATGGAAAGGCCAGATTCACATCCGGGAGTGAATATAACACAACTGACTTCGTTTAGACTGTTGGTCAT
Source organism: Ascarosepion bandense (assembly GCA_037127315.1). Lineage (NCBI taxonomy): Eukaryota > Metazoa > Mollusca > Cephalopoda > Sepiida > Sepiidae > Ascarosepion > Ascarosepion bandense. The sequence goes on along the minus strand of JBBBDQ010001616.1, from coordinate 847,279 downwards.
TCGTGGTGGAGAGATCTACGACGAGCCAGATCAATTGGTGGCTTCCTCTATGTGAATAGGGTTCGCAGGTTCGAATCCTGCCGAATGACATATTTTCGTAACAAAAAATTATCGTAAATAATCAGGCCGGTAGAAATAAATATATATACTGTTTGATTATAAACAGAATATCTACTTAAATACGAGTACCAATCAAAAATAATGTTCAAACAAATAATTTCAAATATATATATATATATATATATATATATATATATATATATATATATATTATAACTTTAATCCAAAAGAAAAAGCAGGTAGGTAAATCCAAAAATTTTAATTATATTCAAATTACAGAGCCAAATATAAAATAAAACAAATTCCGATGTTCAAATGTAGAAATGGCCATTCAACGAATTTGACCATCGGAATTTGTTTTATTATATATATATATATATATATATATATATATATATATATATATATAACTGTGAATTTATCTTTGAACACGTCTCGAAAAACCCACCGAGTGTAAACGCGGAGAGGAAAAAGTGGAAACAAAAAAAGAAACGAACTAAGCACTTGAACATTAGTCAAAGTACGAGTCGAAAGAAAAAAAAACCTGAGACAAGGAACCTAATCCGTAAAGCGGTCAATACAATAGCAGAGCAAATAAGTAAGTAGCTAACCTAGAGCCAACGGACCTCCCTAGGTTTCACCTAACGGATCATCAGAGCCAACTTGCACTGATGATCCATTAGGCGAAACCTAGGTAGGTACGTTGGCTTTAGTTAAGCCTACTTACTTATATATATATATATATATATATATATATATATATATATAATATCAAATGTTGCACGTTGAGTGCTGATGCTACGTATAAGAAAAAATGTATATTTATAATTAATATCAATTATAGACACACACACACACGCACACACACACACATATATATATATATATATATATATATATACTATCAGTATAGCCTGGCGTTGCTCGGGTGTAATGAAAGCTTTAAAACTAATCCATGGTCCTGGAGCTCAGACTCTTTGGACGTTGGCACGAAACACTAAAAAGCAATAGTTGTTTCCAGTTAAGCCGAAACTGAAAGAAAAATGAATGGCTGTAACGCAAATTTTGATTTCCTGGTATCGATATCAAATTGTCTGCACTATTGTAAGAACTGCAACCTTGAAACTTCTGAATATCGTTCCTTATGTCTTTGTCTATGAGTGTATCAAATTTGATTAAAATCGAACCACTCCTTCTATAACACGATGTTTTCGATTGTCGATTTTCGATATTTGTCGGTTGTACCTCAACACAAAACCTAGCTAAGAACACTCGCAGAGTCTTATTGTAAAACTGTGTAAATTTTCAAGAAAATCGGTTCAGCCGTTTCGGAGTCTATAGGTAACGGATACACACACACACAGACACACACACACAGAGAAAAAGTTACATTTATAAATAAGTTTATATATATAAATATATATATGTATATATATATACATACACATATACATACATACATATATATATATATATATATATATATATATATATATATATATATATATATAAGGTATCTGATAAGATAAATATATACAATGCGCGAGTGCTTCGTAAGAATGGCGTGATTTCATTTTTGCTGACTTTCTTCTTTTTCCCCAAATGTTTTCCTGTTCCATTCTCTTCTGTTAATTTTCTTTATCTTTCCGCCTTTAATATTTTTTTTTATTACTGCAGCGGGTTCGACTTCCCATGTTCCACCGACCTACGCATGATTCATACAATCCAACCTGAAGAAGAGTTCCAAGAAGGAAGGTTTACAGCATTTTGGTGTCGTCTAAAGAAATATTGGCTGCAAATATTCCTTTTGGCACCCTTAATAAACTTTGCTGGTACCAAATTTAAGCCGGATGTGCGTCGTGGTACAGTGAATATCGGCTCGGAACGAGAAACCGGCGAGCCGAGTTCGAATTCCAGTTGAATCCACTGCATTCACTTACGCACAAATACCCTTAGGAAAGGTATTAATCCGTCTCTTACCTCCAGTTATGGGTTAAATAACAGGACAGATTGTGTTCTATAGCCTTGGTCAGCAACCAGTCTAACGCAGAAAGCAATGGCAACCTACTGCGGGATAATCTTCCGCCCAGTCAGTCATGTCTCTTTCGAGACATGATCGCCCAAGCGTGTATCACGTATGGCACTTAACTGACTGACTTTTTTTTGGTCGTCGCTATGGGAAACATGGCACTTTATTTCCTTTACTCGCATCTATACGAACTCGTAAATCTGGAGATATCCTGCGGGCATTCATATTTATTTTTGCATTTTATCGGCTCCTCCTCTACCAAAGCAAGCCTTTTTTGTTTTTTGTTTTTTAATCATATCACCCCGAGCATGGCGGTAACGCCACTGATGTGCAGAGGGCTACGTAAGAGTGAAACAATTGGAAAAGAGAAATCCGGAAACCACATCCTAAACAGGGAACAAGGGATGAGCCTCTTCTCCTGTTCAATAGACGTGGGTGGAGTGTGAACAGGGCGATAGTTTAGTCTATCTTCTCCAATTGAAAAAAAAAGGAGTGAAAAGATTGGAAAAGAGAAAGCCGGAGACCACATCCTAAACAGGGAACAAGGGATGAGCCTCTTCTGCTGTTCAATAGACGTGGGTGGAGTGTGAACAGGGCGATAGTTTAGTCTATCTTCTCCAATTGAAAAAAAAAGGAGTGAAAAGATTGGAAAAGAGAAAGCCGGAGACCACATCCTAAACAGGGAACAAGGGATGAGCCTCTTCACTTGTTCAATAGACGTGGGTGGAGTGTGAACAGGGCGATAGTTTAGTCTATCTTCTCCAATTGAAAAAAAAAGGAGTGAAAAGATTGGAAAAGAGAAAGCCGGAGACCACATCCTAAACAGGGAACAAGGGATGAGCCTTTTCACTTGTTCAATAGACGTGGGTGGAGTGTGAACCGGGCGATAGTTTAGTCTATCTTCTCCAATTGAAAAAAAAAGGAGTGAAAAGATTGGAAAAGAGAAAGCCGGAGACCACATCCTAAACAGGGAACAAGGGATGAGCCTCTTCACTTGTTCAATAGACGTGGGTGGAGTGTGAACCGGGCGATAGTTTAGTCTATCTTCTCCAATTGAAAAAAAAAGGAGTGAAAAGATTGGAAAAGAGAAAGCCGGAGACCACATCCTAAACAGGGAACAAGGGTTGAGCCTCTTCACTTGTTCAATAGACGTGGGTGGAGTGTGAACAGGGCGATAGTTTAGTCTATCTTCTCCAATTGAAAAAAAAAGGAGTGAAAAGATTGGAAAAGAGAAAGCCGGAGACCACATCCTAAACAGGGAACAAGGGATGAGCCTCTTCACTTGTTCAATAGACGTGGGTGGAGTGTGAACAGGGCGATAGTTTAGTCTATCTTCTCCAATTGAAAAAAAAAGGAGTGAAAAGATTGGAAAAGAGAAAGCCGGAGACCACATCCTAAACAGGGAACAAGGGATGAGCCTCTTCACTTGTTCAATAGACGTGGGTGGAGTGTGAACAGGGCGATAGTTTAGTCTATCTTCTCCAATTGAAAAAAAAAGGAGTGAAAAGATTGGAAAAGAGAAAGCCGGTGACCACATCCTAAACAGGGAACAAGGGATGAGCCTCTTCACTTGTTCAATAGACGTGGGTGGAGTGTGAACAGGGCGATAGTTTGGTCTATCTTCTCCAATTGAAAAAAAAAGGAGTGAAAAGATTGGAAAAGAGAAAGCCGGAGACCACATCCTAAACAGGGAACAAGGGATGAGCCTCTTCACTTGTTCAATAGACGTGGGTGGAGTGTGAACAGGGCGATAGTTTAGTCTATCTTCTCCAATTGAAAAAAAAAGGAGTGAAAAGATTGGAAAAGAGAAAGCCGGAGACCACATCCTAAACAGGGAACAAGGGATGAGCCTCTTCACTTGTTCAATAGACGTGGGTGGAGTGTGAACAGGGCGATAGTTTAGTCTATCTTCTCCAATTGAAAAAAAAAGGAGTGAAAAGATTGGAAAAGAGAAAGCCGGAGACCACATCCTAAACAGGGAACAAGGGATGAGCCTCTTCACTTGTTCAATAGACGTGGGTGGAGTGTGAACAGGGCGATAGTTTAGTCTATCTTCTCCAATTGAAAAAAAAAGGAGTGAAAAGTTTGGAAAAGAGAAAGCCGGAGACCACATCCTAAACAGGGAACAAGGGATGAGCCTCTTCACTTGTTCAATAGACGTGGGTGGAGTGTGAACCGGGCGATAGTTTAGTCTATCTTCTCCAATTGAAAAAAAAAGGAGTGAAAAGATTGGAAAAGAGAAAGCCGGAGACCACATCCTAAACAGGGAACAAGGGATGAGCCTCTTCACTTGTTCAATAGACGTGGGTGGAGTGTGAACCGGGCGATAGTTTAGTCTATCTTCTCCAATTGAAAAAAAAAAGGAGTGAAAAGATTGGAAAAGAGAAAGCCGGAGACCACATCCTAAACAGGGAACAAGGGATGAGCCTCTTCACTTGTTCAATATACGTGGGTGGAGTGTGAACAGGGCGATAGTTTAGTCTATCTTCTCCAATTGAAAAAAAAAGGAGTGAAAAGATTGGAAAAGAGAAAGCCGGAGACCACATCCTAAACAGGGAACAAGGGATGAGCCTCTTCACTTGTTCAATAGACGTGGGTGGAGTGTAAACAGGGCGATAGTTTAGTCTATCTTCTCCAATTGAAAAAAAAAGGAGTGAAAAGTTTGGAAAAGAGAAAGCCGGAGACCACATCCTAAACAGGGAACAAGGGATGAGCCTCTTCACTTGTTCAATAGACGTGGGTGGAGTGTGAACAGGGCGATAGTTTAGTCTATCTTCTCCAATTGAAAAAAAAAAGGAGTGAAAAGATTGGAAAAGAGAAAGCCGGAGACCACATCCTAAACAGGGAACAAGGGATGAGCCTCTTCACTTGTTCAATAGACGTGGGTGGAGTGTGAACAGGGCGATAGTTTAGTCTAACTTCTCCAATTGAAAAAAAAAGGTAAGAAGATTGGAAAGAGAAAGCCGGAACCACATCTAACAGAACAAGGATAGGCCTCTTCTTGTTCAATGGACAATGGAAGCGGAGTGTGAACAGGGCGATAGTTTAATCTCTTCTCAGGTGAAAAAAGGAGTGAAAGATTGGAAGAGAATGCGGGGAACCACATCCTAAACAGGGAACAAGGATAAGGCCTCTTCACTGTTCCAATAGACGTGGGTGGAGTGTGAACAGGGCGATGAGTTTGATTATACACTCCAATTGAAAAAGGAGTGAAAGGGGTGGAAAAGAGAAAGCCGGAGACCCCCACATCCTAAACAGGGAACAAGGGATGGCTTCTCTTGCTGTTCAATAGACGTAGGTGGAGTGTGAATCGGGCGATAGTTTAGTCTATCTTCTCCAATTGAAAGAAAAGGTGAAAAGATTGGAAAAGAAAAAACAGAGGACCATCCTAGGCAAGGAACAAAAGGATGAGCATATTCTTGTTCAATAGACGTGGGTGAAGTCGTGAACCGGGCGATAGTTTAGTCTATCTTCTCCAATTGAAAAAGGCGAAGAATTCTGAAGAAAAGCCAGGACACATCCTAAACAGGGAACAAGGGGTTGAGCCTCTTCACTTGTTCAATAGACGTGGGTGGAGTGTGAACAGGGCGATAGTATTCATCTATCTTCTCTGATAAACTTTTAAAGTGAAAAGATTAGAAAGCCGGAGACCACATCCTAAACAGGGAACAAGGGATGAGCCTCTTCACTTGTTCAATAGACGTGGGTGGAGTGTGAACAGGGCGATAGTTTAGTCTATCTTCTCCAATTGAAAAAAAAAGGAGATGAAAGGATGGAAAAAGGAAAGCCGGAACCACATCCTAAACGGGGAACAAGGGATGAGCCTCTTCACTTGTTCAATAGACGTGAGTGGAGTGTGAACAGGGCGATAGTTTCAGTCTATCTTCTCCAATTGAAAAAAAAGATGAAAAGATTGGAAAAGAAAAGCCGGTGACCACATCTCCGACAAGGGAACGAGGATGAGCCTCCTTGTTGTCAATAGACGTGAGTGGAGTGTGAACAGGGCGATAGTTTGGTCTATCTTCTCCAATTGAAAAAAAAGGAGTGAAAAGATTGGAAAAGAGAAAGCCGGAGACCACATCCTAAACGAGGGGAACAAGGGATGAGCCTCTTCACTTATTCAATAGACGTGGGTGGTGGGTATTACAGACAGACGATAGTTTAGTCTATCTTCTCCAATTGAAAAAGGAGTGAAAAGATTGGAAAGAAAGAAGCCGGAGACCACATCCTAAACAGGGAACAAAGGGATAGACACCTCTACTTATTTCAATAGACGTGGGCCTAGAGTGTGAGCTCTGGGGCAATCGTTTGATCTATCTTCTCCAATTTGAAAAAAAGGTGAAAGATTGGAAAAGAGAAGCCGGAGACCACATCCTAAACAAGGAACAAGGGATGAGCCTCTTCACTTGATCAATAGACGTGGATGTTGTGTGAACAGGGCGATAGTTTAGTCTATCTTCTCCAATTGAAAAAAAAGGAGTGAAAAGTTTGGAAAAGAGAAAGCCGGAGACCACATCCTAAACAGGGAACAAGGGATGAGCCTCTTCACTTGTTCAATAGACGTGGGTGGAGTGTGAACCGGGCGATAGTTTAGTCTATCTTCTCCAACTGAAAAAAAAAAGGAGTGAAAAGATTGGAAAAGAGAAAGCCGGAGACCACATCCTAAACAGGGAACAAGGGATGAGCCTCTTCACTTGTTCAATAGACGTGGGTGGAGTGTGAACCGGGCGATAGTTTAGTCTATCTTCTCCAATTGAAAAAAAAAGGAGTGAAAAGATTGGAAAAGAGAAAGCCGGAGACCACATCCTAAACAGGGAACAAGGGATGAGCCTCTTCACTTGTTCAATAGGCGTGGGTGGAGTGTGAACCGGGCGAAAGTTTAGTCTATCTTCTCCAATTGAAAAAAAAAGGAGTGAAAAGATTGGAAAAGAGAAAGCCGGAGACCACATCCTAAACAGGGAACAAGGGATGAGCCTCTTCACTTGTTCAATAGACGTGGGTGGAGTGTGAACCGGGCGATAGTTTAGTCTATCTTCTCCAATTGAAAAAAAAGGAGTGAAAAGATTGGAAAAGAGAAAGCCGGAGACCACATCCTAAACAGGGAACAAGGGATGAGCCTCTTCACTTGTTCAATAGACGTGGGTGGAGTGTGAACCGGGCGATAGTTTAGTCTATCTTCTCCAATTGAAAAAAAAAAGGAGTGAAAAGATTGGAAAAGAGAAAGCCGGAGACCACATCCTAAACAGGGAACAAGGGATGAGCCTCTTCACTTGTTCAATAGACGTGGGTGGAGTGTGAACAGGGCGATAGTTTAGTCTATCTTCTCCAATTGAAAAAAAAAAGGAGTGAAAAGATTGGAAAAGAGAAAGCCGGAGACCACATCCTAAACAGGGAACAAGGGATGAGCCTCTTCACTTGTTCAATAGACGTGGGTGGAGTGTGAACAGGGCGATAGTTTAGTCTATCTTCTCCAATTGAAAAAAAAAAGGAGTGAAAAGTTTGGAAAAGAGAAAGCCGGAGACCACATCCTAAACAGGGAACAAGGGATGAGCCTCTTCACTTGTTCAACAGACGTGTGGAGTGTGAACAGGGCGATAGTTTAGTCTATCTTCTCCAATTGAAAAAAAAAAGGAGCAAAGATTGAAAAGAGAAAGCCGGAGACCACATCCTAAACAGGGAACAAGGGATGAGCCTCTTCACTTGTTCAATAGACGTGGGTGGAGAATATAAGGACAGTTTAGTCTATTTTCCAATTGAAAAAAAAAGGAGTGAAAAGATTGGAAAAGAGAATGCCGGAGACCACATCCTAAACAGAAACAAGGATGAGCTCTTCACTTGTTCAATAGACGTGGTGGAGGGAACTGGGCGATAGTTTAGTTCATCTTTCCAATTGAAAAAAAAAAGGAGGTGAAAAGATTGGAAAAGAGAAAGCGAATACACATCCCCAAACAGGAAACAAGGCTGAGCCTCTTCACTTGTTCAATAGATGGTGTGAGTGTGAACAGGGCGATAGTTTAGTCTATCTTTCCAATTGAAAAAAAGGAGGAAAAGATTGGAAAAGAGAAAGTCAATTACAATCAAACAGGAACAAGGGATGAGCCTCTTCACTTGTTCAATAGACGTGGGTGGAGTGTGAACAGCGATAGTTTAGTCTATCTTCTCCAATTGAAAAAAAGAGTGAAAAGATTGGAAAAGAGAAAGCCGGGAGACTCACATCCTAAACAGTGGGAACAAGGATGAGCTCTTCACTTGTTCAATAGACGTGGGTGGAGGCATAAGGATAGCTTAGTCTATCTTCTCCAATTGAAAAAAAGGAGGAAAGATTGGAAAGAGAAAGCCATGACTACATCCTAAACAGGGAACAAGGGATGGGTTTCCTTCACTTGTTCAATAGACGTGGGTGAGTGTGGAACAGGTGATAGTTTGGTCTATCTTCCAATTGAAAAAAAAAAGGAGTGAAAAGATTGGAAAAGAGAGGCTGGAGACCACATCCTAAACAGGGAACAAGTGGATGAGCCTCTTCACTTGTTCAATAGACGTGGGTGGAGTGTGAACAGGGCGATAGTTTAGTTCATCTTCTCCAATTGAAAAAAAAAGGAGTGAAAAGATTGGAAAAGAGAAAAGTCAGGAGACCACATCCTAAACAGGGAACAAGGGAATATTTGTTTCCTCACTTGTTCAATAGACGTGGGTGGAGTGTGAACAGGGTGATAGTTTAGTCTATCTTCTCCAATTGAAAAAAAAGGAGTGAAAAGATTGGAAAAGAGAAAGTCAGTGACCACATCCTAAACAGGGGAACAAGGGATGAGCTCTTCACTTGTTCAATAGACGTGGTGGGAGGTGAACAGGGCGGATAGTTTGGTCTATCTTCTCCAATTGAAAAAAGCAAGTGAAAAGATTGGAAAAGAGAGCTGGAGACCATATCCTAAACAGGAACAAGGATGAGCCTCTTCACTTGTTCAATAGACGGGTGGAGGTGAACAGGCGAGAAGTTTAGTCTATCTTCTTCAATTGAAAAAAAGGAGGAAAAGATTGGAAAAGAGAGAAGCTTGAGACCACATCCTAAACAGGGAACAAGGATGAGCTCTTCACTTGTTCAATAGACGTGGGTGGAGGTGAAATAGGAAGGAGAAGTTTAGTCTATCTTCTCCAATTGAAAAAAAAAAGGAGGAAAGATTGGAAAAGAGAAAGCCGGAGACCACATCCTAAACAGGGAACAAGGGATGAGCCTCTTCACTTGTTCAATAGACGTGGGTGAGGGAACAGGCGATAGTTTAAAGCCTATCTTCTCCAATTGAAAAAAAAAGGAGTGAAAAGTTTGGAAAAGAGAAAGTTGGAGACCACATCCTAAACAGGGAACAAGGGATGAGCCTCTCACTTGTTCAATAGATGTGGGTGGAGTGTGAACCGGGCGATAGTTTAGTCTATCTTCTCCAACTGAAAAAAAAAAAAAAGGAGTGAAAAGATTGGAAAAGAGAAAGCCGGAGACCACCTCCTAAACAGGGAACAAGGGATGAGCCTCTTCACTTGTTCAATAGACGTGGGTGGAGGTGAACAGGGCGATAGTTTAGTTCATCTTCTCCAATTGAAAAAAAAAGGAGTGAAAAGATTGAAAAGAGAAAGCCGGAGACCACATCCTAAACAGGAACAAGGGATGAGCCTCCTCACTTGTTCAATAGGCGGGTGGGGAGTGTGAACCGGGCGAAAGTTTAGTCTATCTTCTCCAATTGGAAAAAAAAAAGGAGTGAAAAGATTGGAAAAGAGAAAGCCGGAGACCACATCCTAAACAGGGAACAAGGGATGAGCTCCTTCACTTGTTCAATAGACGTGGGTGGAGGTGAACCGGGCGATAAGTTTGCCCATTTTCTCCAATTGAAAAAAAAAAGGAGGATTGGAAAAGAGAAAGCCGGAGACCACATCCTAAACAGTGTCGCTGGGATGAGCCTCTTCACTTGTTCAATAGACGTGGTGAGTGTGAACCGGGCGATAGTTTAGTCTATCTTCCAATTGAAAAAAAAAAGGAGTGAAAAGATTGAAAAGAGAAAGCTGGAGACCACATCCTAAACAGGGAACAAGGGATGAGCCCTTCACTTGTTCAATAGACGTGGGTGAGTGTGAACAGGGCGATAGTTTAGTCTATCTTCCAATTGAAAAAAAAAAGGAGGAAAGATTGAAAAAGAGAAAGCCGGAGACCACATCCTAAATAGGAACAAGGGATGAGCCTCTTCACTTGTTCAATAGACGTGGGTGGAGTGTGAACAGGCGATAGTTTTAGTCTATCTCTCCATCAGAAAAAAAGGAAGTGAAAAGTTTGAAAGAGAGAAGCTAAGAGACCAGCTATCCTAAACAGGGAACAAGATGAGCCTCTTCACTTGTTCAATAGACGGGTGGAGTGTGTAACAGGGCGATAGTTTAGTCTATCTTCTCCAATTGAAAAAAAAAAAGGAGTGAAAAGATTGAAAAGAGAGTAAAGTTGGAGACCACATCCTAAACAGGGAACAAGGATGAGCCTCTACCTTGTTCAATAGACGTGGGTGGAGGTGAACAGGGCGATAGTTTAGTCTATCTTCCAATTGAAAAAAAAAGGAGTGAAAGATTGGAAAAGAGAAAAGCTTGGAGATTCACATCTCAAACAGGGAACAAGGGATGAGCCTCTTCATCAACGTTCAATAGACGTGGGTGGAGTGTGAACAGGGCGATAGTTTAGTCTATCTTCCAATTGAAAAAAAAGGAGTGGTGTGTGGATTGGAAAGAGAGCCTGGAGACCACATCCTAAACAGGGGAACAAGGGATGAGCCTCTTCACTTGTTCAATAGACGGGTGGAGTGTGAACAGGGCGATAGCTGTCTATCTTCTCCAATTGAAAAAAAAAAGGAGTGAAAAGATTGAAAAGAGAAAGCCGGAGAATTACATCCCCTCTAAACAGGGAACAAGGGATGGTTTCCTTACTTGTTCAATAGACGTGGGTGGAGGAATCGGGCGATAGTTTAGTCTATCTTCCACTGAAAAGAAAAAGGAGTGAAAAGATTGGAAAAGAGAAAGCTGAGACCACATCCTAAATAGGAACAAGGATGAGCTCTTCACTTGTTCAATAGACGTGGGTGGAGTGTGAACCGGGCGATAGTTTAGTCTATCTTCTCCAATTGAAAAAAAAAGGAGTGAAAAAGATTGGAAAAGAGAAAGCCGGAGACCACATCCTAAACAGGGAACAAGGGATGGCTCTTCACTTGTTCACAGACGTGGGTGAGGTGAACAGGCGATAGTTTATTCATCTCTCCAACTAAGTACATGAAAAGATTAAAAGAGAAAGCTGAGACCACACTTAAACAGGGAACAAGGGATGAGCCCTTCACTTGTTCAATAGACTTTGGTGGAGGTGAAGAAAAGGATAGTTTAGTCTATCTTCTCCTAATTGAAAAAGGAGGAAGTTTGGAAAAGAGAAAGCCGGAGACTGCCAGGCAGAAGATATCCTAAAACAGGGGAACAAGGGATGAGCCTTCACTTGTTCAATAGACGTGGGTGGAGGAATAGGAAGGACAGTTTAGTCTATCTCTCCAATTGAAAAAAAGGAGTGAAAAAGTTTGAAAAATAGAAAGCTTGAGGATCTAGCATCCTAAACAGGGAACAAGGGATGAGCTCTTCACTTTGTTCAATAGACGTGGGTGGGAGGTGAACAGGGCGAAGTTTGTCTATCTTCTCCAATTGAAAAAAAAGGAGAAAAGATTGGAAAAGAGAATGCTGGAGACTCAGTGTCCTAAACAGGGAACAAGGATGAGCCTTCTACCTTGTTCAATAGACGTGGGTGAGTGTGAACAGGGCGATAGTTTAGTCTATCTTCTCCAATTGAAAAAAAAAGGAGTGAAAAGATTGAAAAAGAGAAAGCCGGAGACCACATCCTAAACAGGAACAAGGGATGAGCCTCTTTACTTGTTCAATAGACGTGGGTGGAGTGTGAATCAAGGATAGTTTAGTCTATCTTCTCCAATTGAAAGAAAAGGAGGAAAAGATTGGAAGAGAAAGCTGAGACCACATCCTAAACAGGAACAAGGGATGAGCCTCTTCACTTGTTCAATAGACGTAGGAAGGTGAACTGGGCGATAGTTTGGGTCTATCTTCACCAACTGAAAAAAAGGAGGAAAGATTGAAAAGAGAAAAGTCGGAGACCACATCCTAAACAGGGAACAAGGGATGAGCTTCCTTCACTTGTTCAATAGACGTGGGTGGAGTGTGAACAGGGCGATAGTTTAGTCTATCTTCCAATTGAAAAAAAAAAAAGGAGTGAAAAGATTGAAAGAGAAAGCCGGAGACCACATCCTAAACAGGGAACAAGGGATGAGCCTCTTCACTTGTTCAATAGACGTGGGTGTGAGGAATAGGCGATAGTTTAGTCTATCTTCTCCAATCATTGAAAAAAAAAAGGAGTGAAAAGATTGGAAAAGAGAGCCGGAGACCACATCCCAAACAGGGAAACAAGTGGATGAGCCTCTTCACTTGTTCAATAGACGTGGGTGGAGTGTGTATAGGGCGATAGTTTAGTCTATCTTCCAATTGAAAAAAAAAAGGAGGAAAAGATTGGAAAAGAGAAATGGAGACCATCCTAAACAGGGAACAAGGGACAGCCTCTTCACTTGTTCAATAGGACGTGGGTGGAGTGTGAACAGGGCGATAGTTTGGTCTATCTTCTCCAATTGAAAAAAAGGAGTGAAAAGATTGGAAAGAGAAAAGCCGGAGACCACATCCCAAACAGGGAACAAGGGGATGAGCCTCTTCTCACTTGTTCAATAGACGTGGGTGGATTGTGAACAGGCGATAGTGTGTCTATCTTCTCCAATTGGCACACATATGAGTGGGAAAAGATTGGAAAGAGAGAAGTTGGAGACCACATCCTAAACAGGGAACAAGGGATGAGCCTCTTCACTTGTTCAATAGACGTGGGTGGAGTGTGAATAGGACAGATAGTTTAGTCTATCTTCTCCAATTGAAAAAAAAAAGAGTGAAAAGATTGAAAAAGAGAAAGCCGGAGACCACATCCTAAACAGGGAACAAGGGATGAGCCTCTTCATTTGTTCAATAGACGTGGGGTGGGAGGTGAATATAAGGATAGTTTGGCTCCGTCTTCCAATTGAAAAAAAAAAAAGGAGGAAAAGTTTGGAAAAGAGAAAGCCGGAGACCACATCCTAAACAGGGAACAAGGATGAGCTCTTCACTTGTTCAATAGACGTGGGTGAGTGTGAACAGGCGATAGTTTAGTCTATCTTCTCCAATTGAAAAGAGTGAAAAGTATTTGAAAGAGAAAGCCGGGAGACCATCCCAAACAGGGAACAAGGGATGAGCCCCTTTCACTTGTTCAGACGTGGGTGGAGTTTGAACAGGGCGATAGTTTGGTCTTTTATCTTTCTCCAATTGAAAAAAAAAGGAGGAAAGATTGGAAAAGAGAAAGCTTTGAGACCACATCCTAAACAGGGAACAAGGGATGAGCCTCTTCACTTGTTCAATAGACGTGGGTGGAGTGTGAACAGGGCGATAGTTTAGTCTATCTTCTCCAATTGAAAAAAAAAAGGAGTGAAAAGATTGGAAAAGAGAAAGCCGGAGACCACATCCTAAACAGGGAACAAGGGATGAGCCTCTTCACTTGTTCATTAGACGTGGGTGGAGGTAAACAGGGCGAAGCCAATTATCTTCTCCAATTGAAAAAAAGGAGTGAAAAGTTTGGAAAAGAGAAAGCCGGAGACACATCCTAAACAGGGAACAAGGGATGAGCCTTCACTTGTTCAATAGACGTGGGTGGAGTGTGAACAGGGCGATAGTTTAGTCTATCTTCTCCAATTGAAAAAGGAGTGGAAAAGATTGGAAAAGAGAGCCGGAGACAAGGCATCCTAAACAGGAACAAGGATGAGAGCTCTCTACTTGTTCAATAGACGTGGGTGGAGTTTGAACAGGGCGACAGTTTGGTCTATTTCTCCAATTGAAAAAAAAAGGAAAGAAAAGATTGAAAAGAGTAGGTGCCGGACTACATCCCAAACAGGGAACAAGGATGAGCCTCTTCACTTGTTCAATAGACGTGGGTGGAGGTGAACAGGGCGATAGTTTAGTCTATCTTCTCCAATTGAAAAAAAAAGGAGTGAAAAGATTGGAAAAGAGAGCCGGAGACCATTCAAACAGGAACAAGGGATGAGCCTCTCTCACTTGTTCAATAGACGTGGGTGGAGTGTGAACAGGGCGATAGTTTAGTCTATCTTCTCCAATTGAAAAGAAAAAAGGAGTGAAAAGATTGGAAAAGAGAAAAGCCGGAGACCACATCCTAAACAGGGAACAAGGGATGAGCCTCTTCACTTGTTCAATAGACGTGGGAGGAGGTGAACAGGGTGATAGTTTAGTCTATCTTCTCCAATTGAAAAGAAAAGGAGGAAAAGATTGGAAACGAGAAAGGAGACCACATCCTAAACAGGGAACAATGGATGAGCCTCTTCACTTGTTCAATAGACGTGGGTGGAGTGTGAACAGGGCGATAGTTTAGTCTATCTTCTCCAATTGAAAAAAAAAGGAGGAAAAGATTGGAAAAGAGAAAGCTGGAGACTACATCCTAAACAGGAACAAGGATGAGCCTCTTCACTTGTTCAATAGACGTGGGTGGAGTGTGAACAGAAGGACAGTTTAGTCTATCTTCCAATTGAAAAGAAAAAGGAGTGAAAAGATTGGAAAAGAGAAAGCCGGAGACCACATCCTAAACAGGGAACAAGGGATGAGCCTCTTCACTTGTTCAATAGACGTGGGGAGTGTGAACAGGGCGATAGTTTAGTCTATCTTCTCAATTGGAAAAAAAAAGGAGGAAAAGTTTGGAAAAGAGAAAGCCGGAGACCACATCCTAAACAGGGAACAAGGGATGAGCCTCTTCACTTGTTCAATAGACGTGGAGTGGAGTGTGAACAGGGCGATAGTTTAGTCTATCTTCTCCAATTGGAAAAGGAGTGGAAAGATTGGAAAAGAGAAAGCTGGAGACCACATCCTAAACAGGGAACAAGGGTTGAGCCTCTTCACTTGTTCAATAGATGGTGGGAGTTTGAACAGGCGACAGTTTGGTCTATCTTCTCCAATTGAAAAAAATGAGTGAAAAGATTAAAAGAGAAAGCCGGAGACCACATCCTAAACAGGGAACAAGGGGATGAGCTCTTCACTGTTCAATAGACGTGGTGGGAGGTGAACAGGGCGATAGTTTAGTCTATCTTCTCCAATTGAAAAAAAAAGGAGTGAAAAGATTGAAAAGAGAAAGCCGGAGACCACATCCTAAACAGGGAACAAGGGATGAGCCTCTTCACTTGTTCAATAGACGTGTGGAGTGTGAACAGGAGATAGTTTAGCTCATTCTCTTTCTCCACTCAAAAGAAAAGGAGGAAAAGATTGAAAAGAGAAAGCTGGAGACCACATCCTAAACAGGGAACAAGGATGAGCTCTCACACTTGTTCAATAGACGTGGGTGGAGTGTGAACAGGGCGATAGTTTAGTCTATCTTCTCCAATTGAAAAGAAAAAGAGGAAAAGATTGGAAACGTAGAAAGCCGGAGACCACATCCCAAACAGGAACAATGGATGAGCCTCTTCACTTGTTCAATAGACGGGTAGTGAACAGGGCGATAGTTTAGTCTATCTTCTCCAATTGGAAAAAAAAAAAGGAGCGGAAAAGATTGGAAAAGAGAAAGCCGGAGACCACATCCTAAACAGGGGAACAAGGGATGAGCCTCTTCACTTGTTCAATAAACGTGGGTGGAGGAATAAAGGACAGGGGTTTAGTCTATCTTCTCCAATTGAAAAGAAAAAGGAGTGAAAAGTTTGGAAAAGAGAAAGCCGGAGACCACATCCCAAACAGGGAACAAGGGATTGTTTCCCACTTGTTCAATAGACGTGGTGGGAGGTGAACAGGGCGATAGTTCAGTCTACCTTCTCCAATTGAAAAAAAAAGGAGTGAAAAGTTTGGAAAAGAGAAAGCCGGAGACCACATCCTAAACAGGGAACAAGGGATGAGCCTCTTCACTAGTTCAATAGACGTGAGGAGTGTGAACAGGGCGATAGTTTAGTCCATCTTCTCCAATTGAAAAAAAAAGGAGTGAAAAGATTGGAAAAGAGAAAGCCGGAGACCACATCCTAAACAGGGAACAAGGGATGAGCCTCTTCACTTGTTCAATAGACGTGGGTGGAGTGTGAACAGGGCGATAGTTTAGTCTAGCTTCTCCAATTGAAAAAAAAAGGAGTGAAAAGATTTGGAAAAGAGCAGGCTTTAGACCACATCCTGTCAACAGGGAACAAGAAGGGGATGAGCCTCCTTCACTTGTTCAATAAAGACGGGTGTGG
Organism: Ascarosepion bandense; assembly: GCA_037127315.1. Taxonomy (NCBI): domain Eukaryota; kingdom Metazoa; phylum Mollusca; class Cephalopoda; order Sepiida; family Sepiidae; genus Ascarosepion; species Ascarosepion bandense. Next base: position 830,845 of record JBBBDQ010001616.1, on the reverse strand, counting down.
AGTGTGAACAAGACGGCGATTTTTTATCTTCTCCAATTGAAAAAAAGAGAGGAAAAGATTGAAAGAGAAAGCCTTGGAGACCACATCCCAAACAGGAAAAAGGGATGAGCTTCCTCTTCCCTGTTCAATAGACGTGGGTGGAGGTGAACAGGGCGATAGTTTAGTCTATCTTCTCCAATTGAAAAGAAAAAGGAGGAAAAGATTGAAAAAGAGAAAGCCGGAGACCACATCCTAAACAGGGAACAAGGATGAGCCTCTTCACTTGTTCAATAGACGTGGTGGAGTGTGAACAGGGCGATAAGTTTAGCCCATCTTCTCCAATTGCGTGAGGAAAGATTGAAAGAGAAAGCCGAGACTACATCCTAAACAGGAACAAGGGATGAGCCTCTCTATTTGTTCAGACGTGGGTGGAGTGTGAACCGGTCGATAGTTTAGTCTATCTCTCCAATTGAAAAAGGAGTGAAAAGATTGGAAAAGAGAAAGCCGGAGACCACATCCTAAACAGGAACAAGGGAGGAGCCTCTTCACTTGTTCAATAGACGTGGGTGGGTGTGAACAGGGCGATAGCTTAGTCTATCTCTCCAATTAAAAAAAAAAGGAGTGAAAAGATTGAAAGAGAAAGCCGGAGACCACATCCTAAACAGGGAACAAGGGATGAGCCCTTCACTTGTTCAATAGACGTGGGTGGAGTTTGAACAGGCGATAGTTTGGTCTATCTTCTCCAATTGAAAAAAAAATGAGTGAAAAGATTGAAAAGAGAAAAGCCGGAGACCACATCCTAAACAGGAACAAGGGATGAGCCTCACTTGTTCAATAGACGTGGGTGGAGTGTGAACTGGTCGATAGTTTAGCTCCATCTTCCAATTGAAAAGAAAAAGGAGGAAAAGATTGGAAAAGAGAAAGCTGAGACCAACATCCTAAACAGGGAACAAGGATGAGCCTCTTCACTTGTTCAACAGACGTGTGTGGAACAGGGCGAGCAAGCTGTCTATCTTCTCCAATTGAAAAAAAAAAGAGTGAAAAGATTGTAGTAAAGAGAGAAAGCGGGAGACCACATCCCAAACAGGGAACAAGGGATGAGCCTTTCACTTGTTCAATAGACGTGTAGAGTTTTGAATAGTGGCGATAGTTTACATCTTCCAATTGAAAAATGAGGAAGATTGAAAAGAGAAAGCTGGAGACCACATCCTAAACAGGAACAAGGATGAGCTCTTCACTTGTTCAATAGACGGGTGGAGGCAGAACAGGGCGATAGCTTAGTCTATCTTCCAATTGAAAAAAAAAGGAAGTGGAAAAGATTGGCAAGAGAAAGCCGGAGACCTCACATCCCAAACAGGAAGCAGGATGAGCCCTTCACTTGTTCAATAGACGTGGTGGATTGTAACAGGGCGATAGTTTAGTCTATCTTCTCCAATTGAAAAGAAAAAGGAGAAAGATTGGAAAAGAGAAAAGCCGGAGACCACATCCCAAACAGGGAACAAGGATGAGCTCCTTCACTTGTTCAATAGACGTGGTGAGTGAACAGGGCGATAGTTTAGTCTATCTTCCAATTGAAAAGAAAAGGAGTGAAAAGATTGAAAACGAGAAAGCGGGAGACCACATCCTAAATAGGGAACAATGGATGAGCCCCTTCACTGCTCCAATAGACGGGGTGGAGTGTGAACAGGGCGATATTAGTCTATCTTCCAATTGAAAAAAAGGGAGTGAAAAGATTGGAAAGAGAAGCTGGAGACCACATCCCAAACAGGGAACAAGGGATGAGCCTCTTCACTTGTTCAATAGACGTGTGAGGTGAACAGGCGATAGTCATCTATCTTCTCCAATTGAAAAGAAAAAAGGAGTGAAAAGATTGGAAAAGAGAAAGCCGGAGACCACATCCTAAACAGGGAACAAGGGATGAGCCTCACTTGTTCAATAGATCGGGTGGAGTGTGAACAGGGCGATAGTTTAATCTATCTTCTCCAATTGAAAAAAAAAGGAGTGAAAAGATTGGAAAAGAGAAAGCCGGAGACAACATCCTAAACAGGGAACAAGGGATGAGCCTCTTCTCCTGTTCAAAAGACGTGGGTGGAGTGTGAACAGGGCGATTGTTTAGTCTATCTTCTCCAATTGAAAAAAAGAGGAGTGAAAAGATTGGAAAAGAGAAAGCCGGAGACCACATCCTAAACAGGGAAAAAGGGATGAGTCTCTTCTCCTGTTCAATAGACGTGGGTGGAGTGTGAACAGGGCGATAGTTTAGTCTATCTTCTCCAATTGAAAAGAAAAAGGAGTGAAAAGATTGGAAAAGAGAAAGCCGGAGACCACATCCTAAACAGGGAACAAGGGATGAGCCTCTTCACTTGTTCAATAGACGTGGGTGGAGTGTGAACAGGGCGATAGTTTAGTCTATCTTCTCCAATTGAAAAAAAAAGGAGTGAAAAGATTGGAAAAGAGAAAGCCGGAGACCACATCCTAAACAGGGAACAAGGGATGAGCCTCTTTACTTGTTCAATAGACGTGGGTGGAGTGTGAACCGGTCGATAGTTTAGTCTATCTTCTCCAATTGAAAAGAAAAAGGAGTGAAAAGATTGGAAAAGAGAAAGCCGGAGACCACATCCTAAACAGGGAACAAGGGATGAGCCTCTTCACTTGTTCAATAGACGTGGGTGGAGTGTGAACAGGGCGATAGTTTAGTCTATCTTCTCCAATTGAAAAAAAAAGGAGTGAAAAGATTGGAAAAGAGAATGCCGGAGACCACATCCTAAACAGGGAACAAGGGATGAGCCTCTTCACTTGTTCAATAGACGTGGGTGGATTGTGAACAGGGCGATAATTTAGTCTATCTTCTCCAATTGAAAAAAAAAGGAGAGAAAAGTTTGGAAAAGAGAAAGCCGGAGACCACATCCTAAACAGGGAACAAGGGATGAGCCTCTTCACTTGTTCAATAGACGTGGGTGGAGTGTGAACCGGGCGATAGTTTAGTCTATCTTCTCCAATTGAAAAAAAAGGAGTGAAAAGATTGGAAAAGAGAAAGCCGGAGACCACATCCTAAACAGGGAACAAGGTATGAGCCTCTTCACTTGTTCAATAGACGTGGGTGGAGTGTGAACAGGGCGATAGTTTAGTCTATCTTCTCCAATTGAAAAGAAAAAGGAGTGAAAAGATTGGAAAAGAGAAAGCCGGAGACCACATCCTAAACAGGGAACAAGGGATGAGCCTCTTCACTTGTTCAATAGACGTGGTTGGAGTGTGAACAGGGCGATAGTTTAGTCTATCTTCTCCAATTGAAAAAAAAAAGGAGTGAAAAGTTTGGAAAAGAGAAAGCCGGAGACCACATCCTAAACAGGGAACAAGGGATGAGCCTCTTCACTTGTTCAATAGACGTGGGTGGAGTGTGAACAGGGCTATAGTTTAGTCTATCTTCTCCAATTGAAAAAAAAAGGATGAAAAGATTGGAAAAGAGAAAGCCGGAGACCACATCCTAAACAGGGAACAAGGGATGAGCCTCTTCACTTGTTCAATAGACGTGGGTGGAGTGTGAACAGGGCGATAGTTTAGTCTATCTTCTCCAATTGAAAAAAAAAGGAGTGAAAAGATTGGAAAAGAGAAAGCCGGAGACCACATCCTAAACAGGGAACAAGGGATGAGCCTCTTCTGCTGTTCAATAGACGTGGGTGGAGTGTGAACAGGGCGAGAGTTTAGTCTATCTTCTCCAATTGAAAAAAAAAGGAGTGAAAAGATTGGAAAATTGAAAGCCGGAGACCACATCCTAAACAGGGAAAAAGGGATGAGCCTCTTCTCCTGTTCAATAGACGTGGGTGGAGTGTGAACAGGGCGATATTTTAGTCTATATTCTCCAATTGAAAAGAAAAAGGAGTGAAAAGATTGGAAAAGAGAAAGCCGGAGACCACTTCCTAAACAGGGAACAAGGGATGAGCCTCTTCACTTGTTCAATAGACGTGGGTGGAGTGTGAACAGGGCGATAGTTTAGTCTATCTTCTCCAATTGAAAAAAAAAGGAGTGAAAAGTTTGGAAAAAGGAAAGCCGGAGACCACATCCTAAACAGGGAACAAGGGATGAGCCTCTTCACTTGTTCAATAGACGTGGGTGGAGTGTGAACAGGGCGATAGTTTAGTCTATCTTCTCCAATTGAAAAAAAAAGGAGTGAAAAGATTGGAAAAGAGAAAGCCGGAGACCACATCCTAAACAGGGAACAAGGGATGAGCCTCTTCACTTGTTCAATAGACGTGGGTGGAGTGTGAACAGGGCGATAGTTTGGTCTATCTTCTCCAATTGAAAAAAAAAGGAGTGAAATGATTGGAAAAGAGAAAGCCGGAGACCACATCCTAAACAGGGAACAAGGGATGAGCCTCTTCACTTGTTCAATAGACGTGGGTGGAGTGTGAACAGGGCGATAGTTTAGTCTATCTTCTCCAATTGAAAAAAAAAGGAGTGAAAAGATTGGAAAAGAGAAAGCCGGAGACCACATCCTAAACAGGGAACAAGGGATGAGCCTCTTCACTTGTTCAATAGACGTGGGTGGAGTGTGAACAGGGCGATAGTTTAGTCTATCTTCTCCAATTGAAAAGAAAAAGGAGTGAAAAGATTGGAAAAGAGAAAGCCGGAGACCACATCCTAAACAGGGAACAAGGGATGAGCCTCTTCACTTGTTCAATAGACGTGGGTGGACTGTGAACAGGGCGATAGTTTAGTCTATCTTCTCCAATTGAAAAAAAAAGGAGTGAAAAGATTGGAAAAGAGAAAGCCGGAGACCACATCCTAAACAGGGAACAAGGTATGAGCCTCTTCACTTGTTCAATAGACGTGGGTGGAGTGTGAACAGGGCGATAGTTTAGTCTATCTTCTCCAATTGAAAAGAAAAAGGAGTGAAAAGATTGGAAAAGAGAAAGCCGGAGACCACATCCTAAACAGGGAACAAGGGATGAGCCTCTTCACTTGTTCAATAGACGTGGGTGGAGTGTGAACAGGGCGATAGTTTAGTCTATCTTCTCCAATTGAAAAAAAAAGGAGTGAAAAGATTGGAAAAGAGAAAGCCGGAGACCACATCCTAAACAGGGAACAAGGTACGAGCCTCTTCACTTGTTCAATAGACGTGGGTGGAGTGTGAACAGGGCGATAGTTTAGTCTATCTTCTCCAATTGAAAAAAAAAGGAGTGAAAAGATTGGAAAAGAGAAAGCCGGAGACCACATCCTGAACAGGGAACAAGGGATGAGCCTCTTCACTTGTTCAATAGGCGTGGGTGTACTGTGAACAGGGCGATAGTTTAGTCTATCTTCTCCAATTGAAAAAAAAAGGAGTGAAAAGATTGGAAAAGAGAAAGCCGGAGACCACATCCTAAACAGGGAACAAGGGATGAGCCTCTTCACTTGTTCAATAGACGTGGGTGGAGTGTGAACAGGGCGATAGTTTAGTCTATCTTCTCCAATTGAAAAGAAAAAGGAGTGAAAAGATTGGAAAAGAGAAAGCCGGAGACCACATCCTAAACAGGGAACAAGGGATGAGCCTCTTCACTTGTTCAATAGACGTGGGTGGACTGTGAACAGGGCGATAGTTTAGTCTATCTTCTCCAATTGAAAAAAAAAGGAGTGAAAAGATTGGAAAAGAGAAAGCCTGAGACCACATCCTAAACAGGGAACAAGGTATGAGCCTCTTCACTTTTTCAACAGACGTGGGTGGTGTGTGAACAGGGCGATAGTTTAGTCTATCTTCTCCAATTGAAAAAGAAAAAGGAGTGAAAAAGATTGGAAAGAGAAAGCCGGAGACCACATCCTAAACAGTGAACAAGGGATGAGCCTCTTCACTTGTTCAAAAGACGTGGGTGGAGTGTGAACAGGGCGATAGTTTAGTCTATCTTCTCCAATTGAAAAAAAAAGGAGTGAAAAGATTGGAAAAGAAAAGCCGGAGACCACATCCTAAACAGGGAACAAGGGACGAGCCTCTTCTCCTGTTCAATAGACGTGGGTGGAGTGTGAACGGGGCGATAGTTTAGTCTATCTTCTCCGATTGAAAAAAAAAGGGGAGTGAAAAGATTGGAAAAAGAAAGCCGGAGACCACATCCTAAACGAGGGAAAAAGGGATGAGTCTCTTCTCCTGTTCAATAGACGTGGGTGGAGTTTGAACGGGGCGATAGTTTAGTCTATCTTCTCCCCCCCCCCCCCCCCCCCCCCCAGAAAGAAAAAGGAGTGAAAAGATTGGAAAAGAGAAAGCCTGAGACCACATCCTAAACAGGGAACAAGGGATGACCTCTTCACTTGTTCAATGAACGTGGGTGGAGTGTGAACAGGGCGATAGTTTAGTCTATCTTCTCCAATTGAAAAGAAATAGGAGGTAGAAAGATTGGAAAAGAAAGCGGAGACCACATCCTAAACAGGGAACAATGGATGAGCCTCTTCACTTGTTCAATAGACGTGGAGTGGAGTGTGAACAGAACGATAGTTTAGTCTATCTTCTCCAATTGAAAAAGAAAAAGGAGTGAAAAGATTGGAAAAGAGAAAGCCGGGAGACCACATCCTAAACAGGGAACAAGGATGAGCCTCTTCACTTGTTCAATAGACGTGGGTGGAGTGTGAACAGGGCGATAGTTTAGTCTATCTTCTTCAATTGAAAAGAAGAAGGGGAGTGAAAAGATTGGAAACGAGAAAGCCGGAGACCACATCCTAAACAGGGAACAAGGGATGAGCCTCTTCACTTGTTCAATAGACGTGGGTGGAGTGTGAACAGGGCAATAATTTGATCTATCTTCTCAATTGAAAAAAAAAGGAGTGAAAAGATTGGAAAAGAGAAAGCCGGAGACCACATCCTAAGCAGAACAAGGTATGAGCCTCTTCCTTGTTCAATAGACGTGGGTGGAGTGTGAACAGGGCGATAATTTAGTCTATCTTCTCCAATTGAAAAGAAAAAGGAGTGAAAAGATTGGAAAAGAAAGCCGGAGACCACATCCTAAACAGGGAACAAGGGGATGAGCCTCTTCACTTGTTCAATAGGCCGTGGGTGGACTGTGAACAGGGCGATAGTTTAGTTCCTATCTTCTCCAATTGAAAAAAAAAGGAGTGAAAAAGATTGGAAAAGAGAAAGCCGGAGACCACATCCTAAACAGGGAACAAGGGATGAGCCTCTTCACTTGTTCAATAGACGTGGGTGGAGCGTGAACAGAACGATAGTTTAGTCTATCTTCTCCAATTGAAAAAAAAGGAGTGAAAAGATTGGAAAAGAGAAAGCCGGAACCACATCCTAAACAGGGAACAAGGGATGAGCCTCTTCTCCTGTTCAATGAACGTGGGTGGAGTGTGAACAGGGCATTAGTTTAGTCTATCTTCTCCAATTGAAAAAAAAAGGAGTGAAAAGATTGGAAAAGAAAGCCCGGAGACCACATCCTAAACAGGGAAAAAGGGATGAGCCTCTTCTCTGTTCAATAGACGTGGGTGGAGTGTGAACAGGGCGATTGTTTAGTCTATCTTCTGCTATTGAAAAGAAAAAGGGTAGAAAAGATTGGAAAAGAGAAAGCCGGAGACCACATCCTAAACAGGGGAACAAGGGATGAGCCTCTTCACTTGTTCAATAGACGTAGGTGGTGTGTGAACAGGGCGATAGTTTAGTCTATCTTCTCCAATTGAAAAGAAAAAGAGGTGAAAAGATTGGAAAAGGAAAGCCGGAGACCACATCCTAAACAGGGAACAAGGGATGAGCCTCTTCTCTGTTCAATAGACGTGGGTGGAGTGTGAACGAGGCAATAGTTTAGTCTATCTTCTCCAATTGAAAAGAAAAAGGGTAGAAAAAAGATTGGAAAAGAAAGCCGGAGACCACATCCTAAACAGGGAACAAAGGGATGAGCCTCTTCACTTGTTCAATAGACGTGGGTGGAGTGTGAAGAGGGCGATAGTTTGGTCTATCTTCTCCAATTGAAAAGAAAAAGGAGTGAAAAGATTGGAAAAAGGAAAAGCCGGAGACCACATCCTAAACAGGGAACAAGGATGAGAGAAAGCCTCTTCACTTGTTCAATGAACGTGGGTGGAGTGTGAACAGGGCAGTAGTTTAGTCTATCTTCTCCAAATGAAAAAAAAAGGGTGGAAAGATTGGAAAAGAGAAGCCGGAGACCACATCCTAAACAGGGAACAAGGGATGTGCCTCTTCACATGTTCAATAGACGTGGGTGGAGTGTGAACAGGGCGATAGTTTAGTATATCTTCTCCAATTGAAAAAAAAAGGAGTGAAAAGATTGGAAGAAGAGCCGGAACAACATCCTAAACAGGGAACAGAAAGGTGAGCCTCTTCTCCTGTTCAATAGACGTGGTTGAGTGTGAACAGGGCGATGGATTTAATCTATCTTCTCAATTGAAAAAAAAAGGGTGAAAAGATTGGAAAGAGAAAGCCCGGAGACCACATCCTAAACAGGGAACAAGGGTTGGGCCTCTTCTCTTGTTCAATACACGTGGGTGGAGTGTGAACAGGGCGATAGTTTAGTCTGTCTTCTCCAATTGAAAAAAAAAAGAGTGAAAAGATTGGAAAAGAGAAAGCCGGAGACCACATCCTAAACAGGGGAACAGGGATGAGCCTCTTCACTTGTTCAATAGACGTGGGTGGAGTGTGAACCGGGCGATAGTTTGGTCTATCTTCTCCAATTGAAAAAAAAAGGTGAAAAGATTGGAAAAGAAAGCCGGAGACCACATCCTAAACAGGGAACAAGGGGATGAGCCTCTTCACTTGTTCAATAGACGTGGGTGGAGTGTGAACGAGGCGATAGTTTAGTCTATCTTCTCAATTGAAAAAAAGGAGTGAAAAGATTGGAAAGAGAAAGCCGGAGACCAACATCTAAACAGGGAATTATAAGGGATGAGCCTCTTCACTTGTTCAATAGACGTGTGTGGAGTGTAGACAGGGCGATGATTTAGTCTATCTTCTCCAATTGAAAAAAAGGAGTGAAAAGATTGGAAAAAGAGAAAGCCGGAGACCACATCCTAAACAGGGAAAAGGGATGAGCCTCTTCACTTGTTCAATAGACGTGGGTGGAGTGTGAACAGGGCGATAATTTAGCCTATCTACTCCAATTGAAAAAAAAAGGAGGGTAAAGATTGGAAAAGGAAAAGCCGGAACCACATCCTAAACAGGGAACAAGGGATGAGAGCCTCTTCACTTGTTCAATAGACGTGGGTGGAGTGTGAACCGGGCGATAGTTTAGTCTATCTACTCCAATTGAAAAAAAAGGAGTGAAAAGATTGGAAAAGAAAGCCGGAGACACATCCTAAACAGGGAACAATGGATGAGCCTCTTCACTTGTTCAATAGACGTGGGTGGAGTGTGAACAGGGCGATAGTTTAGTCTATCTTCTCCAATTGAAAAGAAAAAGGAGTGAAAAGATTGGAAAAGAGAAAGCCGGAGACCACATCCTAAACAGGGAACAAGGGATGAGCCTCTTCACTTGTTCAATAGACGTGGGTGGAGTGTGAACAAGAACGTGGATTTAGTCTATCTTCTCAATTGAAGAAGAAGGAGTGAAAAGATTGGAAACGAGAAAGCCGGAGACCACATCCTAAACAGGGGACAAGGGATGAGCCTCTTCACTTGTTCAATAGACGTGGGTGGAGTGTGAACAGGGCGATAGTTTAGTCTATCTTCTCCAATTGAAAAGAAAAAGGAGTGAAAAGATTGGAAAAGAGAAAGCCGGAGACCACATCCTAAACGGGGAACAGGGATGAGCCTCTTCACTTGTTCAATAGACGTGGAGTGGAGTGTGAACAGGGCGATAGTTTAGTCCTATCTTCTCCAATTGAAAAGAAAAAGGAGTGAAAGAATTGGAAAAGAAGAAAGCCGGAGACCACATCCTAAACAGGGAACAATGGATGAGCCTCTTCACTTGTTCAATAGACGTGGGTGGAGTGTGAACAGGGCGATAGTTTAGTCTATCTTCTCCAATTGAAAAAGAAAAAGGAGTGAAAGATTGGAAAAGGAAAGCCGGAGACCACATCCTAAACAGGGAACAAGGATGAGCCTCTTCACTTGTTCAATAGACGTGGGTGGTGTGTGAACAGAGCGACAGTTTAGTCTATCTTCTCAATTGAAAAGAAAAAGGAGTGAAAAGATTGGAAAAAGAGAAAGCCGGAGACCACATCCTAAACAGGGAACAAGGGATGAGCCTCTTCTCCTGTTCAATAGACGTGGGTGGAGTGTGAACAGGGCGATAGTTTACCAGTCTATCTTCTCCAATTGAAAAGAAAAAGAGTGAAAAGATTGGAAAAGAAAGCCGGAGACCACATCCTAAACAGGGAACAAGGGATGAGCCTCTTCACTTGTTCAATAGACGTGGAGTGTGAACAGGGCGATAGGTTTAGTCTATCTTCCTCCAATTGAAAAAAAAGGAGTGAAAAGATTGGAAAAGAGAAAGCCTTGGAGACCACATCCTAAACAGGGAAAAGGGATGAGACCTTCTTCACTTGTTCAATAGACGGGTGGGTGGAGTGTAGAACAGGGCGATAGTTTAGCCTATCTACTCCAATTGAAAAAAAAAGGAGTGTAAAGATTGGAAAAGAGAAAGCCGGAGACCACATCCTAAACAGGGAACAAGGATGAGCCTCTTCACTTGTTCAATAGACGTGGGTGGAGTGTGAACCGGGCGATAGTTTAGTCTATCTACTCCAATTGAAAAAAAAAGGAGTGAAAAGATTGGAAAAGAGAAAGCCGGAGACCACATCCTAAACAGGGAACAATGGATGAGCCTCTTCACTTGTTCAATAGACGTGTGGAGTGTGAACAGGGCGATAGTTTAGTCTATCTTCTCCAATTGAAAAGAAAAAGGAGTGAAAAGATTGGGAAGAGAAAGCCGGAGACCACATCCTAAACAGGGAACAAGGGATGAGCCTCTTCACTTTGTTCAATAGACGTGGGTGGAGTGTGAACAGGGCGATAGTTTAGTCTATCTTCCAATTGAAAAGAAGAAGGAGTGAAAAGATTGGAAACGAGAAAGCCGGAGACCACATCCCAAACAGGGACAAGGATGAGCCCTTCACTTGTTCAATAGACGTGGGTGGAGTGTGAACAGGGCGATAGTTTAGTCTATCTTCTCCAATTGAAAAGAAAAAAGGAGTGAAAAGATTGGAAAAGAGAAAGCCGGAGACCACATCCTAAACAGGAACAAGGGATGAGCCTCTTCACTTGTTCAATAGACGTGGGTGGAGGTGAACAGGGCGATAGTTTAGTCTATCTTCCAATTGAAAAGAAAAAGGAGTGAAAAGATTGGAAAAGAGAAAGCCGGAGACCACATCCTAAACAGGGAACAAATGGATGAGCCTCTTCACTTGTTCAATAGACGTGGGTGGAGTGTGAACAGGGCGATAGTTTAGCTCATCTTCTCCAATTGAAAAGAAAAAGGAGTGAAAAGATTGAAAAGAGAAAGCTGAGACCACATCCCAAACAGGAACAAGGGATGAGCCTCTTCACTTGTTCAATAGACGTGGGTGGTGTGTGAACAGGGCGACAGTTTAGTCTATCTTCTCCAATTGAAAAGAAAAAAGGAGTGAAAAGATTGGAAAAGAGAAAGCCGGAGACTCACATCCTAAACAGGGAACAAGGGATGAGCTCTTTCTCCTGTTCAATAGACGTGGAGTGTGAACAGGGCGATAGTTTAGTCGCTATCTTCCAATTGAAAAGAAAAAGGAGTGAAAAGATTGGAAAAGAGAAAGCCGGAGACCACATCCTAAACAGGGAACAAGGGATGAGCCTCTTCACTTGTTCAATAGACGTGGGTGGAGTGTGAACAGGGCGATAGTTTAGTCTATCTTCTCCAATTGAAAAGAAAAAGGAGTGAAAAGATTGGAAAAGAGAAATGGAGACCACATCCTAAACAGGGAACACGGATGAGCCTCTTCACTTGTTCAATAGACGTGGGTGAGTGTGAACAGGGCGATAGTTTAGTCTATCTTCTCCAATTGAAAAGAAAAAGGAGTGAAAAGATTGGAAAAGAGAAAGCCGGAGACCACATCCTAAACAGGGAACAAGGGATGAGCCTCTTCACTTGTTCAATAGACGTGGGTGGTGCAGCAGGGCGATAGTTTAGTCTATCTTCCAATTGAAAAGAAAAAGGAGTGAAAAGATTGGAAAAGAGAAAGCCGGAGACCACATCCTAAACAGGGAACAAGTGGATGAGCCTCTTCTCCTGTTCAATAGACGTGGGTGGAGTGTGAACAGGGCGATAGTTTAGTCTATCTTCTCCAATTGAAAAGAAAAAGGAGGAAAAGATTGAAAAGAGAAAGCCGAGACCACATCTTAAACAGTGGAACAAGGGATGAGCCTCTTCTACTTGTTCAACAGACGTGGTGGAGTGTGAACAGGGCGATAGTTTAGTCTATCTTCTCCAAATGAAAAAAAAAGGAGTGGAAAGATTGGAAAAGAGAAAGCCGGAGACCACATCCCCAAACAGGGGAACAAGGGATGTGCCTCTTCACTTGTTCAATAGACGTGTGAGTGGTGAACAGGGCGATAGTTTAGTCTATCTTCTCCAATTGAAAAAAAGGGAGTGAAAAGATTGGAAAAGAGAAAGCTGGAGACAACATCCTAAACAGGGAACAAAGGCTGAGCCTCTTCTTCCTGTTCAATAGACGTGGTTGAGTAGAACAGGGCGATAGTTTAGTCTATCTTCTCCAATTGAAAAAAAAAGGAGTGAAAAGATTGGAAAAGAAAGTCAAGGACTACATCCTAAACAGGGAACAAGGGTTGGGCTCTTCACTTGTTCAATACACGTGTGGAGTGTGAACAGGGCGATAGCTTAGTCTATCTTCTCCAATTGAAAAGGCGGGCGAGGAAAGATTGGAAAAGAGAAAGCCGAGACCACATCCCAAAGCAGGGAACAAGGGATGAGCCTCTTCTCCTGTTCAATAGACGTGGGTGAGTGCACCAGGCGATAGTTTAGTCTATCTTCTCCAATTGAAAAGAAAAAGGAGTGAAAAGATTGGAAAAGAGAAAGCCGGACCACATCCTAAACAGGGAACAAGGGATGAGCCTCTTCACTTGTTCAATAGACGTGTGAGGTGAACAGGGCGATAGTTTAGTCTATCTTCTCCAATTGAAAAGAAAAAGGAGGAAAAGATTGGAAAAGAGAAAGCCGGAGACCACATCCTAAACAGGGAACAATGGATGAGCCTCTTCACTTGTTCACTAGGACGTGGGTGGAGTGTGAACAGAAGGACAGCTTAGTCTATCTTCTCCAATTGAAAAGAAAAAGCGGAGGAAAAGATTGGAAAAGAGAAAGCCGGAGACCACATCCCAAACAGGGAACAAGGGATGAGCTTCCTTCACTTGTTCCAGTCAGACGTGGGTGGTGGTGGAACAGGCCATAGTTTAGTCTATCTTCTCCAATTGAAAAGAAAAAGGAGTGAAAAGATTGAAAAAGAGAAAGCCGGAGACCACATCCTAAACAGGGAACAAGGATGAGCCTCTTCTCCTGTTCAATAGACGTGGGTGGAGGTGAACAGGGCGATAGTTTAGTCTATCTTCTCCAATTGAAAAGAAAAAGGAGTGAAAAGATTGGAAAAGAGAAAAAGCCGGAGACCACATCCCAAACAGGGAACAAGGGATGAGCCTCTTCACTTGTTCAATAGACGTGGGTGGAGTGTGAAGAGGGCGATAGTTTAGTCTATCTTCTCCAATTGGAAAAGAAAAAGGAGTGAAAAGATTGGAAAAGAGAAATGGAGACCACATCCTAAACAGGGAACAAGGGATGAGCCTCTTCACTTGTTCAATAGACGTGGGTGGAGGGAACAGGGCGATAGTTTAGTCTATCTTCTCCAAATGAAAAAAAAGGAGTGGAAAGATTGGAAAAAGAGAAAGCCGGAGACCACATCCCAAACAGGGAAACAAGGGATGTGCCTCTTCACTTCTGTTCAGACGTGGGTGGAGGTGAACAGGGCGATAGTTTAGTCTATCTTCCAATTGAAAAAAAAAAGGAGTGAAAAGATTGGAAAAGAGAAAGCCGGAGACCACATCCTGAACAGGGAACAAGGGTTGGGCCTCTTCACTTGTTCATTACACGTGGGTGGAGTGTGAACAGGGCGATAGTTTAGTCTATCTTCTCCAATTGAAAAAAAAAAGATGAAAAGATTGAAAAAGAGAGTCGGGAGACCAATATCCCCAAACAGGGTCATGATGAGCCTCTTCACTTGTTCAATAATGTGGGTGGAGTCTGAATCAAGGAGAAGCTATCTATCTTCTCTTCTCCAATTGAAAAAAAAAGGAGGAAAAGATTTCAAGAGAAAGCTGAAAGACCACATAAATAGGAATACAGATGAGCCTCTTCACTTGTTCAATAGACGTGGTGGAGTGTGAATAGGAAGGATAGTTTATCTATCTTCTAAATTGAAAAAAAAAGGAGTGAAAAGATTGGAAAAGAGGAAGCGGAGACCACATCCTAAACAGGGAACAAGGATGAGCCTCTTCACTTGTTCAGATGTGTGTGAGTGTGAACAGGGCGATAGTTTAGTCTATTCTACTCCAATTGAAAAAAAAGGAGTGAAAAGATTGGAAAAGAGAAGCCGGAGACCACATCCTAAACAGGAACAAGGGATGAGCCTTCACTTGTTCAATAGACGTGGTGGAGTGTGAACAGGGCGATAGTTTAGTCTATTTTCTCCAATTGAAAAGAAAAAGGAGTGAAAAGATTGGAAAAGAGAGGTTTAGACTATCCCAAACAGGGAACAAGGGATGAGCCTCTTCACTTGTTCAATAGAGTCGTGGTGGAGTGTGAACAGGGCGACAGTTTAAATTATATCTTCCAATTGAAAAAAGGAGGAAAAGATTGGAAAAGAGAAAGCTGGAGACCACATCCTAAACAGGGAACAAGGATGTGCCTTCACTTGTTCAATAGACGTGGGAGGTGAACAGGCGAGCTGCTCAGTCTATCTTCCAATTGAAAAAAAAAGGGAGTGAAAAGATTGGAAAGAGAAAGCCGGAGACAACATCCCAAACAGAACAAAGGTTGAGCCTCTTCTCCTGTTCAATAGACGTGGTTGAGTGTGAACAGGGAAGACAGCTATCTATCTTCTCCAATTGAAAAAAAGGAGTGAAAAGATTGAAAAGAGAAAAGCCGGAGACCACATCCTAAACAGGAACAAGGGTTGGGCCTTTCACTTGTTCAATACACGTGGGTGGAGTGTGAACAGGGCGACAGTTTTAATTATCTTCTCCAATTGAAAAAAAGGAGTGAAAAGATTGGAAAAGAGAAGCCGGAGACCAGCATCCTAAACAGGGAACATGGATGAGCTCTTCACTTGTTCAATAGACGTGGTGAGTGTGAACCGGCGTAGGTTTAGCTATCTTTCCAATTGAAAAAAAAAAGGAGTGAAAAGATTGGAAAAGAGAAAGCTGGAGACCACATCCTTAAACAGGGAACAAGGGATGAGCCTTTTCATTTGTTCTTAATAGACGTGTGGAGGTGAACAGGGCGATAGTTTAGTCTATCTTCTCCAATTGAAAAAAAAAAGGAGTGAAAAGATTGAAAAAGAGAAGCTGGAGACCACATCCTAAACAGGGAACAAGGGATGAGCCCTTCACTTGTTCAATAGACGTGGTGAGTGTGAACAGGGCGATAGTTTAGTCTATCTACTCCAAATTGAAAAAAAAAAAGGAGGAAAAGATTGGAAAAGAGAAAGCCGGAGACCACATCCCAAACAGGGAAGCAGATGAGCTTTCTACTTGTTCAATAGATGTGGTGGAGGTGAACAGGGCGATAGTCAGTTTTATCTTCTCCAATTGGAAAAGAAAAAGGAGGAAAGATTGGAAAAGAGAAAGCTGGAGACCACATCCTAAACAGGGAACAAGGGATGAGCCTCTTCACTTGTTCAATAGACGTGGTGATGTGTGAACAGGGCGATAGTTTAGTCTATCTTCCAATTGAAAAAAAGAAGGAAAAGATTGGAAAAGAGAGCTGGAGACCACATCCTAAACAGGGAACAAGGGATGAGCCCCTACCTGTTCAATAGACGTGGGTGAGGCACAGGGCGATATTAGTTTATCTCTCCAATTGAAAAAAAAAGGAGGAAAAGATTGGAAAAGAGAAGCCGGAGACCACATCCTAAACAGGGAACAAGGGATGAGCCTTCACTTGTCTAATAGGATGTGGTGGAATGTGAACAGGGCGATAGTTTAGTCTATCTTCCACTGAAAAAGGAGTGAAAAGATTGAAAAGAGAAAGCCGGAGACCACATCCTAAACAGGAACAAGGGATGAGCCTCTTCACTTGTTCAATAGACGTGTGTGGAGTGTGAACAGGCGATAGTTTAGTCTATCTTCTCCAATTGAAAAAAAAAGGAGTGAAAAGATTGGAAAAGAGAAAAGCTGGAGACCACATCCTAAACAGGGAAAAAGGATGAGCTCTTCACTTGTTCAATAAGACGGAGTGTGAACAGGGCGATAGTTTAGCCTATCTACTCCAATTGAAAAAAAAAGGAGTGTAAAGATTGGAAAAGAGAAAGCCGGAGACCACATCCTAAACAGGGAACAAGGGATGAGCCTCTTCACTTGTTCAATAGACGTGGGTGGAGTGTGAACCGGGCGATAGTTTAGTCTATCTACTCCAATTGAAAAAAAAAAGGAGTGAAAAGATTGGAAAAGAGAAAGCCGGAGACCACATCCTAAACAGGGAACAAGGGATGAGCTTCTTCACTTGTTCAATAGACGTGGGTGGAGTGTGAACCGGGCGATAGTTTAGTCTATCTTCTCCAATTGAAAAAAAAAAGGAGTGAAAAGATTGGAAAAGAGAAAGCCGGAGACCACATCCTAAACAGGGAACAAGTGATGAGCCTCTTCACTTGTTCAATAGACGTGGGTGGAATGTGAACCGGGGGATAGTTATCTTTATCTTCAACAGTGGCAAGAAAGGGAGTGAAAAGATTGGAAAAGAGAGCCGGAGACCACATCCTAAACAGGGAACAAGGGGATGAGCCTCTTCACTTGTTCAATAGACGTAAGAGGTGAACAGGCGATAGTTTAGTCTATCTTCCAATTGAAAAGAAAAAGCGAGTGAAAAGATTGGAAAAGAAAAAGTTGGAGACCACATCCAAATAATAGAAACAAATGGATGGTTTTCACTTTGTTCAATAGACGTGGGTATTTAAATGTGTTATGCTTTCATTTATCTTCCAATTGAAAAGGAAAAGGAGTGAAAAAGATTGGAAAGAGAAAGTCGGGAGACCACATCCTAAACAGGAAGAAGGGATGAGCCTCTTCACTTGTTCAATAGACGTGGGTGGAGTAGAACAGGGCGATAGATTAGTCTATCTTCTCCAATTGAAAAGAAAAGGAGTGAAAAGATTGGAAAAGAGAAAGCCGGAGACCACATCCCAAACAGGGAACAAGGGATGACCTCTTCTCCTGTTCAATAGACGTGGTGGAGTGTGAACAGGGCGATATGTTTAGTTCATCTTCTCCAATTGAAAAGAAAAGGAGTGAAAGATTGGAAAAAGAGAAAGCTCGAGACCACATCCCAAACAGGGAACAAGGGATGAGCCTCTTCACTTGTTCAATAGACGTGGTGGAGTGTGAACAGGGCGATAGTTTAGCTCATCTTCCAATTGAAAGAAAAGGAGTGAAAAGATTGGAAAAGAGAAAGCCGGAGACCACATCCTAAACAGGGAAATAATGGATGAGCCCCTTCACTTGTTCAATAGACGTGGGTGGAGTGTGAACAGGGCGATAGTTTAGTCTATCTTCCAATTGAAAGAAAAAGGAGTGAAAAGATTGGAAAGAGAAAGCCAGACCAAGATCCTAAACAGGGGAACAAGGATGAGCCTCTTCACTTGTTCAATAGACGTGGGTGGAGTGTGAACAGGGCGATAGCTTCTAGGTCTATCTTCCAATTGAAAAAAGAAAAAGGAGAAAGATTGAAAGTAAGCCGGAGACCACATCCTAAACAGGAACAAGGGGATGAGCCTCTTCACTTGTTCAATAGATGTGGGTGGGAGAGGTGAACAGGCGATAGTTTAGTCATCTTCTCCAATTGAAAAAGAAAAAGGAGTGAAAAAGATTGGGAAAGAAAGCTGGAGACCACATCCTAAACAGGGAACAATGGATGAGCCTCTTCACTTGTTCCTAATAGACGTGTGTGTGAACAGGCGATAGTTTAGTCTATCTTCCACCTGAAAAGAAAAAGGAGTGAAAAGACTGGAAAGAGAGCGGGAGACCACATCCTAAACAGGGAACAAGGGATGAGCCTCTTCACTTGTTCAGACGTGGGTAGAGTGTGAACAGGAAGACAGATTGTCTATCTTCTCCAATTGAAAAGAAAGGAGTGAAAAGATTGAAAGAGAAAGCCAGAGACACATCCCAAACAGGGAACAAGGGATGAGCCTCCTTCTCTCCTGTTCAATAGACGTGGGTGGAGTGTGAACAGGGCGATAGTTTAGTCTATCTTCTCCAATTGAAAAGAAAAAAGGAGTGAAAAGATTGGAAAAGAGTAGCCGGAGACCACATCCTAAACAGGGAACAAGGATGAGCTCACTTGTTCAACAGACGTGGGTGAGTGTGAACAGGCGATAGTTTAGTCTATCTTCTCCAATTGAAAAGAAAGGAGGAAGATTGGAAAAGAGAAAGGAGACCACATCCTAAACAGGAACAAGGATGAGCTCTCTCCACCTTCTCCAATTGGAAAAGAAAAGGAGGAAAAGATTGGAAAAGAGAGCCGGAGACCACATCCTAAACAGGGAACAAGGGATGAGCTCTTCACTATTCAATAGACGTGGGTGGGAGGTGAACAAGGATAGTTTATCTATCTTCTCCAATTGAAAGAAAAAAGGAGTGAAAAGATTTGGAAAAGAGAAAGCCGAGGACCACATCCTAAACAGGGAACAATGGATGAGCCTCTTCACTTGTTCAATAGACGTGTGAGGAAATAGCGATACGGTCTATCTTCTCCAATTGAAAAGAAAGGAGGAAAAGATTGGAAGAGAAAAGCCGGAGACCACATCCGGGAACAGTGGAACAAGGGATGAGCCCCGCCACTCTGTTCAACAGACGTAAGTGAGGAACAGGGCGATAGATTAGTCTATCTTCCAATTGAAAAGAAAAAGGAGGAAATTGAAAAGAGAAAGCTGGAGACCACATCCTAAACAGGGAACAAGTGCTGGATGAGCCTCTCTCCTGTTCAATAGACGTGGGTGGAGGTGAACAGGGCGATAGTTTAGTTCATCTTCTCCAATTGAAAAGAAAAAAGGAGAAAAGATTGAAAAGAGAGCGAGTACCACATCCTAAACAGGAACAAGGATGAGCCTCTTCATTTGTTCAATAGACGTGGGTGGAGGTGAACAGGCGATAGTTTAGTCTATCTTCCAATTGAAGAAAAGGAGGAAAGATTGGAAAAGAGAAAGCCGGAGACCACATCCCAAAACAGGAATAATGGATGAGCCTTCACTTGTTCAATAGGACGTGGGTGAGGAACAGGGCGATGTTTAGCTCATCTTTCTCCAATTGAAAAGAAAGGAGCGAAAAGATTGGAAAGAGAAAAGCCGGAGACCACATCCCAAACAGGAACAAGGATGAGCCTTCTTCACTTGTTCAATAGACGTGGGTGGAGTGAACAGGGGCGATAGTTTAGTCTATCTTCTCCAATTGAAAAGCAGTGGAGTGAAAAGATTTGCAGGTGCCGGAGACCACATCCTAAACAGGGAACAAGGGATGAGCCTCTTCTCTGTTCAATAGACGTGGGTGGAGTGTGAACAGGGCGATAGTTTAGTCTATCTTCCAATTGAAAAGAAAAGGAGTGAAAAGATTGGAAAGAGAAAGTTGAGACCACATCCTAAACAGGGAATGCATGGCTCTTCACTTGTCTACACGTGGGTGGAGTGTGAAGAGGGTTGACAGTTTAGTTCATCTTCTCCAATTGAAAAGAAAAGGAGTGAAAAGATTGGAAAAGAGAAAGCCGGAGACCACATCCTAAACAGGGAACAAGGGATGAGCCTCTTCACTTGTTCAATAGACGTGGGTGAGTGTGAACAGGGCGATAGTTTAGTCTATCTTCTCAATTGAAAAAAAAAGGAGTGAAAAGATTGGAAAAGAGAAAGCCGGAGACCACATCCTAAACAGGAACAAGGGATGAGCCTCTTCACTTGTTCAATAGACGTGGTGAGGCGAACCGGCGATAGTTTAGTCTATCTTCTCTCCAATTGAAAAAAGGAGTGAAAAGATTGGAAAAGAGAGCGGAGACCACATCCTAAACAGGAACAAGGGATGAGCCCCTTCACTTGTTCAATAGACGGGTGAGGTGAACAGGCGATAGTTTAGTCTATCTTCCAATTGAAAAAAAGGAGGAAAAGATTGGAAAAGAGAAAGTCGGAGACCACATCCTAAACAGGAACAAGTGGTTGGGCCTCTTCACTTGTTCAATACACGTGGGTGGAGTGTGAACAGGCGATAGTTTAGTTCATCTTCCAATTGAAAAAAAAAAGGAGTGAAAAGATTGGAAAAGAGAGCCGAGGACCACATCCTAAACAGGGAACAAGGATGAGCCCCTGCCACTTGTTCAATAGATGTGGGTGGAGGTGAATCAAGTGATAGTTTAGTTCATCTTCCAATTGAAAAAAAAAGAGAAAAAGATTGAAAAGAGAAAGCCGAGCATTGTATCCTAAACAGGGAAAGGGATGAGCTCCTTCACTTGTTCAATAGACGTGGGTGGGAGTGTGAACAGGCGATAGTTTAGTTCATCTTCCAATTGAAAAAAAAAGGAGGAAAAGATTGAAAGAGAAAAGCTGGAGACCACATCCTAAACAGGGAACAAGGGATGAGCCTCTTCACTTGTTCAATAGACGTGTGGAGTGTGAACAGGGCGATAGTTTAGTCTATCTTCTCCAATTGAAAAAAAAAGGAGTGAAAAGATTAAAAGAGAAAGCTGGAGACCACATCCTAAATAGGAAAAGGGATGAGCTCTTTCACTTGTTCAATAAACGTGGGTGAGGTGAACAGGCAATAGTTTAGTCTATCTTCCAATTGAAAAAGCGAGGAAAAGATTTGAAAAGAGAAAGCCGGAGAACACATCCTAAACAGGAACAAGGATGAGCCTCTTCACTTGTTCAATAGACGTGTGTGGTGTGTGAACAGGGCGATAGTTTAGTTCATCTTCTCCAATTGAAAAAAAAAGGAGTGAGAAGATTGAAAGAGAAAGCCGAGACCACATCCTAAACAGGGAACAAGGATGAGCCTCTTCACTTGTTCAATAGACGTGGGTGGAGGTGAACAGGCGATAGTTTAGTCTATTCACTCCAATTGAAAAAAAAAAGGAGTGAAAAGATTGGAAAAGAGAAAGCCGGAGACCACATCCTAAACAGGAACAACAAGGATGAGCCTCTTCACTTGTTCAATAGACGTGGGTGGAGTGTGAACAGGGCGATAGTTTAGTTCATCTTCCCAATTGAAAAGGAGTGAAAAGATTGAAAAGAGAAAGCCGGAGACCACATCCTAAATAACAGGGGAACAAGGGATGAGCTCTACCTCTGTTCAATAGACGTGGGGTGTGGAGTGTGAACAGGGCGACAGTTTAGTCTATCTTCTCCAATTGAAAAAGTAAAGGAGTGAAAAGATTGGAAAAGAGAAAGCTGAGACCACATCCCAAACAGGGAACAAGGATGAGCCCTTCACTTGTTCAATAGACGTAAGAGGAGGTGAACAGGAGCGGATAGTTTAGTCTATCTTCTCCAATTGAAAAAAAGGAGGAAAAGATTGAAAGAGAAAGCTTGAGACCACATCCCAAACAGGAACAAGGGATGAGCCCTTCACTTGTTCAATAGACGTGTGTGGAGGTGGAACAGGGCGATAGTTTAGTCTATCTTCCAATTGAAAAAAAAAGGAGTGAAAGATTGAAAAAGCAGAAAGCCGGAGACCACATCCTAAACAGGAAAAGGGATGAGCCTCTTCACTTGTTCAATAGACGTGGGTGGAGTGTGAACAAAGGATAGTTTAGCATATCTACTCCAATTGAAAAAAAAAAGGAGTGTAAAGATTGGAAAAGAGAAAGCCGGAGACCACATCCTAAACAGGGAACAAGGGATGTGCCTCTTCACTTGTTCAATAGACGTGGGTGGAGTGTGAACTGGGGATAGTTTAGTCTATCTTCTCCAATTGAAAAAAAAAAAGGAGTGAAAAGATTGGAAAAGTGAGAAAGCCGGAGACCACATCCTAAACAGGGAATAAGGATGAGCCTCCTTCACTTGTTCAATAGACGTGGGTGGAGTGTGAACAGGGCGATAGTTTAGTCTATCTTCTCCAATTGAAAAAAAAAAGGAGTGAAAAGATTGCAAGAGAGAAGCCGGAGACCACATCCTAAACAGGGAACAAGATGGGCCTCTCACTTGTTCAATAGACGTGGTGGAGTGTGAACCGGGCGATAGTTTAGTCTATCTTCCAATTGAAAAAAAAAAAGGAGAAAAGATTGGAAAAGAGAAAGCCGCAGACCACATCCTAAACAGGGAGAAGGGATGAGCCTCTTCACTTGTTCAATAGACGTGTGGAGTGTGAAGAGGGCGATAGTTTAGTCTATCTTCTCCAATTGAAAAAGAAAAAGGAGGAAAAGATTGGAAAAGAGAGTTGGAGACCACATCCTAAACAGGGAACAAGGGATGAGCCTTCACTTGTTCAATAGACGTGGGTGGAGTGTGAACAGCGATAGTTTAGTCTATATCTTCCAATTGAAAAAAAAAGGAGTGAAAAGATTGGAAAAGAGAAAGCCGGAGACCACATCCTAAACAGGGAACAAGGGATGAGCCTCTTCACTTGTTCAATAGACGTGGTGGAGTGTGAACCGGGCGATAGTTTAGTCTATCTTCCAATTGAAAAAAAAAGGAGTGAAAAGATTGAAAAGAGAAAGCCGGAGACCACATCCTAAACAGGGAACAAGGGATGAGCCTCTTCACTTGTTCGTGGGGCGGGAAGAGTGTACTAGGCGATAGTTAGGTTTATCTTCTCAATTGAAAAAAGTGAGTGAAAAGGATTGGAAAGAGAAAGGCCAGATCACACCCTAAACAGGGAACAAGGGTTGGGCTCTTCACTTGTTCAATACACGTGGGTGGAGTGTGAACAGGGCGATAGTTTAGTCTATCTTTCAAATTGAAAAAAAGGAGTGAAAAGATTGGAAAAGAGAAAGCCGGAGACCACATCCCAAACAGGGAACAAGTGATGAGCCTTTCACTTGTTCAATAGACGTGGGTGGAGTGTGAACCGGGCGATAGTTTAGTCTATCTTCTCCAATTGAAAAAAAAGGAGTGAAAAGATTGGAAAAGAGAAAGCCGGAGACTACATCCTAAACAGGAAAAAGGGATGAGCCTCTTCACTTGTTCAATAGACGTGGGTGGAGTGTGAACAGGGCGATAGTTTAGTCTATCTTCTCCAATTGAAAAAAAAAAGGAGGAAAAGATTGGAAAGAGAAAGCCGGAGACCACATCCTAAACAGGGAACAAGGGATGAGCCTCTTCACTTGTTCAATAGACGTGTGTGGAGTGTGAACAGGGCGATAGTTTAGTCTATCTTCTCCAATTGAAAAAAAAAGGAGTGAAAAGATTGGAAAAGAGAAAGCCGGAGACCACATCCTAAACAGGGAAAAAGGGATGAGCCTCTTCACTTGTTCAATAAACGTGGGTGGAGTGTGAACAGGCAATAGTTTAGTCTATCTTCCAATTGAAAAAAAAAAGGAGTGAAAAGATTGGAAAAGAGAAAGCCGGAGAACACATCCTAAACAGGAACAAGGGATGAGCCTCTTCACTTGTTCAATAGACGTGTGTGGTGTGTGAATGAAGTGATAGTTTAGTCTATCTTCTCCAATTGAAAAAAAAGTGAGTGAGAAGATTGGAAAAGAGAAAGCTGGAGACCACATCCTAAACAGGGAACAAGGGATGAGCCTCTTCACTTGTTCAATAGACGTGGGGTGGGAGTGTGAACAGGGGCGATAGTTTAGTCTATCTACTCCAATTGAAAAAAAAAAGGAGGAAAAGATTGGAAAAGCAGGTGCCGGAGACCACATCCTAAACAGGGAACAAGGGATGAGCCTCTTCACTTGTTCAATAGACGTGGGTGGAGTGTGAACAGGGCGATAGTTTAAGCCTATCTACTCCAATTGAAAAAAAAAAGGAGGAAAAGATTGGAAAAGAGAAAGGCCGGAGACCACATCCAAACAGGGAACAAGGGATGAGCCACTTCACTTGTTCAATAGACGTGGGTGGAGGTGAACAGGGCGACAGTTTAGTTCATCTTCTCCAATTGAAAAAAAAAAGGAGTGAAAAGATTGGAAAAGAGAAAATGGAGACCACATCCTAAACAGGGAACAAGGGATGAGCCTCTTCACTTGTTCAATAGACGTGGGTGGAGTGTGAACAGGGCGATAGTTTAGTCTATCTTCTCCAATTGAAAAAAAAAGCGAGTGAAAAGATTGGAAAAGAGAAAGCCGGAGACCACATCCTAAACAGGAACAAGGGATGAGCCTTTCACTTGTTCAATAGACGTGTGTGGAGTGTGAACAGGGCGATAGTTTAGTCTATCTTCTCCAATTGAAAAAAAAAGGAGTGAAAAGATTGGAAAAGAGAAAGCCGGAGACCACATCCTAAACAGGGAAAAAGGGATGAGCCTCTTCACTTGTTCAATAAACGTGGGTGGAGTGTGAACAGGGCAATAGTTTAGTCTATCTTCTCCAATTGAAAAAAAAAAGGAGGAAAAGATTGGAAAAGAGAAAGCCGGAGAACACATCCTAAACAGGGAACAAGGGATGAGCCTCTTCACTTGTTCAATAGACGTGTGGTGTGTGAACAGGGCGATAGTTTAGTCTATCTTCCAATTGAAAAAAAAAGGAGTGAGAAGATTGGAAAAGAGAAAAGCTGAGACCACATCCTAAACAGGGAACAAGGGATGAGCCACTTGTTCAATAGACGTGGGTGGAGTGTGAACAGGGCGATAGTTTAGTCTATCTACTCCAATTGAAAAAAAAAGGAGTGAAAAGATTGGAAAAGAGAAAGCTGGAGACCACATCCTAAACAGGGAACAAGGGATGAGCCTCTTCACTTGTTCAATAGACGTGGGGTGGAGTGTGAACAGGGCGATAGTTTAGTCTATCTACTCCAATTGAAAAAAAAAGGAGGAAAAGATTGGAAAAGAGAAAGCCGGAGACCACATCCTAAACAGGGAACAAGGGATGAGCCTCTTCACTTGTTCAATAGACGTGTGGAGTGTGAACAGGGCGACAGTTTAGTCTATCTTCTCCAATTGAAAAAGGAGGAAAGATTGGAAAAGAGAAAGCCGGAGACCACATCCTAAACAGGGAACAAGGATGAGCCTCTTCACTTGTTCAATAGACGTGGGTGGAGTGTGAACAGGGCGATAGTTTAGTCTATCTTCTCCAATTGAAAAAAAAAAAGGAGTGAAAAGACGGAAAAGAGAAAGCCGGAGACTACATCCTAAACAGGGAACAAGGATGAGCCTCTTCACTTGTTCAATAGACGTGTGTGGAGTGTGAACAGGGCGATAGTTTAGTCTATCTTCTCCAATTGAAAAAAAAAAAGGAGTGAAAAAGATTGGAAAAGAGAAAGCCGGAGACCACATCCTAAACAGGGAAAAGGGATGAGCCTCTTCACTTGTTCAATAGACGTGGGTGGGAGGTGAACAGGGCGATAGTTTAGCATATCTACTCCAATTGAAAAAAAAAGGAGTGTAAAGATTGGAAAAGAGAAAGCCGGAGACCACATCCTAAACAGGGAACAAGGGATGTGCCTCTTCACTTGTTCAATAGACGTGGGTGGAGTGTGAACCGGGGGGATAGTTTGTCTATCTTCCAATTGATTGGAAAAGAGGAAAGCTGGAGACCACATCCTAAACAGGGAACAAGGGATGAGCCTTCACTTGTTCAATAGACGGGTGGAGTGAACAGGCGATAAGCCATTCATCTTCCAATTGAAAAAAAGGTGAAAAGATTGAAAAGAGAGCTGGAGACCAGCATCCTAAACAGGAACAAGGATGGCCTCTTCACTTGTTCAATAGACGTGGTGGAGGTGAAATCAAGGACAGTTTAGTCTATCTTCCAATTGAAAAAAGGAGTAAAAAGATTGGAAAAGAGAAGCTGCAGACCACATCCTAAACAGGGAACAAGGGATGAGCCCTTCACTTGTTCACGTGGACGTGGGAGGTGAACAGGGCGATAGTTTAGTCTATCTTCCACTGAAAAAAGGAGTGAAAAGATTGAAACAGAAAGCCGGAGACTACATCCTAAACAGGGAACAGATGAGCCTCTTCACTTGTTCAATAGACGGGTGGAGTTTGAACCGGACGATAGTTTAGTCTATCTACTCCAATTGAAAAAAAGAGTGAAAAGATTGAAAAGAGAAAGGCTGGAGACTACATCCAACAGGGAACAAGGGATGAGAGCCTCTTCACTTGTTCAATAGACGTGGGTGGAGTGTGAACAGTGGGCGATAGTTTAGTCTATCTTCCAATTGAAAAAAAAAAGGAGGAAAGATTGGAAAAGAGAGCTGGAGACCACATCTCAAACAGAACAAGGGATGAGTCACTGTCTAAAGACGTGGTGGAGTGTGAACCGGCGGTGATAGTTTTAGTTCATCTTCTCCAATTGAAAAAAAGGAGTGGATTGGAAAAGAGAAAGCTGAGACATCCCAACAGGAACAGATGAGCCTCTACTTGTTCAATAGGACGTGGTGAGTGTGAACAGGCGATAGTTTAGTCTATCTTCTCCAATTGAAAAAAAAAGGAGTGAAACAAAGATTGAAAAGAGAAGCCAAGGTTCACATTCAAACAGGAATGTTGATGAGCCCCTTCACTTGTTCAATAGACGTGGGTGGAGTGTGAACAGAAGGATAGGTTTGTCTATCTTCTCCAATTAAAAAAAAAAAGGAGTGAAAAAGACGGAAGAGAAAGCTGGAGACTACATCCTAAAACAGGAACAAGGATGAGCCTCTTCACTTGTTCAATAGACGTGGATTGTGAACAGGGCGACAGTTTAGTTTATCTTCTCCAATTGAAAAAAAGGAGGAAAAGATTGAAAGAGAGCCGAGCATCACACCTAAACAGGGAACAAGGAAGGGCTCTTCACTTGCTCCAGACCTGGGTGAGGTAACCAAGGATATTAGTTCATCTTCTCCAATTGAAAAAAAGGAGTGAAAATTGGAAAGAGAAAAGCCGGAGACCACATCCCAAACAGGGAACAAGGGATGAGCCTCTTCACTTGTTCATCAGGGACTGTGGAGGTGAACAGGGCGATATTTGGGCCTATCTACTCCAATTGAAAAAAAGGAGTGAAAAGATTGAAAAAAGAGAAAGCTTGAGACCACATCCTAAACAAGGGGAACAAGGGATGGGCCTCTTCACTTGTTCAATAGACGTGGGTGGAGGTGTGAACCGGGCGATAGTTTAGTCTATCTTCTCCAATTGAAAAAAAAAGGAGGAAAAGATTGGAAAAAGAGAAAAGCCGGAGACCATATCCTAAACAGGGAACAAGGAGAGCCCTTCACTCTGTTCAATAGACGTGGGTGGAGTGTGAACAGGGCGATAGTTTAGTCTATCTGCTCCAATTGAAAAAAAAAGGAGTGAAAAGATTGGAAAAGAGAAAGCCGGAGACTACATCCTAAACAGGGAACAAGGGATGAGCCTCTTCACTTGTTCAATAGACGTGGGTGGAGTGTGAACCGGGCGATAGTTTAGTCTATCTACTCCAATTGAAAAAAAAAAGGAGTGAAAAGATTGGAAAAGAGAAAGCCGGAGACCACATCCTAAACAGGGAACAAGGGATGAGCCTCTTCACTTGTTCAATAGACGTGGGTGGAGTGTGAACAGGGCGATAGTTTAGTCTATCTTCTCCAATTGAAAAAAAAAGGAGTGAAAAGATTGGAAAAGAGAAAGCCGGAGACCACATCCTAAACAGGGAACAAGCGATGAGCCTCTTCACTTGTTCAATAGACGTGGGTGGAGTGTGAACAGGGCGATAGTTTAGTCTATCTTCTCCAATTGAAAAAAAAAGGAGTGAAAAGATTGGAAAAGAGAAAGCCGGAGACCACATCCTAAACAGTGAACAAGCGATGAGCCTCTTCACTTGTTCAATAGACGTGGGTGGAGTGTGAACAGGGCGATAGTTTAGTCTATCTTCTCCAATTGAAAAAAAAAGGAGTGAAAAGATTGGAAAAGAGAAAGCCGGAGACCACATCCTAAACAGGGAACAAGGGATGGGCCTCTTCTCTTGTTCAATAGACCTGGGTGGAGTGTGAACTTCAAATATAGTTTAGTCTATCTTCTCCAATTGAAAAAAAAAAGGAGTGAAAAGATTGGAAAAGAGAAAGCCGGAGACCACATCCTAAACAGGGAACAAGGGATGGGCCTCTTCACTTCTGTTCAATAGACGTGGGTGGAGTGTGAACCGGGCGATAGTTTAGTCTATCTTCTCCAATTGAAAAAAAAAGGAGTGAAAAAATTGGAAAAGAGAAAGCTTTGGAGACCACATCCTAAACAGGGAACAAGGGATGAGCCTCTTCACTGTTCAATAGACGTGGGTGGAGGTGAACAGGGCGATAGTTTAGTCTATCTACCCAATTGAAAAAAAAGGAGTGAAAAGATTGGAAAAGAGAAAGCTGGAGACCACATCCTAAACAGGGAACAAGGGATGAGTCACTTGTTCTGGTTAGACGTGGGTGGAGGTGAATATAAGGAGGTTTAGTCTATCTTCTACCTGAAAAAAAAAGGAGGAAAAGATTGGAAAGAGAAAGCTGGAGACCACATCCTAAACAGGGAAGAAGGGATGAGCCTTCACTTGTTCAATAGACGTGGTGAGGTGAACCGGGCGATAGTTTAGTCTATCTTCTCCAATTGAAAAAAAGGAGGAAAAGATTGGAAAAGAGAAGCCGGAGACCACATCCTAAACAGGGAACAAGGGATGAGCCTCTTCACTTGTTCAATAGACGTGGGTGGAGTGTGAACAGGGCGATAGTTTAGTCTATCTTCTCCAATTGAAAAAAAAGGAGTGAAAAGATTGGAAAAGGTGAGGAGGTTTTAGACCACATCCTAAACAGGGAACAAGGGATGAGCCTCTTCACTTGTTCAATAGACGTGGGTGGAGGTGAACCGGCGATAGGGGTTTAGTCTATCTTCTCCAATTGAAAAAAAGTATGGAAAAGATTGGCAAGAGAAAGTTGGAGACCATCTTAAACTAGGGAACAAGGGATGAGCTCTTCACTTGTTCAATAGACGTGGGTGTGAGGTGAACCAAGATAGTTTAGTCTATCTTCTCCAATTGAAAAAAAAGGAGTGAAAAGATTGGAAAAGAGAAAAGCCGGAGACCACATCTCAAACAGGGAACAAGGGATGAGCCTCTTCACTTGTTCAATAGACGTGGGTGGAGTGTGAACCGGGTGATATTTAGTCTATCTTTTCCAATTGAAAAAACAAGCGATGGAAAAATTGGAAAAGAGAAAGCCGGAGACTACATCCTAAACAGGGAACAAGGGATGAGCCTCTTCACTCTGTTCAATAGACGTGGTGGAGTGTGAACAGGGCGATAGTTTAGTCTATCTTCTCCAATTGAAAAAAAAGGAGTGAAAAGATTGGAAAAGAGAAAAGCCGGAGACCACATCCTAAATAGGGAACAAGGGATGAGCCTCTTCACTTGTTCAATAGACGTGGGTGGAGTGTGAACCGGGCGATAGTTTAGTCTATCTTTTCCAATTGAAAAAAAAAAGGAGTGAAAAGATTGGAAAAGAGAAAGCCGGAGACCACATCCTAAACAGGGAACAAGGGATGGGCCTCTTCTCCTGTTCAATAGATGTGGGTGGAGTAGTTTAGTCTATCTTCCAGAAAGAAATATGATTTTGGTAAAGCTACAAAAGCAGTAAAATTAGGCGTTTGTTTTAAAGCCTCCGCGATAATGTTATTCTTGCAACGTGTCCGTTGCAATTGGTCGATTACCATTCCCTGCGCCTTAACATACTGGCACAGTCATAGACCAGACAAATCGATACAAGCAAACAATATTAACCGTTTCTTTATAGAGAAGCATTTAGCATTCATTGATCGAGCCGCCAGTCGGATGAAATTTGTAAAACCTTTCAATTAAAACAGTTTTTCATGTGTTTCTCAAGTTCACCAGTATTGATGAGATTTTCGTAATAAGGTTTTGCTTGAAGTAGTTTGACGCATAAACATCTTGATTATGTTATTTTCTCTTCGTGTTTCATTCGCTACGCATTTTAGTGGTTATCACTGTTGGAATTCCTCAAGTGAGTTACTGTTGTGGAGTAGTTTTCGCACTGACGGTTATTACCGTGCTATGTCAGTTGCTAATTGACGACGTACCCAAAATGTGAGGAACTTGGTAATCTTCCACTGAAAGCTGACTCCTTAGTATTCGGCTCACTGCCGATTAATATCAACTGTCTAGTAGTTCTTCTGAACTACAATAGAAGTCTAAAAAACTGCTATGAACTTCCTAAGAACTTCCTGTTAACTCTTATTAATATAGGAGGGAGAGTCCATTATCTGAGGAATACGTGTGTTTCCACATAACAGTTACGTGCAACTAGTGAGTGTTGTGACATAGGCAAAGTGTGCATTGTTCCTCGATGGTGCAGCCAGTGAGCGGAGTGTCCATGCGTCTGTCCGCGTTTTCAAGACTGAAGAGTTGAGTGTTGAGCACGGACGCCATCCGTGATCTAATGCGTACGCATAGTGTCACGCGTCAGTCTCTTCCTGTTGCTTTTAACACGTTATACTTTTGATTTACCCATATATATATATATATATATATATATATATATATATATATATATATATATATCAAAAAATCTAAGAGCAAGCCAACAACATACCACGGTTTCGATTACAATTTAAAATTAAATACATACAGGCTAGGGTTAAATAGGGACTTAGGTGTTTTGAATCTTTATAAATATTTCAACAGTTAAACATTTTTTAGATACACTTTAAAAAATTTTCTTTAAAACAACATTTATAAGTATTATTAAAAATAAGTTTACGCTTACAAATATTAAAAAAATCTGTCGCGTTCTGCGTCACGTGATGTAAACAATCTCTCCACGAACGCTCATCGCGATAACGTTTCTAATTTACATTTTAAAATCAGGATGAAATTCCGAGGACGGTCTGAAATATCAAATATAATAATAGAAATAAATAAATACTGTCAAAAAAATACATTTTTAAACTTACAACTTTTTAGTAGTTTTTCCTATATATATATATAGTATTGGATTGTAATGGTACTTAGTGACAAAATAGGTGTTTTTTCACAAGTTTACTGACTTTTAGGTATTTTAGGCGAGCAGAAAATTTTAGTCACAAAATTCTCGATATCAAAGAACAGCATTACTAGAGTTATTAGCGAGAGAATTTCACTTAACTGAACAGTGTTGTTTGAGTTATGCCGACTTCGAAGTTTCGTGAAGGCATAATTATGATCCATTAACCCTTCAGGTCTTTTGTATATTCTAAAGAAACAACAGTAGAATAAACAAAATCCCTGAAGAGTGTCGACATAATAATGATGCCTTCACGAAATAGCGAAATCGGCATGACTGAAACAACACTGTTTACTTAAGTGAAAATCCTCTCCAGATTATATATATATATATACATATAGCTTTTGAAATATAAAAAATATATACAATATAATTGTATCGAACAATTTTAAGTACAAATGTACACTGGTCTAACACTATTATGACCAAAAACTAACTATTAAACAATCAATATATATATATATAGTCATGCACAGACAGATCTGTTTCGCTGTATCACAGCTCATCAGTACGGTTAGACTCCGAATGCTTCTGACCCAAAATTGAAACCCGACGAAGTGGCGTCAGTTGGAGATTCTACCTCTGGGCCATGGGCGCACGGCAGAAGAAGGCAGACTTTTTAGCATGTATATTATGATTATACACGCCCAATAGCCAGAGTGCTCTAATTCATTAGTGAATGAGCGATGCGTACATGCCAGGGTAGCTACTGTTTTTCAAAGTCTACCAGTCTTCCAGAGTGCTCAATCAGGGTGAGAGAGCGTATACTAGCAGTATAGCCCGGCGTGGCTCAGGTGTAATGAATGCTTTAAAACTAATCCATAGTCCTGGAGCTCAGACTCTTTGGACGTTGGCACGAAAGACTAAAAAGCAATAGTTGTTTCCAGTTAAAGCGAAACCGTAGACTCAAAGAAAAATGAATGGATGTAAATCAAATTTTGATTTCCTGGTATCGATATCAAACAAGTTTTTTCGTCGTAAACTGAATTTTGAAGGCTAAATAAGTCCTCTGAGTAAATGGTATCATGGCTGAGACTAAGAACTACAATTATACCTACTTAGAGCCAAACCCGAAGCAAAAACTAAATTAAAAGGGCTGAAAAAAATACAGACATACAGGCAGATAAACAGACACACACACACACAAACATCTTGCCTTATATATATATATATTATCGATTTTCTGCACTGTTGTAAGAACTGCAACCATGAAACTTCTGAATATCGTTTCTTATTTCTTTGTCTATGAGTGTATCAAATTTGATTAAAATCAGACCACTTCTTCTATAACCCGATTTTTTCGATATTTATTGGGGGTACCCCGAGACAAAACCTAACTAAGAACACTCGCAGACGCTTATAGTACAACTGTGCAAATTTTCAAGAAAATCCGTTCAGCCGTTTCGGAGTCTATAGATAACGGACACATACACACACAGACACACACAGAGACAAAGTTCCATTTATAAATAAGTTTAGATATAGATATAGCCTTTGAAATATAATAAATATATACAATATAATTGTATTGAACACTTTTAAGTACAAATGTGCACTGGTCTAACCCTATTATGACCAAAAACTAACTTTTAAACAATCAATATATATATATATATATAAATATAAATCTCTAGTGAAGCGTTTCGTCTTGAAATGAATAAATGTTTCATAGATGCGATCAAACTTATATATATATAAAAAAGAGAAAAACAGAACAAAAGTTGAAAAATTGATATTGAAACATTAACGTACATCGTTGCTCATGCATTAAATTTAAATTTTGACGTCTGATGAATCTGTATGTTAACTTTTTTAAAAAATCATTTTACCCCAAGCAAGACATTCTACTACCACTGTTGCGCAGGGGGTTACATAGTGGAAAGTGATTAGAAAAAAAGTTTATTTATTGGAAAAGTCAGGAGGAGGGTAACAAACGGATGAGAATAGCTAGGATGGGGGTGGAGTAGATGGAAAAAAGAACTTAAGAAAATAGATGCGAGTTATATGAGATAGGAAATGTCTATTGACCCTACATTTAAATTCCTGGAGATTGTAGCTGTCGGGGAAGCAAGTTTATGAAAGGGTATTTCACAGGTGGGAAGTGCGTGAAAAAAAGCTGTTAGAGTAGAAATTGCGGTTGTATTTTATCGGTTTTAAAGTAAAAGGGTGGTACCTAGTTGCTAATCTAGTAGCTCGTATAAATTCATACCTAGGGGGCACCAGTGATCTAAGTTCATTGTAGCAAAAGCAGTGAAAGTATTTATAGAAGAGGCACAGGGAAGCCACGTCACGCCGGTGAGAGAGCAACTGCAGTCGAGCTGACAAGTCAGTATCGATCACATTGCAGGTTCTCCGTTTGAATTTTGTCAAGAACCCCGAGATGAATAGCAGGAGTACCCGACCAGATCTGGCAGCAGTATTCAATACACGGGCGGATGGTAGATTTATATATGTGCAGGATGAACTCAGACGGGAAAAACTTTCTGGCCCTGCACTGGAACCGACCTTCTTAGCCGCGGATTTAGCAATAGATTCGATATAGGCATTCAAATTGAGGTCCGCTGAGAGTGTGAGGCCAAGGAGGCGTAGTGTTTTACTCTCAGGGAGGCTACCTTGTTCTATGCTAAAAGCGGGTAGGAGCGATTGTCTAGGATGGTTCATCGATAGCTGCTTCGCTTTGGAAGCATTAAAATTTAGAAGTGTTTTTATTTTTATGAGTATTTTTAAATCATTTATCCTACATTTTAATTGTTCAAAATTTATAGAGAGACCAGGGTTACTAAAAAAGGGTGGCAAAATATATTTCATTTATCTTTTGTCCACTGACATAATTCTAAAAAAAGAAAAGTTCAGTTTTTAAATACACAAACAATCAGTGCTGTAAACAGTTTTATGTTCGCTAAAAAAGAATGTGCATTGTAGTGCACTCTGGTGGATGTACCTTGTCATGCAATGGATATCGGTTCGGAACGAGAAATCGGAAAGCCGAGTTCGAATTCCAGTTGAAGTCGTTGCATTCACCTACGCGCAAATACCTCTGGGAAAGTTTTTAATCTGTCGTTTCTGCTCCCAGCTATGGTTTAAATAGAAGAGCAGTGAGTTCTATAGCCTTGATTGGCAACCAGCCTACTGCAGAAAGTAATGGTAACCTACTGCTGGAAAATCTTCCGCCCAGTCACTCATGTATATTTCACTTAACTAACTGACACAAACAACAGCGGAACGAATGATGAGAATACCATAGGCAGAGC
Source organism: Ascarosepion bandense (assembly GCA_037127315.1). Lineage (NCBI taxonomy): Eukaryota > Metazoa > Mollusca > Cephalopoda > Sepiida > Sepiidae > Ascarosepion > Ascarosepion bandense. The sequence goes on along the minus strand of JBBBDQ010001616.1, from coordinate 796,337 downwards.
ATGTAAGCTATGCGGAATTTTCATGGCAAATATTAACTAATAGTTCTTCTTATAGCTATTAGCCATTTTTATTGATCTCACAAAGAAAGAAAGAAAGAAAGAAAGAAAGAAAGAAAGAAAGAACGAAAGAAAGAAAGAACCTCATCCTTCTATCTTAGTGTTAGTTCAGCTAAAAGCTCTTTGCAGTTATTGAGTATAGTGGCAACGTCTCTTCATTCTGAGGGTACTGGGTTGGCCGTTTTCTGGTTGCTGCTTTCGACTGGTACATAGGAGCCCGAACTCTTGCGAAGCGTCTTGAGAGGCTGCTCTGATCAACAGTTGAATAATATCGAGGTTCCTGTCGTGCCATATCGCGCATGGACGGGCGTCCCTGCATGAACCTCCGATGGGCAACCCCGAGGCCACATTAGGTTTCAGGCTGCGCCAGTCTCCATCCCTCACATGCTGCAATCAGTGACCGACTGATTCTACTCTAGATCTCTCCCCTCAACTAAAACACTATGAAAAAAAAAAAACAAACAAAATAGCAAAACCAAACCAGCTAATCAGAAAACGCCCAAACCTGTCTGCGTCTCACTAACATACGAGGTATCCGCACTAACTTTTACAGCGTAGAATCATTCCTTCAAACTAACTCACCTGATATCTTAGCCCTATGTGAAACTAACCTTGACCCTTCTATCCCCTCTTCTGAGTTTTACGTTCCTGGTTACCTTCCCCTCTTCAAGAAGGACTCCAATGTCCATATGCATGGGCTTAGTGTATATGTCAGCAAACACCTTCCCCTAGCTAGGGTGATATCTCTTGAATCCCTGGACCATTCATTCATGTGCTTCTGTCTTACACTTCTAAGCTCGGTTAGCTATCTCTTCTTCCTCTACCTCTTCCCCTCCTCCTCTGACTGTTCGGTAGTTGACAGCATCTCTGACAATATCGACAAGGCCATTCCTTTTCATTCATCTGCCCATATATTTGTGTTTGGTGACTTTAACGCCCACCACACCAATTGGCTGGAGAACTCTGTCACCGACCTTGCTGCTGTCTACACCATTAATTTTTCAATCTCCAAATCCCTTACGCAAGTGGTGGACTTCCCCACGCGTTTCTCCAATAGCCCTAACGGAAGGGACTCGCTACTAGACCTCTGCTTCACTTCCATTCCAGACTCTTGCATTACCAGACAGCCCTGCCCTCTCGGAAACTCTGACCACGCCGTAGTTTCCGTCAACATCTCATTCCACTCCCACCTACCCAAGAAACCCAGACCAGCAGAATATCCTACTGCTACCAAAGATCAGACTGGGATTCGTTCCGTGACTTCCTCTGTGACGTCCCTTGGAACAATGTTTTTAGTCTTCCCGTCGAAGACTGTGCATCCGAGGTCTCCTCCTGGGTTAAGGCTGGCATCGATGCTTTCATCCCTGCCAGGAAATTTCAGCTTAAATCACATTCGTCTCCCTGATTCTCGCCCGCTTGCTCGGCCGCCATTGCCCATCGGAATAACTTCTTCCGACTTTATCATAGCCATGCGTCGGACCAAAACAGGCGCCTTTTCGCCTCAGCTCGTAATAAGTGTAAAAAGATACTTAACGAAGCTAAGATGTTTGCTGCCAGAATGAAGCAACGCATAGTATCCTCTAAGTTCGACACCGAAGACTACTGGCGTCTCTGTAAAAGCGTGCTAAACAAGAGTAAGTCCTTATTACCCCGACTAATCAATGAATTTGAGGTCCTCACCTTCTCAGCGCACAAGGCTGAAGGCTTTGCACGTAGATTATCGACCAATTCGAGACTGGATTTGTCTGGAGTTTATACACTCGACTTCCTACCTAGAACTGAGGCCCAATTGAATGACGTCCACATCACGCCCTCGCAGATTTCTAACATAATCTCAAAACTTGACCCTCACAAAGCGAGCGTTGGGGACGGAATCCCAGTCATAGTCTTGAAGAAATGTGCCTCTGAACTCTCCTCTGTTCTTTCTAAGCTCTACAACTTCTGCCTATCTTCTTCCTGCTTTCCTGCCTGTTGGAAGTCTTCCTCTGTAGTTCCTATATTTAAGAACACTGGAGAACCCTCGGACCCCACAAATTACCGCCCTATCAGCCTTCTTCCGATCTTTGGCAAAGTGTTCGAAGCCATTATCAACGCCGAGGTGGTTCAGCATCTCACAGCCTACAGGCTCCTCTCGGACAAACAGTATGGCTTCCGATTCACCAGGTCTACTGCTAATATGCTAACGACCATCACCGAGTATATATACCAGGCTCTCGACAAGAATGGTTGAAGGCCGAACCGTTCGACAGTGTCTGGCATGCTGGCCTTCTACGGAAACTGCGAAGCTATGGTATAAGTGGAATTTGTTGGGACTAATCCAGTCATTCCTCTCTAACCGCACATTGAAAGTGGTATTAAACGGACATGCCTCCCAGTACTACCCTACAAACGCTGGTCTCCCTCAAGGCTCTATCCTAGGTCCTAGGCTCTTTCTGATCTACACCAATGATCTTCCCGATGCCATCACATCCCAAGTAGGCATGTACTCCGATGACACCACAGTTTACTCTCGCCTCGATCAAAAATCTGGTGTGAGCGACATGGCAAACTTCGCTGCCCAGCTTGAAAATGTCCTCCAATCCGTGGTGGATTTGGGTAAGAAATGGCTCGTAAATTTCAATTCTTCCAAAAGGAAGCTGCTATCAATTAACCACCATAGACAACCGCACCTACCTCCCATTAGCATGGAACAGGGTTGCCTCCCTGAGAGTTAAACACTACGCCTGCTTGGCCTGACACTCTCAGCGGACCTCAAGTGGAATGACTATATCGAATCCATTGCTAAATCTGCTGCTATGAAAGTCGGTTCTCTGTTTAGGACCCGGAAGTTCTTTCCGTCTGAATCTATCCTGCACATATATAAATCTACCATCCGCCCGTGTATTGAATACTGCTGCCACATCTGGTCGGGTGCCCCTGCTATTCTCCTCGGGGTTCTTGACAAAATCCAACAGAGAATCTGTAATGTGATCTATACCGACTTGGCTGACCGCCTGCAGTAACTCTCTCACCGGCGTGACGTGGTTTCCCTGTGTCTATTCTATAAATACTCTCACGGCTTCTGCTCTGATGAACTTAGATCACTGGTGCCCCCTAGGTACGAATTTGCACGAGATATTAGATTAACAACTAGGTCCCAATCTTTTACAGTGAAACCGATAAAATGTAACCGCAATTTCTACTCCAATAGCTTCTTTTCTCGCACTTCCCGACTGTGGAATTCCCTTTCGCATACTTGCTTCCCCGACTGCTACAATCTCCTTCTGACATTTCCTATATCCAATCGCTCTCTCAGAACATTCCCCTATGTAACCCCCTGCGCTATTGTGGCAGTGGAATGCCTTGTTTGGGGGTGAAATAATAAAAAAAAGATAGATCGAAAGAATGTACTAAAGAAGTAAGAACAAGAAGAAATTCATATGAAAGTGGGGGCAAATAAAATAAGCATGAAATAAAGAACGAAAAAAAAAAGAAAGAACGAAAAATGTTTGTTTGTTTGGAGGTTTAAGGACCTGTCAATCCTTATGGGATCATTTAAGGACATAACCAATGATTTTCGGTAAGGTTATTTTATTTTTACAACATTTTCTTTTTCGAGTATCAAGATTCATTAGGATTTGTTTTTAAGAGTAGGCTCCCTACCCTTGTTATTTAACCCATAACTGGAAGGAAGAGAGGGATTAATACCTATCCCAAGGGTACCAGTGCTTAAATGAATGCAGGGTATTCAACTGGAATTCGAACCGATTTCTCTTTCCGAGCCGATATCCGCTGCACCACAACGTACATCCGTCAATATACGCTTACAGTACCTGGTATTCCCAAGCGGTCACCCATCTAAGTACTGACCAGGCTCAACGTTGCTTAATTTCGGTGATCGAGGGAGAACCGGTGTATTCAACGTGATAGGCCGTAATCCTAGAACGAAAAATAGGCTAGATTCAAATGGAAGTAAGGAAAGAGAAAATGACCTAGAAAGAAAGAAAGAAAGAAAGAAAGAAAGAAAGAAAGAAAGAAAGGAAAGAAGTAAGAAAATTAGGACAGATTCAGATGGAATAAACGTGAAAGAAAGAAAGAAAGAAAGAAAGAAAGAAAGGAACAAAAAAGGAAGGAAGTAAAAAAGGAAGGAAGGAAGGACAAAAAGAAAGATTCAAATGAAATGAAATGGACATTACAGAAAGAAAGAAAGAAAGAAAGAAACAAAAGAAAAAGAAAAAGAAAAGAAAAGAAAAAGGAAAGAAAAAGAAATCGGCTAGATTTAAATGAAAGAAAGAAAAATAAAAAATCCAGATAGAAATAAAAATAGCGAGGAAGGAAGGGTTAGAAAATCTAAAACTCATAGAACATATGAACTACAAGAAGAGTGGGAGGAAACAAAGAATTGACAAAATCCAACGGAGAATCAGTAATGCGATCGATCCGGACTTGGCAGCTCAGATACAGTCACTTTCTCACCGGCGCAATGTGCCTTCCCTGTGTCTCTTCTACAAATATTTTTATGGCTTCGGCTCCGATGAACATAGCTCACTGGTGCCCCCTATATATGAATTTACTCGAGCCACAAGCTTAGCTACTAGGTCCCACCCTTTTACTGTGAAACCAATAAATTGTAAACGCAGATTCTACTCCAACAGCTTCTTTTCTCGCACCCTGCCTGTGGAATTCTCTTCAGTTTACTTGCTTTCATATTCATACATGATATTTAGATCACAAAGTCAAATTTGGATCATGACTAGGGCGATCCTTGATACATGAAGCATTAGGTCCCATCCTTTTACTAATATGTTTCGTGCGGAGGCCGATGCATGATATTTGGATCACAAAGTCATAAATTTAGATCATGACGAGGGCGATCCTTGATACATGAAGCATTAGGTCCCACCTTTTACTGTGAAACCAATAAACTGTAAACTCAAATTCTACTCCAGTAGCTTCTTTTCTTGCACTTCCTACCTGTGGAATTCTCTTCAGTTTACTTGGTTTCCCGACAGCTACAATCTCTAAGAATTTCAAGATAAAGTCAATAGTCATCTCTTATCTCACTAACCTGCGTCCTCTCTCTCATGCTCCTTTCTCCGTCCACCTCACTCTCATCAGTATTCTCATCTTTCTCTTACCAACATGCTGACACTCCCTATAACCTGTCACTCTTTCTCATAACTTTCCTCCTATGTAACGCCCTGGAAAACAGTGGCAGTAAAATGCATTGCTTGGGTTGATTTGATTATAAAAAAAAACCCTAACAAGCTTGTATAAACAGATAGCATAACATAGAATGTCTGGGCTAATATGTTTTGTGCGAAGGCTGATACATGATATTTGAATCACAAAGTCATAAATTTGGATCATGACTATGGCGTTCCTTGCTACTTGAGGCATTAGGTCCCACCTTGCTTGGGGTGATATGATTGTAAAAAAGAAACAAAAAAAAAAACAAACAAAAAAAAACAAAACAAAAAAAAACAAAACTAACAAGCTTGTATAAACAGATAGCATAACATAGAATGTCTGGGCTAATATCTTTTGTGCGAAGGCCGATACATGATATTTGGATCACAAAGTCATAAATTTGGATCATGACTAGGGCGATCCTTCATACTTGAGGCATTAAATAGTTCATTGATGACATACCTAAGGCAGAGATCGAATCCCGTTGCCCAGGCTATTAAATCATTCAATAATGACGGCAAAGATAAATTATTGGCCGACACTGCATATCTTGGCCATTGTCATTACTTTATGACCTGAAAAAGGCTCATATTAACTCATGACATTGGGGCCATTAAATGCTTAATTTATGACTCAGATGAGATTTAGATTAACTCCTGGTATTAGGGCCATTAAATCCTTCAGTTATAAGATGGTTAAAGCTTAGATTAACCCCATTTGTAAGACTCATTAAAAAATTTATGATATGGATAAGGCTTAAACACCTAATACTGGAGCCATTAAATCCTTAATTTATGACAAGGCTAAATTTTCCTGATATTGGGACCAGTAAATTATTTGCATATGATATGACTAAGACATAAGGATCCATATTTTTGGGGTCATTACATCATTAATCTATGACTAATCTAGGATTAGTTTCCATTATTTGAGCCAATAAATCATAAATCTAAGATATGGCTATGACTTAAATTAGCTCCTGATATTTGTGATATTAAATAATTAATCTACTACATGACAATGACATAAGCTGAGCCTTGATTCTTGGGTCATAAAATTCTAAATTTATGACATGGCTCAGGGACGATCCCTGATATTTGGGTCATAAATTGATTCATTTACGAAATGGCTAAGCTCAAAATCGATTTTTGGTATTTAAGCGATTATATCATTCATTAATTCATGGTTAAGCATAGGTCAATGCGTGACATTTGAGCCGTTCATCATTCTTTTATGGCATTGGTAATGATTAAATCGGATGTGCGTGGTGGTCCAGTGGATATCGGCTCGGAACAAGAAATCGGAGAGCCGAGTTCGAATTCCAGTTGAATTCATTGCATTCACTTACGCGCCAGTACCCTTGGGAAAGGTATTAATCCGTCTAGTGCTAGTGCTTTACATTCTAATGAAATTGGCAATAAAAATCTGAAGCTATTTTTCTGTACTTATCCTAATCCAGTATACAGTCAGTCATGACAAATTTTTGTCCACTTTGATCAAATCAATTTTATCTTATGTATTGCAGTATCCTTTTTTTAATAGCCAATACTGTGTTACTATCAAGCTGCTCTCATCTATAAACAAGAGGGGACATATTTTGCAATGAAATTTCGTGGAAGTAAGGAAATTAGGGATTGTGGTGCATTGGATATCGTCTCGGAACGAGAAATCGGGGAGACGAGTTCGAATTCCAGCCGAATTCATTGCATTCACTTACGCGCAAATACCCTTTGGAAAGGTATTAATCCGTCTATTCCTTCCAGTTATGGGTTAAATAACAGGACAGATTGGGTTCTATAGCCTTGGTCGGCAACCAGTCTACCGCAGAAAGCAATGGCAGCCTACTGCGGGATAATCTTCTGCCCAGTCAGTCATGTCTCTTTCGAGACATGATCGCCCAAGCGTGTATCACATATGGCACTTAACTGACTGAATGAACATAATAGTTGGAAAAAATTAAAGATTCTACTGGGCAAAAAAGTGGGGGATCGGTTATATATTGTTATGAAGTAATAAAATGATCCCCCATTAATTACTACTTAATACTTCTCTTCTCCCTCTAGTAGTCAAATAATAGGACAGATTGGGTTCTATAGCCTTGGTCGGCAACCAGTCTACCGCAGAAAGCAATGGCAACCTAGTGCGGGATAATGTTCTGCCCAGTCAGTCATGTCTCTTTCGAGACATGATCGCCCAAGCGTGTTTCACGTATGGCACTTAACTGACTGAATGATTAAATCGACTCTTGACATTAAGGCATTTATTTATGACATGACTTGCTTAGGTTGAGACAAGGTGTTTAATGATACATAAAATCGGCACTACAACACAATGTTTTTATGCTATATGAAATAAAATTCACACATTTTTGTCGTAATGTTTTCTCTTGATAACCAATATTCAGTCAGTCAGTTAAGTGCCATACGTGATACACGCTTGAGCGATCATGTCTCGAAAGAGACATGACTGACTGGGCAGAACATTATCCCGCACTAGGTTGCCATTGCTTTCTGCGGTAGGCTGGTTGCCGACCAAGGCTATAGAACCCAATCTGTCCTATTATTTGACTACTAGAGGGAGAAGAGATGTATTAAGTAGTAATTAGTAGGGGATCAGTTTATTACTTCATAGCAATAGATAACCGATCCCCCACTTTATACCCAGTAGAATCTTTAATTTTTTCCAACTATTATGTTCATTCAGTCAGTTAAGTGCCATATGTGATACACGCTTGGGTGATTATGTCTCGAAAGAGACATGACTGACTGGGCAGAAGATTATCCCGCAGTAGGTTGCCATTGCTTTCTGCGGTAAACTGGTTGCCGTCCAAGGCTACAGAACCCAATCTGTCCTGCTATTTAACCAATAACTGGAGGGAAGCGACGGATTAATACCCAAGGGTATTTGCGCGTAAGTGAATACAATGGATTCAACTGGAATTCGAACTCGGCTCCCCGGTTTCTCGTTCCGAGCCGATATCTACTGTACCACAACGCTCATCCCGATAACCAATAGACAAAGCGTTAAAAAACCAGAATTCTCTAAAGACGAATTTAAGATGTTCAACATTTATATGAACATTATTTTCCTCTGAAACGGCACAATTTCAAGAAAATGTACCTTTTGCAATGAATATATATTTACTTATGTTTAAGTAATATATCGGTTTCTTTAATGTTTAATTTGATTGTTTGTTTTTTAGGCTTAACGACCTATCAATCCTTATGGGATCATTTAAGGTCATAACCAGTGATTTTTGGGTAAGGTTATTTTTACAACGTTTTTCTTTTCACGATTCATTGGGATTTGTTTTTAAGAACAGGCTCCTCAAGTCCTACCCTTGTTATTTAACCCATAACTGGAGGGAATGGACGGATTTATACCTTTCCCAAGTGTACCAGTGCTTAAGTGAATGCAGGGTATTCAACTGGAATTCGAACTCTGCTCACCGATTTCTCTTTCCGAGCCGATATCCACTGCACCACAACGCACATCCGTCACTATACGCTTACAGCACCTGGTATTCCTAAGCGGTCACCCATCTAAGTACTGACCAGGCTCATCGTTGCCTAACTTCGGTGATCGAGGGAGAACCGGTGTATTCAACGGGATAGGCCGTAAGCCGTTTAATTTGAATATTTATTATGTTTTTGCATGGTGTAACAGAAGAAGGCCTGCTAAGAGCCACCAGGGATAGGGAGACGTGGAAAGCTATGATCGCCTACGTCCTGAAGGGACAGGGCACATAGAATAATGTATATGCCAACTGTTTATAAGAAATTATAATGTGGATATAAAGTGGGGGATCAAATCTATATTATAATCAATTATAAGCTGATCCCTTATTTTGTGACCATGATAGTTTCTATACATTTATATTCTAGATTTATGGGCTTGAGCTAGTGGATGGCAGAGCGGGGTTTGGGTGGTGTAACAGGAGAAAGTGGGCTAAGAGCCACCAGGGATAGGGAGACGTGGAAGGCCATGATCGCCTACGTCCTGAAAGAACAGGACACACAGAAGAAGAATTAACCAAGAAGCTGCTTTCAATTTTTCACGGATAGCACGAACTTCGTAATCATATTATTAACCATCTGTAGGGCGTTCCATGAATTTTAACTTGTAATTTTAAAATTCAACACATACACAAGTGTAAAAAGTAATTCTTCTTATAGCTGTTAGCCATTTTTATTGATCTCACAAAGAAGGAAGGAAGAAAAAAGAAAAGAACGTGGGGTAAATAAAATAAACGTGAAATAAAGAACGAAAAAACACAAGGAACGAAAAATAGGCAAGATTCAAATGGAAGGAAAAAGGAAATGACCGAGAAAGAAAGAAAGAAAGAAAGAAAGAAAGAAAGAAAAGAAAAGAAAAGAAAAAAAAGAAAAGAAAAGAAAAAAAAGAAAGGAAAAGAACTCGGTTAGATTTCAATGAAAGAAATTAAAATAAATGATCCAGAAAGAAAAAAAAAAAAGAAAAATAAATAAAGGCAAAAAAATATTCAGCTCAAAGTAAAAAAAAAACAAAAAAAAAAACAATAGAATGAATTTGAAAGAATGAAATTCCCCGGAATGTGCGTTGTGGTGCAGTGGATATCGACTCGGAACGAGAGATTGGGATGCCGAGTTCGAATTCCAGTTGAATTCGTTGCATTCACTTACGCACAAATACCCTTGGGAAATCCGTCTCTTCCCTCCAGTTATGGGTTAAATAATAGGACAGATTGGGTTCTATAGCCAGTCTATAGCTTTCTGCTGTAGACTGGCAACCAGCCTACAGCAGAAAGCAATGGCAAACTACTGCGGAAATATGTTCTGTCCAGTCAGTCATGTCTCTTTCCAGACATGATCACCCAAAGCGTGGATCACATATGGCATTTAACTGACTGACAATATAATAGATGGAAACATGTTTAAAGCTTCTGCTGGGCATAGAGTAGAGGTTCGGTTTTCTTTTGTTATGAAGTAATAAACTGATCTCCCCGCTAATTACTACTTAATAATATAAAACATCTCTTCTCCCTCCAGCTATGAGTCAAATAACAGGACAGATTGGGTTCTATAGCCTTGGCTGGCAACAAGTCTACCGAAGAAAGCAATGGTAAACTACTGCGGGATAATCTTCTGCCCAGTCAGTCTTGTCTCTTTCGAGACAGGATCGCCCATAGCGTGTATCACATATGGCATTTAACTGACTGACTGAATTTGAAAGAAAACTAGAAAAAAAAAAAAGAAAACAGAGAAAAAGATTAAAAAAAAATATAAAGATGAAAATGAAAATGAAAATGAAAAAAAGAAGGAAAAAGATAGAAAGAAAAGTTAAGAGTTATAAAGGTGAAAAATGGGAAAAGACTTAATGGTGTTGAAAAATACAAATCGAAGACGAACCCATCGGAAAGAAAGAGAAAGAGAAATGAAGAAAAATCTGCGAATGATTCTGAAAATTGGGAAGAAAAGGCGTCCAATTGAAGAATGGAATGAAAGACGGAGACAATAAATTCGGAGGAAAGACTTGAAATTATTAAGACGCAGTAAGTAATTGTCCCTTTCGCTGGTCGATTGGGGGCTGAAGGCCGACTGGGACAATTTCTCCAATGCACAGCACGTGAGGTGAATATCGAAAGAGAAGAAACAAACAGAAAAATCCTCTCATTGTCTCCATATCTATCTATCTATCTATCTATCTATCTATCTATCTATCTATCTATCTATCTATCTATCTATCTATCTATCTCAGTCTCTTCATTATCTATCTATCTATCTATCTATCTATCTATCTATCTATCTATCTGTCTTCATTATCTATCTATCTATCTATCTATCTATCTATCTATCTATCTATCTATCTATCTCAGTCTCTTCATTATCTATCTATCTATCTATCTATCTATCTATCTATCTATCTATCTCAGTCTCTTTCATTATCTATCTATCTATCTATCTATCTATCTATCTCAGTCTCTTCATTATCTATCTATCTATCTATCTATCTATCTATCTATCTCAGTCTCTTTCATTATCTATCTATCTATCTATCTATCTATCTATCTATCTATCTATCTATCTCAGTCTCTTTCATTATCTATCTATCTATCTATCTATCTATCTATCT